>JAOWBW010000077.1:42968-642968 GCA_026119855.1 Campanula takesimana | reverse complement strand
TTGATTTTGATTGTAAATAATTCCTAGACGGGAAATTAAACTGATTGTGATTAAAACAATGAATTAAAAAGCACTTCAGATTTGATACTGTCACCGGATTTTAATTCTAATATCACTGATAATTCTGATCTCCGTTAATTTTATTCACTTGATTACGAGATGTATTTCAATCTCTGTCTCTTCGTTCAGAATAGTTTATAGCAGTGGCACACTCACTATAAACCCTAATTAAAATTAAACCTAAACTGGCACAGAAAGGTCTAAAGATTAATTGATGAAGTTTTAAGAGACTAAAATCAAGAACGCTTTCTAAAAATAATTTAGATAATCGTCTAATCTTGCCTACTCCCCAAATTGCTATGGCACATACACAATTCGTGGAGATGCTACAATGAAAACCCTAATTCTGGCAAAGAACGAGTAATCTAGCAAAGATCAATAAAGAGGACAAGTAAATTGGCCAGATTTACAAACCCTAGAAATTAATCTAAAACGGTACAAGCAAGATTATGAACAAGAATTAATAAAGAAAAAAGAAATACCTCAATAGAAATAAAAACCTGGATCAAGATCTCAAATCCAAAGTAATGGAGTTTAGTTCTCCATTAATGGTTACACAAAGCTTCAGAGAGAAAAGAAAAGAACGTAGTATTTTTCTCGGCGTCCCTCAGAATGAATAATGACCTAATCTAAAACTAATTCTAAAACTAATAAAGGAATAATAATTCAAAATCAAAAATAAAAAGATAATAAAATAAAATAAACAAAAAACCAACAAAAACCTCCAGTCCAGCCGCCGCTGCTTTGTGAAGAGGTTGACTTTCACCATTTTACAATTCAGCCCCTGGAGTTTTAATATTGTCAGTTCAGTCCTCCAAGTTTCAGAATTGTCCAAACAGCCCCTCAACTTCCAAAATTTGCAGTTTGGTCCCTGCAGTATTTTCCGATCCGATTGACTTTAACTTTGCCTTGACTTTGACTACTTGACCTTCGAGACATACGTTGAAGCTCACCAAAAATTACATCCGTAAAATAATTAAATTAAACAACTATTCTACCCCGGATTACAATAAAGGCCCAAATTATAAATAATGTCTCAAATACATCAAATCTAGTCTAAAGTACATCAAAATGAACCAAAATATATGAGAGAATAAGGTAAATAATGTATACAAAATCCGCCACATCAGTAGTCGTGGCGAGAATGGTCCAAAGGCTGACGAAGAATTGCAGGTTGTTAATCTGGGTACCGAAGAAGAGCCAAAAGAAACCAAGATTGGAAGCTTCTTCAAGGGAGACGACAGAGACAGATTGACTGCATTACTACGAGAGTTCGTGGATGTGTTCGCATGGTCATACAAAGACATGCCGGGTTTAGACAGAAAGGTAGCGGAGCACAGGATTCCGATCAGAGAAGATGCCAGGCTAGTAAAGCAGAAGCTCAGGAAGATCAAGCCAGAATGGTCTCTGCAGGTCAAAGAAGAGATTGAGAAGCTCCTCAGCGTGGGTTTCATCAAGGTTATCGAGTATCCGACATGGTTAGCCAACATTGTGACAGTCAGGAAGGCGAACGGCAAGGTCCGAGTTTGTGTAGACTTCCGGGATTTAAACAAAGCTTCCCCAAAGGATGATTTTCCACTCCCTAATATCGACATGCTAGTCGACTCCACTGCTGCCTACGAGGTTCGCTCATTTGTGGATGGGTTCGCTGGGTACAATCAGATTCTCATGGCCGAGGAAGATCAACATAAGACAACCTTCACAACACCGTGGGGTACCTTCTGCTACACAGTCATGCCGTTTGGGTTAAGAAACGCTGGGGCTTCCTACCAAAGAGCCGTGACAGACTTGTTCCACGATATGATTCACAAAGAAATCGAGGTCTATGTGGACGACATGATCATTCACTCCAAAGGGACCGATGGTCAACATTTGATCGATCTCCGCAAGTTCTTCGAAAGGCTTCGTCAACACAAGATGAGGCTCAACCCTGCAAAGTGCACATTCGGGGTTATCCGAGGCAAAGTTCTTGGTTATATGGTCACTGAAAGGGGAATCGAAGTAGACCCCTCCAAAATCAAGGCAATCATTGACATGCCTCCTCCAAAGACACAGAAAGAGATTAAAGGTTTCATGGGCAGACTACAATACATCAGTCGGTTTGTGCACCAACTCACTTCCATGTGCGAGCCAATCTTCAAGTTACTCAAGAAGAATGTGGCTCTAGAATGGACCGACGCGTACCAAGAAGCCTTCGATCAAGTGAAGCATTACTTAACGTGCCCTCCTGTTCTAGTTCCGCCGCACAAGGAGAAACCTCTGTTGCTTTATCTCACTGTCAATGATGAAGCCCTAGGGGCTATGTTAGCACAAGAGCAACGAGAGTCCACAAAGGAGAACGCCATTTATTTTGTCAGTCGCCGATTCCAAGGAGGCGAAAAGAACTACTCTGTCTTAGAGAAGTCATGTGCAGCATTGGTTTGGGTCACTCAAAAGCTCAAACACTATATGGAAGCTTTTCCGATCAATCTAGTAGCAAAGGGGACCCGCTCCGCTACATCTTCGAGAAGCCTTTCATGTCAACAAGAATAGCCAAATGGTACTTCATGCTCGCCGGCTACGATATCACTTACGTCACACTAAAATCCGTTAGGGGGAAAGTGTTCAGTGACCAGCTTGCCGAATTCCCGTGTGACGAAGTGAAGGGGGAAGATGTACAGTTCCCCGACGAGCATTTAATTTGTACTGCAACCGAGGAAGACAAGTGGCAACTTTTTTTCGATGGCGCCGCCAATAAACACGGTTTTGGTATAGGGGTATTGCTTGTCGATCCAAAAGACATCTACACTCCCATTGCCATACGCCTGGAATTCGAAGCTACCAACAACATTGCCGAGTACGAAGCATGCATAGCAGGGCTCGAAGCAGCTCTCGAAAGAAACATCACGGAACTAGAAGTGTTCGGTGACTCTTTGCTCCTTATCAATCAGCAATCGGGTAAATGGCGAACCCAAGACCCGACTCTCCAACAGTATGGTCAGCAACTTGAAGAACTGGTTGAACAATTCCAAGAAATCACTTTCAACTACCTGCCAAGGGATAAGAATCGCTTCGCCGATGCACTGGCCACTATAGCTTCATTAGTTGAAATGCCCAAAGGAAAAATGGTGAAGCCTTTCAAATTGCTCGAAGGAACAGTCCGGCATATTGCATGAGCATCGAGATCAACGAGGTTCAAACAAACTCTCTGTGGTATTCAGATATCATAAACTTCCTCAAAGACGGCACTTATCCCGAGAACATCAATAAGAAGTCTCAAGCAGCTCTGCAAAGGTTAGCCTCTCGGTACGTACTGATTGGGGACCGAGTCTATAAAAGGCACCACGACGGGATCAATCTCTTATGCGCCAATGAGACCGAAGCTCAAGGGATAATGTGTGAAGTGCACGAAGGAGAATGTGGACCCCACATGAATGGGTTTATGCCAGTCAAGAAGATACTTCGCATTGGTTACTATTGGAGCACTATGGAACGAGACTGTATCGAGAAAGTCAAAAGGTGTGCCAAGTGCCAATTCCACGCTAATCTGCAACATGCTCCACCCTCACAACTTTACAACATGGTCACACCTTGGCCTTTCTCTTGTTGGGGGATAGACATCATCGGTAAAGTTCATCCTGCCGGGAGCAATGGGCAGTCATTCGTCCTAGTAGTAGTCGACTACTTCACAAAGTGGGTCGAAGCACAAGCCTATCGAACCCTCAACGCCAAGAAAGTGGCTGAATTTGTAAAGATTAATATCATGTGCCGATACGGCGTGCCTCATGAAATCATTTCCGACAACGGCTCTCACTTTGAGAAGGAAATGGATGCACTTTTGGTAGAATACAAGATCACCAAGCACAAGTCGTCTCCTTACCGGTCCCAAGCAAATGGCGCAGTCGAAGCAGCAAATAAGACCATCGAGACCATCGTCAAGAAAATGGCCTCAACGGGAAGGGATTGGCCCGAAAAGCTACCATTAGCATTGTGGGGCTACCGCACATCGATACGATCCGCAACAGGAGAAACTCCTTATGCATTGGTCTATGGTTCTGAAGCCGTACTCCCTATCGAACTTGAAGTCCCATCTCTACGGGTCCTCCTCGAGAATCAAGTCAACGAGGTCAACTGGATGCAGAGTCGTTACGAACAGCTAGCCTTACTCGACGAGAAAAGGTTAAGGGCACTCGAACGCACGAGGGCATATCAGCAAAGGATGGCAAGACCTTTCAACAAAAAAGTGAAGCCTCGAAACATCAATGTGGGAGATTTGGTCTTAAGACAACATCCTCCTAATGCTATGAATCCCCTGGGGAAATGGGGACCCCGATGGATCGGTCCGTACGTGGTCAAAAAGATACTAAGCGGTGGTGCAGTCCGGCTCGTGGATTTAGATGTGACCAGCTGCCAAAGGAGGTCAGCCTCGACAAGCTCAAGAGGTTCTACGCTTAATAAACAAAGACCATTAAAAAAAAAAAAAAAAAAAAAAAAATCGCTCGCTAGGTTGAAAACCCGCAAGGGCGGCCTAGGCAAAAATTAGAGCACGTGCAAAAAAGAAGCCCGCTAGATTGAAAACCCGCAAGGGCGGTCTAGGCAAAATACAGGGTGCACAAAAAAAAAAAAAAAAAATGGTCTTTGTTTGTTTGAACTACGAAGACCTGAGCCTCCCAACTGGAGGAACGTAGGCAACCTTCGGGTGCGGTCTAAAACATATCAAAAATACCCAATTCACTTCAAATAACAAAATGCAATTTTTATTCATTCAATGAATTATTCAAACCATTACAACGGATTTATTGAGCAACAAAAGACATCAAAATATTAAATCCTAAAACAAAGTGGTCTAAATTGCAATCTCTTGGGGTACAAAGAAAAATCTAATCTTTCTTAGGTTTGGGAACCCATTGCTTCTTGTTATGTACTTTAGTCTTCTTGGATGGGGACGGAACATTCTTGGGACCGCCAAGACGGGAGAAAACGCTAGGACGGGACGGAGCTTCATCAACGGCTTTCCCTTTACCCTTATCAAGCGGAACCTTAGCGGGGACAACCATGGGACGCTTCCACACATATGAGGAATTTCCCTTACCTTTCTTCTTCTTGGGAAAATAACGGGGTCTATAGTCCCGCACATGAACCACCGGTCTCACGGGGTCAACAACATCGTCATTGGGCCTTCCCAAACGATAAAAAACGCTCGGACGCTTCTCCACCATCGAGACGGACCCCACAGCTGGAACGGCGTTCACCATTGGAATGGACTTCTCACCCTCGGGGACGGAAACCTTAACTTCAAAGGAGAAAGTCATTGGGGCCATTATAACAAGAATTTTGTGGTTTAGGGGGAGAAAGTGTCTGCAAAAGAATGCTGTGTGGCCATTCTGGTCGAAAAATGGTTCAAATTTATAGCTGTTGGAACATTCTGATCAGAAAAGAAAGGGGCTGTAATTCAGCAGGCCAGAAGCGCGCGCCTCCTACCATGGATTCACAACGCGCGCGCCTCCCAAAAGCAAGGCCCGACGCGCGCGCCTTTGACAGCAGTTTAGACAGAAACAGCCCTTGTCAGTTCAGAACAGAACCCAAGCACTTCAACATATCCAGCCTGCAGCAAAATCAAATCCCAGCAATAAAAAAGGAGTTCAAAGCATCGACAACAAGCACCCTTTGGGCACACATTTGTTTGTAAAGAGTCGACATCTAAGATCGAGTCGCTAATAGAACATAAAAACGAGTAGTAAAATAGATAGGATTGTAAATACATGTTAAATGTTATTACAGGCAAAAGCAAAAGTGTTTCAATCCCTCATCCTCTCAGCCACAACAGCTCAGGCACGTCATCACCAACACTGTGCTCACCCCCTGCTACCGCTCTCGGTCTCCTCATCGTCATCATCATCCTCATCATCATCATCATCAGACTCAGATGTCTCAATCACAACATCAGGACGGGTCCTCTTAGCAGCTCTCCCGATGAACTGGCGTCGCCCCGGCTCTGGCTACCCTCTCGGCTCAAACTCCTACTATGGCTCAGACTCTTGCTCAGCGACTGCCTCGCCGAAGAGACAGCCTCATCAATGTCCAGTGTAGCATCCCTGCAGCCTCGTCCCATGCCCCGAGCACCTCGGGCAGCTCCTCTCGCAGCACCAGAGACAGCACCAGCAGCATCTCTAGTCATGGGAGCAATATCCCTGCACAGCTCCAGCACCCTCTCCTCCAGCTGACGGAGCCTCCGCCTCATCCCTTTGTTCTGCCTACCCAAGTGCCTATAAGAAGCTACGGGCACCTGTTACAACAAAGAACGGGGAAAGGAAATTACATCAATACAAAGAACAGAAAAACAAGACTGGAACTAAGAAAATGCAAAGATGGTCAGAAAAACATACCACGGCAGCCTGAGCAGGAGGCTCTCTCTCCGGTGACATATCCTCGGGAACAATCTCCCTCTGCTCCTCAAAGACCCCGAAGTTTGAATAAGTGTAATAAGGAGGAGGCAAAGGAGGATCAAAACAATACCCGGCACCGGTAGTGTAAAACCGAGCGGAGGTCGAAGGAGGAGCCTGTGATCTCCTCGGATCAGCGAACATAAAGCCTTGCATCAAGTTATTCTCCCTGAAGAGGCCATAATCCTGATCCAAGTGAATATAAGGGACGGCATCAACCCCTACCATATATGCCGCACGATCAGCCTCTGAAAGTGACCTCCAGTTACGAGGGCAGAAAGGAGGAACGTCTGGAACTGCAGGACGAGGAGGGGTGTAAAAGTCTGTCACCTGGGTACCATGCTGCCAAAATACTCTGTCTCCCAAGTACAGAGCCATGCACTCACCCGAACTCATCAAAAGCCGAGAACGGGTAGGAATAAGAGTGTGCTCAAACCAGTGCTGAACTGATCTCCACGGATACAAAGAAAAGGCAACAGACTCAGGCCTCAGGGTGTCCAAGTGCCGTCGGGCCGAAGTAAGACTAATGGGATTCGTGCCAGTCTTCACATTCCTCTCCTTATACGCCCACCGTGCGCAGTCCGGATACTGGGGCTGGCCTTCCTTGGCAATCTTGAAATCCCTCAGATTCAGGATAGCAAAAGCCCAAAGCTGTAGACAAGAGGCAGAAACAAAGTTAATGACAGTCAACGAAAAAGGCAGTTATGACTAAGGCAAGGAGAATATAAAAGGGACAGTAAGCGGTATACCTCCCACAGCAAGCTGAAGCCCGTAACAGAACTGGTGGTCGAGCGGCTGGTCAAATCCATGCCGTGGTAACAAGCAGCCAAGCCCGCTGCGCCCCAGTTATACTGGCCGATCTGGTCCAAGTCCACTAACAAGTCAAGCAGAGCCAAAGAGGCCGAAGATCCCCATTGGCAAACAGAGTGTGGGATAACAAGTACCAAATGAAGCAACGGGCCACAGCATCAACCCGATCAGCAGTAACACCCCGAGCCTCAGCCATCAGGATGCTGAAATAAGCCCGGATTCTCCCCCATGTCACTCGAGAATTCTTAACCTCGAACCGACAGTCAACCAAGGCCAGTAACTCGTCCGGAGTCCGAGCAGCCCCTCTCAAACCAAAAGGGACAGGCACCCCCATGAACGGCAAGCCCGTCAAAGCTGTGAAATCAGTAGGCGTCATAGTCACCTCGCCCATGGGTAAATGGAAGGTATGGGTGGTATCCCACCATCTCTCCCTCAATGCCTGAACCACATCAGGGTCATTCTTCAAAGCTGGGAGGCTAGTGACAAAAAGACCAAAATGAGTCCCTGTGACTCGGGCCCGAACATTCTCGGGCAACCTCTTCCATATAGAGATGGGCCCATGAGCCCCACCGCGAATCTCCGTCAAACGGGTCCACTCCTAAAAAAAAAGAAGGGGGAACAGCAAAAATTTCATCAGCATGACTGCTAGAAAAAACGGATGAACTCAACACAAAGATTTCAACAGCAGAACAATGTACAAGCAAGTGTGTGAACGTGAAAATGGACATCCCAACATGTTTCTTACAACAAATCAGCAACAACAAACAACATGCAAAGAATGATCAATAAAGCTACTGCAGCAATATCTCGGGTAAAGAAAACAGAACTTCATGAAGCCCGAAATCGACAAGAAAGGTGAGGCATTCTTACCAAACCCGAAGTCACGAAGTGAGAAATATGGGTATGAGGCCGGAAAGTAAGCAAGCTCGGGTCCATAGCTTCAACCCCAATTTCGGGCTCCTCGCCCTGTGGCATCTCAAACGGAGGTGATTGCTGACGATCCGACATCGTTTCTTTGACGGAATTGATCCTAGAGCAGCAAGAAAGTGTTTTGGGGTGATTTCTCTACGAAAATTGGGCTTGGAATTTGGAGGGTTCTTCAAATTTTTGAAAAATGGCCGAAAACAGCGAACAGCCTGTTTAAATGTGCTGAACTTATGCGCCAGGCGCGCGCCTCCCGACATACTCATCTGAGGCGCGCGCGTCCCATAACGAGGCTCGGACGCGCGCTCTTCCCATCAGCAGGCAGGTTCAGAAGCAGTCTCCCATGCAAGAATCCATGCATCGTATCAAAGTTTCCCCACGAATTCCGAACTCCCTAAGTTCTGTCACGGGTGCCACGCCCCCCTCAAGAGTCAATCTCAACATTTCATCCCCAGCAGGAACATTTTTCTGGTCGCAGTCAACTGTGCCTGTACCCCACAATTCAAAAGTCAAGTGTGACTCCAAATGGCACGAGACTTCAAAGCAATATTTCATCAAACGGATTCACTAACGGATTCGTCAACAAGGGTTCACCAACGGACTCATCCAAAGGGTTCACCAACGGACTCATCCAAGGGATTCACTAACGGATTCATCAAACGGATTCACCAACGGATTCGTCAACAAGGGTTCACCAACGGACTCATCCAAGGGATTCACTAACGGATTCATCAAACGGATTCACCAACGGATTCGTCAACAAGGGTCCACCAACGGACTCATCCAAGGGATTCACTAACGGATTCATCAAACGGATTCACCAACGGATTCGTCAACAAGGGTTCACCAACGGACTCATCCAAGGGATTCACTAACGGATTCATCAAACGGATTCACCAACGGATTCGTCAACAAGGGTTCACCAACGGACTCATCCAAGGGATTCACTAACGGATTCATCAAACGGATTCACCAACGGATTCGTCAACAAGGGTTCACCAACGGACTCATCCAAGGGATTCACTAACGGATTCATCAAACGGATTCACCAACGGATTCGTCAACAAGGGTTCACCAACGGACTCATCCAAGGGATTCACTAACGGATTCATCAAATGGATTCACCAACGGATTCGTCAACAAGGGTTCACCAACGGACTCATCCAAGGGATTCACTAACGGATTCATCAAACGGATTCACCAACGGATTCGTCAACAAGGGTTCACCAACGGACTCATCCAAGGGATTCACTAACGGATTCATCAAACAGATTCACCAACGGATTCGTCAACAAGGGTTCACCAACGCACTCATCCAAGGGATTCACTAACGGATTCATCAGAAGGTTCACTAACGGCCTCATTCAAAACATTCAGCCGGCAGGTTCACCTAACGGATCATGCCACCCCCTCTATCAACAAAAGCCGCTCACACAGGGAGCGCACCACTATCTCTCGCAATTTCAAATTCCTGCTTTCATCGAGTCTTTGCCTTTTTTGGTGATGTCCTCGGCGGGTGTTTTTAACTTTCGTCGACGCGTTTTGCTTTGCAATCCACGTCGCCGAGGGGCTCTGTAGACACCCCGCCTTGGACCGCTCACCCCGATTGCACATTTGATTTTGTGTTTCTCCCCATTTTAAGTGTTTCTCGTTAGTTTCTGTCACTTCCGTTAAGTTCCTGACTGACTTCGTTAAGTCCAGGGACTAAACTGAATGACAGGGCTGACTTTCTAGTCCATTCTGTCAAAATTGCCTTCTCTGAGTCGCGCGCCTCCGACACTAGGAGCCAGGCGCGCGCGCCTCCCGCCCCCAAAGCAGGAAGCGCGCGCCTCTGGGCGTCAGTTACAGATTTCTGGCCAGGATTCCCTCCCTTGCTCAATTTACAGGATTTTGCCCGGGAAGGATTTCTTGGTGACTGAGTTTTGGCACCAAAAACACCCCTCTTTCACCTATAAAAACCTCTCTTTACCTCCATTTTCAAGGATCGAAAATTGATCAAAAAATCATTGGAAAAAAGCATAAAAAACTAGACAAAGAGAGTCACTTTCTAAAGGTTCTCCAAGAATCAAATCAAGCAACATTTGAAGTTCTTCAAATTGTAGGTAAAAGTCCATCTTTTCCTTTCTTTTCTACCTCATCTCCTCTCTCTTTTACTTTAATCAAATGTGCAATCACCCAAATCATTTGGGACATGACTCTAATGATCACCTCATCTCATTGAGGTTGGTTAAGGAGTTATCTCCTACATTCCAAATCATATTTTAAACCCCCCTTTTATGACTTAAAGAAGAAGAAGAAGAAGAACATTTTCATTTATGTAGATTTTGATCAAGCAAGACCAACTTAAGTTGGGCGAGATGGGTGTTTCGGTACTTCCCATCTCGTAATCTAACCCCCGGACCTCAAAACAAAGAATCTCTGTTTTCGTAACCAAAACTTAGGCTACAATCAATAGGTTTTTCTTATGTTCCTCAAAACATAGGTGGCGACTCTAAAACAATCTAAAATCAAGTTAGACATCCTAGGATAATATCACGCGCTCGAGCCTAAGGCCGTGGTGTTCCCACCCGGGGTATCTACACCAAGCCCTCCAATACCCCACACAATAATGATCATCTAACATAAAATCTAACACATAAATAAACACAAATGATCAACCAAATCATGTTGAGCATAGATTATTATGAGAGAATAAAATGCACACATAAATAATATTAAATAATTAAGATTATAAATAGGGGGGTTTTTCGGGTCGTGACAAACAAACCTTCTGGATATCAAGCTCAAGAGGTTATGATATCAAGCTCAAGAGGTTCTGGATAGCCAGTTTTAGTGTTTTTTATACCCAGTTAACATTTTGAATGAATCTTAACGCTGAAAAGAATTTTTGAGACTGATAGCCAAAATCATTGAAACTGATAGCCAGTAACAATGTGTAGGATGACAAGTTGATCTGTTACAAATATCCAGATAGTGTGTTGAGGAGTGCCAGATAGTGTTGACAAGTTTTGATTATTTACGAGAATGCTACCGCTCGTTTTTTTAAAAACACATTTTTTCTATCACTAGGAAAAACGCATTTTTCAAGTGAGTAACTCAGAATATAATTCTTACAATGTATTAATGGAATTATTTTGTCAAAAGTATTTTTCTAATAGTATTATTTTAAGAATATAATTAGCTAGTTTAATTATCTTGATTATATAAAAATATTTTATACTCCTTCCGTCCCACTAGAAGATTCCTACTTTGACTTTACACGGAGATTAAGAAAAAAATAAATGTTGTGAGTGTGGAAATTAAAGTAAGAGAGATAAAGTGGGTAGGGAGTGTTTGTTGTGAGAATGACAAGTGGATCACATTTTCCATTTTAGGTAATAAAGTAAAGTACGAACCTTAAATTTGGACAAATTAAAAAGAAAAGTAGAAACCTTAAATCGGGACAGGGGGGTAATTACTAATATTGTTGGATGAAAATGGTGTATTTAGAAAATGGCTTTAATTAAAATCGGGATGGAAAATTTATTTCCACAAAGAGAAAAAATTTGGTTAGGTGTCACTGCAAATGAGACTATTTGCAGCCACCAATATGAACAAGCCACATTAGCAAAATAACTTAAATTAGGAAAGAGTTATTTTAGAAGATGATAACTCAACCCTGGTTAATGATATCTAATAGAAGTCAATAACTCATTCCTTTTTCGTATGCACACCCAGAGAAAGGAAAGAAAGAAGCCACGGCATATCGTTTTCTCCTACTCAATTTCTTCATCTTCGCCTATGAAGAACAATATCAAGCTTCATTAGCCTGAGATGCTTATCACTTAATCCCAGCTGAGAAGTTTCAGTGATATTTTTTCTTGCATTGAGAACATTGTTGTATTTCAAGAGTTATTATTTGAATGCCATTTTTTAAAAAAAAAGTGCAGCAGAGGATAAATGTGTATATGCATAATCAATCTGCTACAATGAACAATGTAAAATTTGAAACCCAACCAGAAATTTAAAATTAGTAGAAAATCCATAAAATCAATTTCATGTTTCAAATGACTTGTTATAGCGGGAAATGGTCAAGTAACAGAACAATGTAAAATTCGAATCTTTTCCTTTTCTTTGTGTATCTCTGTGTGAATGGGAAAAAAAGGAACAAATACATTGACTTAATTAGATACAGACCATGGTTAAGAGTTCTCACAACTCTAAAGTAAAGCCTTCCTAATTTAAGGTTATTTTGCTGATGTGGCATGTTTTGATTGGTGGCTGCAAATATCCTTATTTGCAGTGATACCTAATCAAATTTTTTCTCTTCCACAAAATAAAATCGAGGCAAGAGTTTAACTCTTTTTCCATAAGACAAGATTACCCCGTATAACTGTGCTAACGAACTTTGGCAATTGTCTCCAAAATACGACATTTTCTGGCTTCTAGATCGCAACACTACGAATTAGAAGTCTTCGGGCGAACTACTGAATATTTGGGAATTTTTACTTGGACTTGATGAGAATTTCTAGAATGCTAGGATCCTTTTAGAATGAGAGAAGAAAGCTTGAACGCTGATGGAATGCAAATGAGGGGGAGGGGCCTTTATATACTTGTTGAAGAGGCAACGAGCCTTTTAGGGAATAGACACAAATAGTGTCCAATGGATTCTGGGACCTTGGATCAGATTCAGATGGATGGTGGAGATCAGTTGGATCGGCCCAACCACTCCAACCCGCCCGCTCGAAGGGACGCGAGTCGACCCGGCGGTTACACCCGAACCTATGCGTCCCTTGCCGCTCCGATCCGCCTAGAAGCTTCTCGGCTGGGCCGCACATCCTGGCCCAATCCGCTCTAAAAATTGAGGCAGAGAGTAACAAAATGATGGAACTTGATGAGAATTTTTAGAATGCTAGGATGCTTTTAGAATGAGAGAAGAAAGCTTGAACGCTGATGGAATGAAAATGAGGGGGAGGGGCTTTTATATACTTGTTGAAGAGGCAACGAACCTTTTGGGGAATAGACACAAATAGTGTCCGGTGGATTATGAGCCAGCGGGCCGATGCGTCCCTTGCCGCTCCGATCCGCCTAGAAACTTCTCAGCTGGGCCGCACAGCCTGGCCCTATCCGCTCCAAAAATTGAGGCAGAGTGTAACAAAATGATGGAAATAAATATAAAAATGTCTTTAGACCAAAATTGGCACTCTTGGGCCACTAGTTGCATGGAGACCCAATGTTCTATTTGATTGGCCCAAGGAGGGAACCATTTGATGACTCCTTCTTAGATGACCACAATAATATAATGCCTTTATTTCCCCTTCCTTAGCAATGTGGGATATGACATTTCCATTCCCATTTCTCTTCAACCATTAATGCTAAGTTGCCACTTTCAACAATTAATTTCCCATTCACTCGAAATTGGTTTTGAGAAAATAAATATACCATGCTAATATACTCCAAACGTAGATTAATAATTTGTAAATTATTTCCATTTTTATTAAATGAAACTAATTACGAAACTTGGTCAAATATTGGTCAAACCCAATATTTCAAACCAATTTCCAACAAATATATCCACGTATGAAATATCTGATAAAAGTGTACTTATCTTTAAAATAATAATAAACCATTATCAAATAAAGTTATATTTAAAATAATAAAATTACTTATATCTAAAGTCAAATTATTGTTTCGTTTATAATTGAGGCAGAGAGTAACAGAGAATACTAAAGACATTTTTATATTTATTTCCATCATTTTGTTACAATTTATGAAAAACAAGTGTCTCTATTAACATTCATAAATGCCAAAATAAATATTTTATTAGATTTGATTATAAATAATTTCTTATGAATAATCAGAAGTTGCTATCTCTATATTATAATACACCTCAAAAATAACCTTCTATTGACTTGAGACAAAGGAGTGCTGAGATTAAAGCATAACCGCCTTCATCCTATGGTTATCATTAAAAGGTTTATTTTCTATTTTATTTGTATCCTTGGATTGTTTCTCCACATCTCTGATTGTATGGTTGATAATGGGCGGTTTCCAAATTTCTTCTTCCTCTCTGCAAGCAGTTTCCATTCTTCGGATCAGTTTTTTTCTTTGGCTGATATATTATTATTTTAGTGAAAAATTAGATCAAGAGGAGATTGAGGGTTTGTATCTAAGGGTTGTGTACGATGACAGAAAGGGGTTCAATTTGATCTTAAATTGATTTAGTTGTAGCTTTAAGATTTTTTTTTTTTTTATTTGTTTGCATTGTTACTGTTGCTAAATTGAGACTTAATGGTGATATATATGATTTGTTCTGATTGTCTATAAAGAGTGCACAAATTTGTGCCACGATGTGGGACAATTTACTCTTCCGTCTCAAAATAATTTACCGCATTTTCTTATAATTAAAAAGATGGCATATGTTTAAAAAAATTGTGAGTGGGAAAATAGTTGTGAGTATGATAATTGAGAGTGAGACCCATACTTTAAGTATATGAGTTTTGTGCTCAAAATATTTACTGCAACGAGGTATGTTTTAAAAAATAGTTGTGAGTATGATAATTGAGAGTGAGACACATACTTTTAGTATATATTTACTCCATTTTCTTATAATTAAAAAGATAGTACATATTTTAAAAATTGTGAGTGGGTAAATAGTTGTGAGTATGATAATTGAGAGTGAGGCCCATACTTTAAGTATATGAGTTTTGTCCTCAAAATATTTAAAAAAATTGCGAGTGGAAAAATAGTTGCGAGTATGACCATTTGATTTACGAGGTGCGAGTGCAAGTTGTTTTGGGATGGGTAACTATACATCTAAGCATTTACACGTGCTATTTGATTTCATCTGTTAGTGGAGAAATTCGGACGCGATTTTACTTGCGGCAACGAGGTCTGTTTTTAAATTGAATTTTGTTTTTACGATTTTTTAGCCAGAGCTTGACTTTGTAATTTCTATCTATCAATTGTCTGTTATTTAATGCGAGTTGGATGATATAGTGTTACTCCCTCCGGACTCAATTATAAGCAACAAAAGTGGGTTTTTTTTTTACCTAAATATAAGCAACTCTAAAGGATTTCAAGACTATTTAATACTCTCTTACCAAAACTGCCCCTATTTAATTATTCATTTTCAAATACAAGTGCACATTTATTACACATTTAATATGAGGATATATTAGTAATTTTAACATGTTTTTATTATAAAATCAAGACAATTAACTAACTTAACTACTTTCTTAATAGGTGTGATTTTAGTTATTTTTGCTTATATTTGGGACCGGAAGAAGTATTATTATATTACTACTCCTCCTTCCCAGAGTAAGAGTCCTACTTTCCATTTTGGTACGTCTCAGAGTAAAGTCCTATTCATAAAATGGCAAAGAATCTTTACTATTTACCCCACTCATTCTCTCTCTTATTTTACTTTTATACTCATAACAACAATCAATTCACTATTCTCTCCCACTTATTCTCTTCCTACTTTACTTTTACACCCACAACATTTACATCACTTCCAATATTTATTAATAAGCGTGCAAATGAGGGGTAGGACTCTTATTCGGGAACGGAGGGAGTATTTTTTATTTTTTTTTAAAAAGGACGGAATCCAAAAATGTGATTTTTTTTTCCTGATTAGAATCCACTCCAGTTAACACAAGATTTGAAATCCGAAAAACTCCTATAAATACCAATGCTTAATGGCAACCCTTCTCTCATTGAACATCCCCCTGACCACAGTTACTCCATCCAGCGTCTCCTTCCCTCTCTGTTTGTCAATTAACTACTCAAACCCAGAAAGAGAGAGAGAGAGAGAGAGAGAGGAGACTTAGAAATGGGTGGTTGGGCTATAGCGGTTCACGGCGGCGCTGGTGTTGACCCTAACCTACCGGCGGAACGCCAGGAACAAGCCAAACAACTACTCAATCACTGCCTTAATCTCGGAATCGACGCTCTTCGCTCCTCTCTCTCCGCCATTGATGTCGTTGAACTCGTCGTACGTTTCACTCCTCATTAGCGTTAAGAACAATCAGTCTGTTGCCTCTAATTTTGGAAATAAAATTGATTGTTTTTTTATTTGTGTGATACAGGTGCGTGAATTGGAAACTGATCCTACGTTTAATTCCGGCCGCGGATCCGTGCTTACGGAGAAAGGAACGGTGGAAATGGAAGCAAGTATCATGGATGGATCCAACCGGAGATGCGGCGCCGTTTCAGGCGTTACAACCGTTAAAAACCCAATTTCTCTCGCACGACTTGTGATGGACAAGTCCCCCCCATTCCTACCTTGCTTTTTCTGGCGCCGAAGAGTTCGCCAAACAACAGGTTATTTCTACTTTAGGGTGACAAAATATGGGTGACGATATTTTATTGGTTGCATCGATAGTGAACCCGCCACAAACTAATTAAAAACACCAATGAAATCATTACATTAGGATTTTGTGAGCAAGTTTTTGTGAATTTTTTTGTGCCCCTAGCATTATTCTTTCTACTTATTCAGAATGTGACATTTATTGTATACAATAATATAGAAGTAATTAATTATAATTATATGACGGACGAACAACGAAAATTTTACACTTATTATAATGGTATAATGGGACAGATTATTGGACTCATTGGGCATCAAAATTGTAAAATTAAAAACAAATAGTTTCTGTAAAAACAGGGTGGGTGGGTAGTAATTGTATGGTGATTATTAATGTGAAAATTGTACTCCCTCCGGTCCAAAATAACTGTCACTTTTAGATAAAAAATTTGGTCCAAAATAATTGTCACTTTTGAGCTAAATGTCTCTCTTATCCTCCTTGCATTGAAACTTGTTCTCTTTTATTAATTATCTTAGTGTGAGACATTAATGTAAGAAAGTTGGAACACTTAATATGGGTAAAGTTGGAACTTTTGTCACTAAGTCATGATAATTATTACATTTCTTAAGAGTTGTGCAAATGCAAAAAGAGACAATTATTTTGGACCGGAGGGAGTATTCCAGTTTTAATGAATGTTGAAACAATGTTTGATAGAAATTATTCATTGATTTTGGGATAGGAGAGCAGTTATTTATTTGACAGAGTTTGTTTTGTGATTTTTGTGTAGGGTGTGGAGATGGTGGAGAACGATTACTTCATCACAGAAGACAACGTGGGCATGCTCAAATTGGCTAAGGAAGCCAAAAGTATTTTGGTATTTGATCCTTCAATACACGTGTGTTTGTGTTCGCTCATTTCCCCATATCTTTAGTCTTTGTCCAGACCTAACCTGTTAGTAATTTATTGCTACAGTTTGATTACAGAATCCCTTCGACTGGATATGACTCATGCGGCTCAGCAGTCGAAAGCCCAATAACAATGAACGGACTTCCAATCAGCGTCTACGCCCCTGAAACCGTCGGCTGCGTGGTGGTCGACAGCCAAGGCCGCTGCGCCGCTGCCACATCGACTGGTGGGCTGATGAACAAGATGAGCGGCCGGATTGGTGATAGTCCGTTGATTGGCGCTGGGACCTACGCGTGCAATCTGTGTGCAGTCTCTTGCACTGGAGAAGGAGAGGCGATCATACGTGGGACTCTTGCGCGTGATGTGGCGGCGGTGATGGAGTATAAGGGGTTGGGGCTGCAGGCAGCGGTGGATTTTGTGATCAAAGAACGGCTGGATGAAGGGATGGCTGGGATGATAGCTGTGTCAAGGAATGGGGAGGTGGCTGTTGGGTTTAACTGTGTGGGGATGTTTAGGGGTTGTGCTACTGAAGATGGGTTTATGGAAGTTGGTATTTGGGAGCAGTAAATGCCTGGCTTGTCCTCCTGTTTTTGTACTCTGACATGTTGTTTGTGTTTTTTTTTTTCTTCCCCTTAATTTATGTCTTTTTTTTTTTTTTTTTGGTTGAACCCAACTCTAATAAATGTCTCTCTCTCTCTCTCTGTTTTTTTTTTTTTTTTCTTTTGGCTTGTCCTCATGTTTTTGTACTAATGATCACTAATTTTCATTCTCTTAATTTTCACATATTTAATTTTATAAACCATTAATTTGATACGGAAGAGGTAATAAACAATTGTCCTTGAGGAAAACATTTGCATAAGCCATGTATCCTTTTCTCCTTCGATTTAATTAGTTAAATTGAATGAATAAATAAATAACAACACGATTGGTATCACATTCCAACAATTAAAATTTTGATAACTACTTCCTCCGTCCCAAAATGATTTTCATACTTTTTTTCGCTGTTATTGTGAATGAACTTTGAGCAATAATTTTAGGTTGATTCAATTGTCCTGATGGAAATATAAAACTTGTTATTGGTACATCATCAATACTACTATTAATACCATGTTTTAGATTTTCATTACGACAATTATATCAACCTAAAATTATTACTTAAAGTTCCTTCGCAATAACAACGAAAAAAGTATGAAGATCATTTTGGGACGGAGGGAGTAGATGACATTATGAGGCACTCTTGCTAAATAGATTATTCTTTTATTCATAAACATTTTTTTATGGCTGAATAAATGTAATTTTTTTTTTTGTTTGATTTGATTGACCAGGCAAACATTCTTTTTGGTCTTTGTCATTTGAAGATCCTAGCATTCATCTTTCAGAAAAAATCAATCTTGATTTTTCTTATTTAACCCAAAAAATGGTTTTAAAATGTAGTTGTAAATTGTTACTATTTTTTAAACTCTTATGGCCGTAAAATGTCAATTCCAATATCAAAAGGTAAAACTGCTTCAAAAAATAAAATCAAAAGGTAAAATATTATCAACATAAGACCATCCACAGTGGTTAAATAACCACATTCCATTCAACACCCACTTTATCACTCCACCTCATCTTCTCTCTCCATCCACCTACTCATTCAACAACCCATCAACTTTTACACCTTCCAATGGCTTATTTAATACTTTCCATTCAACACCCTCCCAACTCATCATCCTACCCCACCACTTTTATTTTATTTTATATATTTTATTTTTATGATTAGTAAAATAATAATAATAATAATTAATAATAATAATAATATTTTCGGGATAATAATAATAATAATTTATAATTAAAAAAATCACACTTAATTAATGTTTTTTTTAATTGTAATTAAATAAATACGAGAAATAACGATAATTATTATTAAACAAAAAAAAGTTACAATAAGCTTAACTCGCGATACAAGTAATGAAAGAAAAAAAAACAAACGATACAATAGACTCGACTCACAATGCAATTAATTTCCGAACTTAGCCCATATGTGCTTGACTAGATCCTTCTGCAATTGTTTATGAGCTCTTGAATCACGCAATTCCGCTCTAGTACGTACATGATCTTCAAATGCAGGTAATATCTCAGTCGAGAATGGTTGCTGATTACCAGATCCGCTTGCCTCGGATTGATCATTAAAGTCAAGCCAATTCTGAGTATATGTATCCCGTTCATCCTCAACAATCATATTATGTAATATGATACATGACCTCATGATTAGAGCCAAGTCCTTCATCTGCCACATTCGACATGGTTCTCGGATGATTTTGAATCGAGCTTGGAGCACTCCAAATGCACGTTCTATATCCTTCCGACAGCCTTCTTGAAATTTCGCAAATAGCTTGTCTTCTTCGCTTTGAGGAAGTTTAACCGATTTGACGAAAGTTGGATAATTAGGGTAGATACCGTCAGCAAGATAATACGTCATATCATATGGATGTTGATTCATAAAGAAATTAACTCGTGGAGTATTTCCTTGTTCAAGACGATCGAACACTGGCGATCGGTCCAGAACATTTATATCGATCGAACACTTGTGTTGAATATAGTGGAAATTCTGATGATTCAGTTCCACCAACATTTTCATTTCTTGGCATATAGGGATTATAAGGTGGTGGGGGTGGTTGCATTGGCATTGGATAATATGGAGGAGGCCAATTTGGCACTGCCGAAGCCATGAAATTTGGTGGATAAGAAAATTTTTGTATATTTTGAGGAAATGGTTGGCTGGAAGATTGATTTGGTATATTTGGAGGACGTGGTTGGTTGGAAGACTGGCCATCAAATTGATAAATCGAAGGATTGTTGTAGGGAAAACGATAATTACTTGAATTTTGGGGGTTGAAATGGTTATTATTAGGATCAATTTCACAAAAGAGAGGAGGTTTTTTTTTTGGTGTCGAAATCTAGTGGAATTTGGCTCTACTTATAGAGGGGAAAAAATGCTGAATTTTGGTATAAATTTTTTTTTTTTTTTTTTTTTTTTTTTTAAAGATAATGTAGTTTGAAAAAATGGGTGAGAAAAATAAAACGGACCAACCAGCGGAGGACAAGTGGCTGAATGGGATTGGCTGGGGTGGGATAAGGCTCCTCTCCGCACGCCTCACTCTCCCTCGCGCGCGTGACATGCACCCGCCATGTCGGCGCCTATCCTGGCGTGACGCGTGTCTCCGGCTGGCCCACATTTGCTGCATCAATGGGTGTTGGATCCGGTCAATACCCCCCCCCCCCCCAATTCAATAATGTGTTCAATAACCCATTGGAAGCTCCCACCCTATTGACCCCAATCCAATACCCTTTCCAACAAGCCATTGTGGATGGTCTAAGGTGGCTTGGACGGAGTATAATATTTTAGTTAATAATTTTATTTTATTTTTGAAGCAAAGTAAGATCTAATTGTATTCCAAACAAACATATTAAGAGGCTCACCACAAGATTTGAAGGCTTATTACATATAGTATGGTTGTTTTACAATTGTCCAAAGTATAGACCGAATCCCACTTTGCAAACCCGCGCGAAATTCGTCCCACTTTGGTACCTCATGTTAAAATCATCTCACTTTGCACCCTAGCTCCTAACGGATGTTAGAAATTTAACGAAATTAGTCATGTGCGTGTCATGTGATGGGTATTTTGGTGAGTCTCAGTTGATTTTTTATTATTTTTTTTCTCTAGTTTATTTCTCACTCTTTAAATGTACTTAAATTAAAAAATATATATTTTTATTACATTAAAAAAATAATAAATAATAAAAGTAAATAAGTACAATAGGGGGTGGACTGCTGTGAGACGGCCGCACGCCGTGCGACCGTTCCCGCCAAATGTCCCTTTTTTTTTTTGCCCCCAACTTTTTTTTCCCCGCCATTTTTTACCCGCCAACAGAAGTAACACTTTTTATACCAAGATGTAACACTTTTTATAAGGAAATGTAACACTTTTTTTCTCAAAAATTTACCACAATTTTGCTGAAATAAATTAAAGATAACATAAGATTGACAACTAAACTAATGTAACATTTTATAATAAATGAATGTAACATATTTTCTCAATTGTAACAATTTTCTAGGGTTTTACATTCAATTGAAATGCAAAACTGATTATATACATGATTTTTTACTCTCTTTTTTTTTATATAAAAAATGTAACATTTTAACCTATAAACTGTTACATTCATCTATATAACATATTACAATCATATATGCACTGTGTTACATTCAATTATTACTTTTTCTAACCACAAAAACTATTTATATTATTTTGCGAAACTGCTGTTACATCTTGCAATAAAGTGTCACTCCCTTTGTCCCGCTTTAAGGTTCTTACTTTCCTTTTTAGTCTGTCTCAATTTAAGGTTCTTACTTTGCTTTATTACATAAAATAGAAAGTGGGACCCACTTGTTATTCTCACAACAAAAACTCCCTACCCACATTCTATCTCCCACTTTACTTTTCATACTCACAACATTTACTTTTTCTTAATCTCCGTGCAAAGTCAAACTAGGAACTTTAAATTGGGACGGAGGGAGTACTTTTTTATGACCAAACTGTTACTTTCTTCATAAGAAAGTGTTACATTTTATTATGACGAGCAGCTCACTTGTTTTGTATGTTAAAAAATATTTTTTTTAAAAAAAATCAAACCATATCATGACCTATGTAGTTTTATTCATCTCGCCGATACGAACACAACGGTATTTTTTAAAAAAAAATCCGACTTATAAATCTCACGATATAGCATTTTAAAGTTATTGGATTTTTTTTGAAGGATGACACGTGTCACGATCTGGGAAGTGGGAAGGCTGGATCCGGCGGTCGGCTGTAGCGGAGCAGCTGGATGTGAGAAGCAGCGGAACAAATACCCCATGGAGCGGCACGTCTCACAGTGTGAGACGGCCGCATGGAAGTTTTTGTTGTGCGATAGAGAGTAAATAAAACCTAGTACTACTCCTTAATTAACACCAAAGCAAGAAAGAAATAGAAAAGGAAAGAAAAGGAAAAGAGAGAAAGGAAAAAGGAAAAGAAAATCTAAACACTAAACACTGTTCTTCTTCCCAATTCCCAGGCCCGTTTCAATAATTATAGGGACCCATTGCTAAATGTGAATATTGAGGCCCTTAGTATTTAAAAAATTTACACAATAAAATGCAATAATGTTAAGTAAAAAGCAAATAATTCATTAAATTAAAATATATCATTAAAAGAAACTAAACTTTCTAATAAAGGTTTGAAAAAAAATATATGAATGAAAGCCTAAACTAGAAAAAGAAGGGGATGAAAGCCCAAAAATTGGTTTCAATAATGTTGAAGTAATAAGTAAATAATTTATAAAAATTATAATACTCCCTCCGTCCCAGAAAGGTATTCCACATTTTTTCATTGTTACTACGAGGGAACTTTCAGCAGTTATAAATGCTACTTATAATTATGTTAATGTGAATCTAAAATTTGATATTAATAGTATTTATAATGGTGTATCAAGAACAATTTCAAAATTTTCATTAGAATAATTCAAAGTAGCCTTAATTATTACTCAAAGTTCCTTCGTAAAACTCATGAAAATAGGGGGACTATCATTCTGGGACAGAGGGAGTATGTAATTAAAAAAAATAAACTTTCTAATTAAAGTTTTGAGAAAAAGAATGAAAGAAAGCCTAAACTAGAAAAGAAGGGAAGGGTAAGCCATGAGAAAAATCCAAGAAGGGAAAAAGAAAAAAAATACAAAAAAGTGCATGTATTGGGAGTCAAACCCGGTCCTTCTTGGTTGCAACGTGGAAGCAGTTACCAGCATAGCACCTTTAGCACGATTGTAGTAATTTGGTATCTTATATATATATATATGAGTAAAAATTTGGGGCCCCCAATTTTTTTGGCCCCTGTGCAATTGGGCTGGTTGCACAGGCCCAAAATCGGGCCTGCCAATTCCCAGTCCCCTTTCTTCTTCCCCGTAACCCCCTCTCCCGATCCATTCCCGTAACAACCCACCAAGCTACCAAATCTGGGCTTTTTGCTTCTTAGCTTTTTTTTTTTTGTTGAAAGTGGATTCTTTTCCTGTTGTTTTTGTCTTGATTGAGAACAATTCAATTAGAAATACCAAAATTGATGTTTTATTGTGATTATGGCGGTGAACGGTGGTGGTCATTTGGTGCTGGTGGCAAAGTGGCGGCATGGTGGGAGTGGTGGGAGTTTTGTGGTGGTGGTTATGGTGGTTGCATGACGAATAAGGCATGATAGGTTTTAATGGTCAAATGACAATTGAGCCCTTGAATTTAGGAGTTAAAAGACCTAAACACCCATCACATGATATTCACATGACTAGTTTCGTTAAATTTTTAACATCTGTTAGGAGCTAGGGTGCAAAGTGGGATAAATTTAACACGAGGTACCAAAGTTGTACGAATTTCGCGCGGGGGTGCAAATTGGGATTCAGTGTATACTTTGGGGGGGGGGGGAGGTTAAACGTATTTTGGCCTAAATTTTTCTAAAGACAATTATGATAGGCAAAAATATCGATTGCAAATTCACTATTATCTACCTCTGATTTAGCCACCACTGCATTGCAAACCATCAATAAAATGAAGCCCATTATTTCTTATTGTTTATCCTTGATGCTCGCTCCATTGTTTCTATTATGAAGAACTCCGCTTCTTGCTATAATTTGCGACGCCCAAATGCTACTCCAAATAACATTTGGAAATTGCCATACGTAGGCATTCAAAGTATCCTTCGTGATAAGATTGAGAACAAAACACATCGAAGCATTTGGATTGAGGAATAAACGCCAACCACGCTTCCCAACCACAACGAGATTTAAAAGTTGCAAAGTACAAGATTGTAGACCATAATCGAAAGCTCTCAACAAAAGATAAAAATTACTTACAATTTTTTTCACATTTTTAGTGGATTCTAATGGATGAAAAGTTTTTTTTTATTCAAAAACTTTACTTACCTCGTTATATTGCATAGTGAATGTGATTGCAAGTTTAAACTTGCTGTATGAGAAGCAATGTTCTAAAAAGCGCTAGGCAGTCGCTAGGCGCCGTAACAGGGCCTAGCGCCTAGGCGGGGTCTAAACGGACTTAGGCGGGGCCGAGAATTCAAAAATAGTTATAACATCTTAGGCGGGACTTAGGCGTTTCATGAACACCTAGGGCCTAGGCGGCCTAGACGGGCGTCTTTTAGAACACCGATGAGAAGGGAGCAATTACTAATTACAGCAAAACTTGAACATTTTTCAACAAAATGACAAATCTGTTGCATTGCACCAACAAATTTTTTAGTAAGTAACATTCATTTCAACAAAATGAGGGATCTTTTGCCACTGAACAACACTAATTTCAAAATGCTGAGTCAGTCCCCTAACTTGTAAATGGCTGAAGCAGTTGAAGTTGATTGGGGCGGTGGGGCGGGGGGTGGGGGGGTGGGGGGTGTAATTGGCTTAAAGAAACATGGAACGTGATGTAAATTTCCCATGAAGCGCACTAATGTCAGTGCCCTCAACCTCAACTCAATGTTTTAGAGAAGAGTATCTTTCCAACTTCTATGATGATTCCAGATTCCTCTAAACTGATGCAGCTACATTTTGTTTATGCAATGGGCGCGGGTGCTTGCGCCACGTAATTTTAAGCTCTATAAATCACCTTCTCACAGATTCATAAATAAGTAAATTTAGATCAGTCGTTAATGATATGGGGAAAACGCAACGGAATATAAAATTAAAGAAAAGAGATAGCAAGGATATATATGCTTACCACTTCAAGGAATCCACCTTGAACATACATGGCATAAACAACTCACCACTCTAAGGAATCCAACAAAGAGATACAGGGTTGTGTTTGTTCACCACTAAACGGAATCCACCGAATAAATATAGAACAAGAAAAGATGGCACAAAGCACAACTTATATTTTATTAACTCAAAATTAACTCTCCTTACAATACAATTTGTAGGGTATTTATAGTTAACTTGGAACATCCTTCCAAGCTTAAGAATCATCTAAATGTATAAGAGATAAACCTTACAATTAATGACTTATAGATAAGATAGATTATTTATTCCAAGATTCATGAAACTTTAGAAGTCAGTCAAAATTCGGATGTATATGCCTCTAAGACTGTCTTTTGGTAAAACTGTCATAACTTTCTCTAGAAAAATCCAAATGCCAATCTGAAAGCTGCTCTAGAAACTACAATCAGAGACCTTTCCAATGGTATATTGCTTGTAATTTTTGGCTGAATGAACTAGAAAATACGATCTAGAGAAGTGGACTGACTTTATCGAGACTGTCAAATACCAACCATTTGGTTCCTGCGTCAGTTAAGTTGGTAAGTGGGCAGTGGCTTCAAAGAATTATGATGAATTTTGGACCGTTCATTACGGTATAGCGCAAAACTTGCACGAGAAGATAATTTCATCACTAGCATGGCTCAGTCTCAGATTCCCTTCCATGTTTACATCGTTAACGAGAAGAGCCTAAAGTTCCCTCCTTGGTGGGAAGTATTGGCGGATGGACATGCCATGCTTGATTCTATGCATGGCTGTCACTAATATTCACAAATCCATTCTTCTTCTCACACTAAGATTTGGTCCAGTTCATGTGATCTCATAAATCACAGCTCATATTCCCTTTCCTAAGTTTGTTTCCTTATTCAAATAGATGTATATCAGGATAGTTACAATAGTCACATATTTTGTAATATATTCCAAAATATGTGACTATTGTAACTATCCTGATATACATCTATTTGAATAAGGAAACAAACTTAGGAAAGGGAATATGAGCTGTGATTTATGAGATCACATGAACTGGACCAAATCTTAGTGTGAGAAGAAGAATGGATTTGTGAATATTAGTGACAGCCATGCATAGAATCAAGCATGGCATGTCCATCCGCCAATAGGAAGCCTAAAGAAAAGAGTTCTGTTGATGTGTGATTATCAATGGTCGATTGATTGTTTAATTACTACTATATTCGTCTTAGAGTATATATACACCTTTTCTTTTTTATTCTGTTCCAGAGTATATGTTAACTTTTAAAAATGACAAAGAATTTTTACTATTCCTTCAATTCATATTCTCTCCTACTTTATTTTTTTACTCACATTACCAATCAACTTACTATTCCCTTCTACTAATTATCTCTCATACTTTACTTTTATACTCACAATATTTACATCACGTCAACTATTTCTTAATCTCCGTGTAAATGGAAGAGTTGACATATAATCTGAAACGAAGAGAGTATAATAATGGGACATATAAGTACAAGTACAATGTTCAATCAACTAGTACTAGTTATTTATGACCGAATTATGTCCCACTTGTTGTTTGGAAAGAACTCCAAACTCCTTAGCTTTAGGGCGTGGGATCTGCATCACCATTCACACGAATAATTTAAAACTGCGTGTCTTGGGTGTTAGTGGATATTGGGTCATCATTTTTATGGTTCGTTAATTAGGGGAGCTGATTGTTTTAGTTTAAGGGACAGAGTAAATTATTAAAGGCAACTTTAACTTTAACTTTAACTTTAACTTAGCCACAATCGTACACCAGCCTTTCGGATTCCGACAAAACTCCAACATAAGAAAAAATAAATAAATTTACATCCTCCATCCTGAAATGATATTTTTACCCTGCTTTTTAAAACTTGTCTTCTCATTATTTAGTTTTGTGCACAATTTATACTATATAATGATAGAGGATGTCTCATGTGCGGCGGTTGCACCGTGCGACGGCCGACCTTTCTCTTTTTTTTCTGCTGAGATTTTTTTTTTTTTTTTGGTCACCCCAACCTTTTTTTCCTCCCAACAAAAGTAACGCTTATTATAACGAAATGTAACATTTTTTTGTTTTCAAATGTAACACTTTTTTTTTCAAAATGTACGACAATTTTGCTGCAATAGATTAAAGATAATATAAAGATTGACAACTAAACCAATGTCACACTTTTTATAAATGAATGTAACACTCTTTTTTTCAAATTTAACACTTTTTTTTTTCAAATGTAACATTTTTTTTAAATGTACCACAATTCTGCTGCAATAGATTAAGATAACATAAAGATTGACAACTAAAACTAATGTCACACTTTTTATAAAGGAATGTAACACTTTTTTTTCAAATGTAACACTTTTTTTTCAAAATTAACATAAGATTAACAAACTAAACTAATTTTATATTTTATTAAAAAAATGAATGTAATATTTTTTTTCTTAATTGTAACAGTTTATATTCTTAAATGTAACATTATATTTGATATGTAACAATTCTTTATTAAGAAAGTAACAATTGAAATGCAACTCGATTATATATACTCCCTCCGTCTTTTTAGTCTGTTCACTTTTTACCATTTTGGGTGTCCCATTTGATTGTTCACACTCCCAATGAGGAAGGTTTATATTATTCTTTATTCAACGGGACCCACTTGTCATACTCACAACAACTATCTCACTAACAATTTCAACCCCACTCACATATCACATCATGTTTTTCATACTCACAACACCCACTCAACTACTAATATAAAATATTTTTTTCTTAAAACCCGTGCATTGGTCAAAGTCTGAACAAACTAAAAAGACGGAGGGAGTATGGATTTTTACTCTTTTTTTAGAGAAGAAAAGTAACATTTACCAAATAAAAATGTTACATTTATCTATATAGAAAATTATAATTATATATTCACTTTGTTACACTTCAAATATTACTTTTTCTAACCACAATTTAATTTTTCTTGTAAAATTACTGTTACATTTGACTGTAAAAAGTGTTACTTTTTAAGCATGAAACTGATACTTTTATCAGAACAGAGTGTTACATCTCAGCTGACAAGTAGCTCAAACTTTTTGTGTGTAAAAAATATTTTTTTTTAAAAAAAAAAATCAAACCATATCATGACCTATGTAGTTTTATTCGTCTCGTCGAGACGAACACAACGGAATATATATATTTTTTTTAAATCCGACTTATAAATCTCAAGATATAGCATTTTAAAGTTGTTGAGTTTTTTTTTTTTTAAAAGAAGACACGTGTCGCGATCTGGGAAGATGGAGGGCTAGATCTGGAGGTCGGCTGTAGCGGAGCAGGCGGCTGCGAGAAGCAGCGGAACAAAACAACTTGCTGCACATGGTGCGACGGATGCACGCAAGAATTTGTCATAATGATATAATGGTTTTGAATATTTGGATGACATTAATATGATATTAGCTTTAATAATGTGAAATGTTTGATCGTTAATGAGGTCCGAAGCAAGGGCGGATGCACGTACAAAATGGAGGGGTCAAGTGACTTTTCCATATTTTCCCACTTCCACCTTTGAACATTTTAAGAAAAATACAAATGGCCCCCTCAAAATTTACCTTCAAACCCACCGATATAGCCCAATTGGAAAGATTAAAAACCAAAAAATTACACTACACGAACTGTCATCAGCGTCGTTGATTTGAATCACTTTAGGCATCTCTCTTCTCTTCCTTCATCGCCTCTCCTCTTTTTTTATTCTAATATCAAATCCCACAACTTCTTTGAGCTCTAAGACCATCTCCAACAGTTTAGTGCAAAAATTGCACTATTTTTTATAATAGTGCAATTTTTACACTAAATATTTCCAACAGTTTGCTTCAAATCTTATACTAAATAAGAATATAGTAACAATATTCATTATTGTTTCACATATATAAATAATAGTAGGTTATATAATTTTATATTGTAAAATATTTTCATATATATCAAAAAGAAAACAAAAAACGGATATTTAAAAAGAAAAAGAAGAAGAAAAACGGAATAGCGCAGCACTATCCCTTGCACCAAATTTGAAGCAAGTGATAGAGTTGCTCTATTAATAGAGCAACGTTTAGAGTGCCATTGGAGTAAAACATTACTTTATATTTGGAGTTTTAAGGTACCGTTGGAGATGGTCTAAAAAACTTAGGCTTTGAAATCGGAAACCCTTGATTTCTTTTTTATTTTCAAGCAATTGTATTCGAAATTCGGTTTAATGGTATAATTGGAAGCATATATTTAAGGTTATCGTGACCTTGAACCTCTTTGTCACCACCGAACTGCTAATATCACATGTAAATTTTGGTTCTTTTTTTTTGTTCACATGTGAATTCTGGTATTCAAAGTTTGGTGAATCATGATATAAATAAACTTTGGAAAAAAAAATATTATTAAAATTGAAGTATTCTCATGAAATTTAACTAAATTCTGGTATTCAAAGTTTGGTTTTGGGGGAAACTAGTTTCTCCATAAGTTATAAAAAGTCCTGTTTTTTATAGGGGTTGAAGTTTATGGTTTAGGGTTTAGGACTTTTAGGGTTTAAGAAGGGTTAAAAAAATAAGACTTTTTATGACTTATGGAGGAACTAGTTTCCCCCAAAACCAACTCAATTTCATCACCTAGTCTTCAAAAATTTAATTTAATTGAAAAATAATACTAATCAAAATGAGTATATGTAGACATGCCCATCCGGTTCAAATGAATCGGCGAACCGGCGGTTTTGAACGTTTCCAAACCGGCCAAACCGTTGAACAGTAACACCGTAAAGAAAAAGGTGAACCGTGAACCGCCGGTTCACGGTTTTATGAACCGGCGGTTCATGGAATAACAACCATACAGATCCGTTGCAGTCTTTGAATCCTGGTCGTTGGATTCATAACCGTTTGAAAAGCGGACCTGTATTGGGAAGTTCCAATATAGCCGTTTTAAACTAGCCGTTATGTTTCTAAGGACTAGGACTAAACGGGGAAAAAAGGAAAAAAAAAATAAAGCTTTCCAGCCATTTTTGACTATAAATAACCTCTTCCTCACTATATTTCACACTAGCTTATAATCTCTCGCTCTACTCTATTAATCCCTATACATTCACTCTGTTAACTTCCTTGCAATCCATCTGTCTTTTGGTTAAATTTCTGAAGAAAATTGTATTTTTTTTTAACTTTCAACCTTCTTTTCTTTAACTTCCAGCCCTTTTCTCTCATCCTTGGTCACGTTTCTTTAACTTTCAGCCCTTTTCTCTCATCCTTGGTCACTATGGAGGGAAATTTTAGTCAAAAAGATGGAAAAGGTCATGATAACGACGATTCTGAAGCATTTTACTCATTTAATCCATTTCTTTTCAATGAGTACAATGCTAATGAAGTGATTTGAAACGTAGATGAGGGTGAAGGTGATGATGACATTCACGAGATTGAACGTCCATTCATTTCACCAACCCCACCCACCCAAGAAAGTTATGAAATTGATTAACCATCAATGTGTGGAGGTGGAAGGGGATGGGAAGGAGGTAGAAGTGGAGGTGGACGAGGATGGGGAGGAAGGGAGTCAAAAATCCGATATAGTGACAGTACATTATACAAAAAGCCCGTTCTCGATAGTCAAGATTCGTTCATTCTTAAATGCAACTATTGCCCGAAGACTTACCCTTTCACCAAGGGTGGTGGATATGGAACCACCAAAGACCACTTGACTAGAAATCATCCCGATAAATCGGCAGCGGTGGAAAATTCTTAAACTCAATTACAATTCACTCATCAATCTTCCTAAGGTATGTCTTCTTCTACTTTATTTAAATTTAATTTGAGTAATTGTAGAAAATATTTAGCTAAATTAGTTAGCAGCAAGGGTCTTTCATTTAGTTTTGCTAGTGACAAATTATGAGAACTTTTTGCAAAACTTAATCTAAATCCCTCTGCGCAAAGAGTACAACGTCAATCCCTCACACGTGATGTTGCTACGGTTCGGATGGAATATAAATATAAGTTGATTTAAGAATTTTTTCGAAAATGGAAAATAAAGTTCCAAAGTTTTTCTTTTTTTTTTATAAAAAAAAAAAAAAAAAAAAAAAGCCAAAATGGCTATTTAAAACGTTTGTGAAACAGCCCGTCAAAAAAAAATATTCAAACACTTGGGCCAAGTGGCCGGTGGCCCAACTGGTCATGTCTGCCATGTCTGGGCCGTCTGGACTGGCGCCTGGGCTAGTGGGCTGTGGGCTGGGCCTGGTTTCAAATTGTTTTCTTATAGAAAAGAAGAAGAAAATGAACTGGAAATAAACCGTGAACCGGTGTTGAACCGTAAATCGGAACCGTATATATCCGGTTTTGGGCAGTTCATATATTTCGTGAACCAAACCGCCGGTTCATGAACTGGAACCAGCCGTTCACGTGAACCACCGAACATAAGTAGATATTTATGCATATACTCAGGCCAATTATGGGCTTACAGGGTAACTAACTTCTTCAAAGTAGATGTTACCTTGAATGAGTTATGAGGTCCTCGTTGTAGAACAGAAGTGGCTAGTGAAAATGATGTCTAAAAAGATACTCCAGTATAGGCAATCTTTTAAGTCTCAATTTCAAGTCATTTTAATGGAAATGCAACTAGTAATTTGAAAAGAAAATACCACACCTCCTCGATGTAACACAAGAAATTAACAACATAAGATTCAGACCACCAAATCATTTCATACTAATATTAGCTCATTCAATTCAATGGACATATTTAATTGTTGTGAATTGGGCTGGGAATTATCTGGAGAAAAGCATCAGCCAACATCTCCCCGAGTCGAACCTGAGCCGGGGTAGAGAGATGCAGCCGATCCGGTTGCAAACCAAGTTGTTTTGCATCCACACATTTAACATTGGGAAGCTTAATTCCCAACTGTGCTTCCCTCACTTTCTCAATGTATGCTCCTTGTCCTGATGCCAGTCCCACCTACAAAACATTTTCCAATTACATACGTGGCATAAACATTCTATTCACATATTAATAAAACATGGTTATTAGTAAAAATATTGACAGATTAGTACTACCATGTTTTAAAATGAATGTCCAAAAACTTTTCAAATCCGCTTTTCATCACACAGAGCAAATTTGAACTTTTATTTTGTTTACATTGATTTCGGATCAGAGGGAGTATAATGTTACCTGAATGATAGGGAGCAATGGAGAGCCGAGATCAGCTCTCAATTGAGTGAAAAAACATGTTTCTTATTAAAAAAAAAAAATGACAAATCAAATGCGACACTTATTGCAGAAAGAAATAAAAGTACTACTTCAATCCCAAAATGAATGATCAAAAACTTCTCAATTTTGATTTTCATCTCCAGCAAATTTGAATTTTGGATTGGAGGGAGTATGATGTTACCTGAATGATGGGGAGGAATGGAGAGCCAAGATCAGCTCTCAATTGAGTGAAAAATGTCTCCAATCTTGCTTTATATAAATCCGCATCCTCCACAATTACCGTATCACTCTCACCTTGATACCACAGCAAAACCCTAATCCTGCCACCGCCTCGCTCGGCTGCTCTAGCCCTAGTCAGCAGCTGATTATACAGAAAACTGCCCCTACCCCACTCACTTATCTTGGTTCCCATTCTACCCCCAACTGCACAAGGCACCAGACCCATCGGCTTAAACCCTGGGCTCTTCTTCAACACCCGGTTGGCAAATGCCATCCCCGGTCCAACTCCACAAGTGGCATTGACATCAATGTCCTTGTGGAGGGGATCGCGTGCTCTGATCCAAGTGCGTGTCGCACTTAGTCGGAGGACGGAGGCGTGAGGACCACAGTTGAGTGGGACGACACCGTCCCACGTGTGGTTCACCACGCCGCCCCGGCCAGACATGTTGCTTTGGCCGGCTAGTAATACAACATTTTTGTGGTGTGGTCGAGAGGAGTGAGCTTGGGGACAAGGAGAGTAGGCGAGAAGCAGAAGACACAGCAAGGCTAACATGGCTGCTGCTGTGGCTTGTAAAAAATGGATTTGGTTTTTGAGTTTTCCCCTCTCTAAGAGAAAAGTTTGACCAAATGAAAATTTGAGCTACCTTATCTACTTACGGACCTGATATGCTTTTCAGTTCTCACAATTTTCAAAAATGTTTCAAACTTTAAAAAAATTGCGGGCCCCAATACGGATTTGGAGCACAAATTTAATGTCTTTGGTAGATGTAAGTTCAATTTTTCCCTCTTGAGATCCTAAGATTTCATTTCTAAATGGATTTCAGAGTAGTATGAATTTGAAATGCACCTGTTTGACTTGGATGGCTTCTGATCAACTAAAAGAGTCAGTTCTCTTTGCCAAGGTTGGACATATTTTTCTGAAGAAAACCTATTCAATCTTAAATAACATAATACTGAGTAGACAAAATCAAAAATCTTTAGCTCAAGCGGTATCCGGTGCTAGCTTCCCATATGGAGGTCACGAGTTCGAATTCCGTCATGAATTTACTCCAACAGATATTAAGTATAATACACTCTCTCCATTCGGAAGAAGGGGAGCCTTGGTACACCGGTTAAGGTATTGCCGTGTGACCTGGAGGTCACGGGTTCAAGTCCTGGAAGGTTTGCCTACATTTCATTAAAGTTTGACAAAATGATTTATAGACAAAGAACAAAAAAGTGATAGTAAAAAATTCACATCACCAAGCTAGTTTTCTTCGTAACAAGCAAACTAACCAGTGATATCACCCAACTAACAAATTTAACCACTGTACCTAAGTAGAAAGAACAATCAAATAAATGGTACTTGAGTTTTGTTCGGAAGAGTTGCCCTAACCAAAAAGCATCTCGATCACAACAATCCAGGCTTAGGCCGGATCTGAAGGAAGGCGTCTGCGAGCATTTCTCCAAGTCGGACCTGAGCAGGGGTGGTAAGGTGCAAACCACCAGGTTCAAGTGGCAACCCCTTGGCATCAATGCATCTCAAGTTCTCAAGGTGCATTCCTAATTGAGCTTCTCTAACCTTCTCTACATAAGGCCCCGCTCCTGATGCTAGTGCCACCTGCAACCATTATCACTAATCAAATTTATTTCTGTATAAGCAATGTACAAGCTAAAACACACATTCATGAAATACTACTTTCTCTTTTTCTAAATGATGAATGTCTGTTTTTAAAATACATGTCTCAAATGTTTTTCCAAAAAAAAAAAATAATCTTAAATGATACTTACCAAAAAATATTCATTAGTTTATTTATTCTTGCAAAATAAAATGTTTGGAAATGTATTTACAAGAATATATATAAGCATCTTTGCCACTAAATTAAGTAAAAAATATTAATTTTCAGAGTATCTCTTTATTTAAATTTAAACATTCATTTATTTAAAGCGAGAGTAGTAACATTTTAACTACGACTTTTTCATATTTTTTGACTTGATAATTAGGTAGCATGGACCATTATTTTACTGGATTATGACATTCCACTAGTCCAACTTATAAATTGAGTTTTTTATATGAAAAATCGATAATTTATTGCTAGTGGATAGGTTCTTTTATTTCATTTTTTTTGGGAATTAAGTGAATTATGTTACCTGAATTATAGGAATCTCCGGACAGTGTCGATCCTCACGCAGGTGGACAAAAAACCGCATCAGCCGGCGCTTGTACAACTCCGCATCCTCCCGGCTTTCCGTATCACTCTCCCCCTGATACCACAGCACACCCGCGAGGGCGCCACCACCCACCACCGCCGCCTCCGCCCTCCTCACCACCTCCCCATAAAGATAACCACCCGGGGCCCACTCACTAATATTAGTCCCACCAATAGCACAAGGAACCAAACCCACCACCCCAACACTCGAATCCTTCTCAAGCAACGAATTCGCAAACGCCATTCCAGGCCCAACCCCGCACGTTTTTGTCACATCAATGTCTTGATGGATCGGCTCGATTGCTTCCACCCAATTGAGCCCAGCATCGAGCCGGTGGATCGATGCATTGGGCTCACTTTCGAGTGGGACGTAGCCGTCCCAGGTGCCGTTTATCACGCCACCTCGGCCGGACATATTGCTCTGTCCGGCGAGTATAAATATTGATTTGCCTTTAGATGAAGCATAAGCTTGATCCATCAATTGGGTCACCATACAAGCATAAGCTAGAAGTAAGCATAGAGGAAAATTAAGCATCATCTAAGATCGATGGATCTTGCCTTGGGCTCTTCAATTCCCACCTAGATTTGGGTTTAATGAGTTTGTCACGAAGAGTGGGCAGACAATAAAATGTAAGTGATGAACAGATGTAATAAATCATAAAAAAATTAACCATCGCCCTGACAAGGTTTGGGACATTATTAAATCAATCTGAATATTCCAGTTTTTTTAAATTGAAAAACATTCTGGGCTTCTAGTTCTAGAAATTAATTCTCAGCAGTTCACTCAGCACAGGGTTGATAATCTTATGAAATCCGTGCTTCCGGTTCAAAATTGATCTCACTTTACATTCAAACTTGTTCTATTGCACTAATTGTACTTGTTCAAAATATATCTCTGGTTTACTCCCTCCGTTTCAGAGTAAGTGTCCACCCTTTTATTTGAACGGGAATTAAAAAAAAATGAAAGTGGTGTAAGAAAAAGTGTAAGTGTTGTGAGTATAAAATGTGAGGTAGGAGAGAGAAAGTGGGGTGGAGAATAGTGATTTGATTGGTGTTGTGAGTGTAAAAGTAAAGTATGAGAGAGAATGAGTGGGATGAATAGTAACGATTCTTTTCCATTTTAGGAAGTGGACACTTACTTTGGGACAGACTAAAAAGAAAGGTGGACACTTACTCTGGAACGGATGGAGTATTATTTTTCTTTTACTTAAGCGATTGATGTTTGTTTTTTACAATTAGTTAACCTTTCCGTTCACTAGTAATTTAGCCCGTGTGAGAGCACATAAAAGAATGGGATGACAAAGATTAGTAAACTATTTTTCTTAGATATTGAGTTCAAAAAGAAAATGAGATATATCTAACAAATGACAATTTTACCCATGTCTTTGAGAAGTCATCTATTTGAATTTCTAGTGTAAAAAAATGGGGTTGACTTGCAAGCCAATAACGTTGAAGTATGAAGAGAGTGAACGATCAAAAATATTTTTGATAAAGTTTAAGCCGTTTATCAAAAATTAATGAGACCATTCATTTATGTGTAGAGATTAGTTAATATACCATATTTGGTTTATTTTTAGATGAACGTAAACTTTAGTGGTTCATTCGTTGAAGATATTGTTATACATTCGATGTAAATTTCATGATCTTTAACATGTTCTCAACCTTTGAAATTCTATGACCTATAATTGTAACTGACATGGTAATTGCTTAAGTCATAATAGTTTGATTTTTTTAATTTAGTGTTATAGAATATCAATATGACTATTGGAAACCTTCAAAATTTAATAATATATTAAAATTAGTTATTAATGAATAAATGGTTGCTCACAATAAATTTAGTATTAACTTTTGACATTTCAATTTTCTATTCTAGATTATATATATGAGTATTGCATCTATAGAAGATGACTATAAGTAGAATTAGTCTTTTATAGTATTTTAAAATAATAATTTAAAGATAATAGTATCCTATATAGTTAATAATAAAATTAGCTAATACTATTAGCTAAGAATGAGAAAAATAAATAGCCTCTTAGTTGTAGAGGCAATGCTGACATCGCTTCATGAGACGTAAGATTTGGTTAATTAATATTATAAATAATAATAGTTAATATATATATAATAACTATTATAATTAACTAATAATATTAATAATAAAAGTTAACTTATATAGTAACTATTATGGTTAACTAATGTTATTCATAGTATTAGTTAATATATATATATATATATATATATATATATATATATAATATAATATATATTATAATTAACTAACTAAATATTAATAATAAAAGTTAACTTATATAGTAACTATTATGGTTAACTAATGTTATTCATAGTATTAGTTAACTTATATATATATAGTAACTATAATAGTTAACTCATACTATTAATGGTAATAGTTAACTTTTATAGTAACTATCATTGTTAACTAATACTACTAATAGTAATAGTTAACTTATATAGTAACTATTATGGTTAACAAATACTATTAATAGTAACAGTTAACTTATATAGTAACTATTATGGTTAACAAATACTATTAATAGTAACAGTTAACTTATATAGTAACTATTATGGTTAACTAATACTATTAATAGTAACAGTTAACTTAAATAGTAACAATTATGGTTAACTATTACTATTAATAGTAATAGTTAACTTATATAGAAACTATATAAGTTAAATATTAGGGGTAATGACAATTTAGGGTCCAAAGTTTAGGGGGGCTGTGCCAATAGGGGTCTGATGTATCTATTTTGTCAATTTAGGGTCCAATGTTGACAACGTTAGTCAATTAAGGGTTTTTGGACTAAATTGTAAAGAAAATCCAGTTAAGTAACAGAAGCACTTAACTCAAGTTTGTTTTTGATGTTCATCTAAGCTTTGTGTCATTTCACACGTCCCTTATACAGTAGAACCTAAATTGTCATTTACTCTTATTATTATTTTTTGGAATAATTTTAATTAATTTTTAAAATACTAATAAATAAATAAAAAAGCAAATAAAAATTAAAGTGGTTTTTTTTGGAAACACAAAAAATGAAGTTATAAACAAGGAATATTATTAATAAATTTAAAAAAAAAAATTGTTAAAAAAATGAAATGATTAGAATACTAATATTAATAATGGACAATACTAACCATCACCACACACACAAAAAAAGGGTCCCCACTTTCTTCTTTTTTTAATAAAATTAAGAGTTTTTTTAATATAATTTTTTTACACTTTTTTCTTTTTAAAAATTATACATTTTATTTTATAGTGATTCTACATGAAAAACATATTTTATTTCTTGAAAAAAGTATTTTAATAACGTTTAAATTATTAGTTAATTTAATATAAGAAAATAAAATTTATTTCAAAAAAAATATTATTAATTTTCTTTGTCTGAAATGAAGATATAACCATCCAAATATTCAAAACAAACTCCAGTTAAGTCCACGTGCAAAACACGTTTGACTTAACTGGATTCTGTTAACAGAATCGTTAAAAAACCCTAACCTGCACAACTTTTGCAACTTTGGACCCTAAATTGACAAAATTATACATCAGACCCCTATTGGCACACACCCCCTAAACTTTGGACCCTAAATTGTCATTTCCCCTAAATATTACTATTAATAGTATATAAGTTAAATATTACTATTAATAGAGGAACTAATTTTCCTCAAAATTCGCTTAATTGAACAAGAAGAATTGTCTAAAATATAAATTTGTCCACATCGATAATTGAAAGAAGAAAAAAATAGCATAAATCAACAACGAGAAGGCCTATTAACTCCCTTACAAATAGATTTAATACGTTTTTATCACAATTTTTGAAATATTTAGTGATGCCAATAACATAAGAGAAGAGAAAGTTTTGTGTGAGACGATCGCACACATGAGACGGATCTCGCCGAGAGAGAAAATGAGTTTGCCTTGCTCAGTCCATAGAGGCTGAAAGTGTGTGCACAATGTGCCAAGACATATTTTATTATTTATTTTAATGGCAGTATTTATTATTTAATTGTATCTTTTCTGCTTGCTTAATTTAAATACTAAAGTCCATTGAACATAAATTATTATGTGATAAAATAATATTTGAGAGTTCAATTATTGGTGAGAATTTTATGATATATATGTTCATAAACATTGTCCTTAGTCAGATGTTAATTATTAATAGTGGGCATTAATAATTATGACTAACGTATGTGATGACTAAAGTCTTTCTCGTCAGACTGAGAGATAGTTTTTCCAAGTCATCAATACGGGTGTAAGTAGAGTTCACTGGATTGGCACGTCATTGAGAAGACTACATGTATTTAGCGTCATTCGTATTCTCAATACGAACAAGTATTAAATCCCTAGACTTGAGATGTTTATTTATTTTATACATGAATTGTTTTATTTTGACTCTAATTAATGTAGTGCTGAAATACGTTTATAATAATTAGAGATTGGATGAAACATAAAGTGTAGAGAAAATAGTACAACGTCAAGAGAGGATTCATCGCTTCTTTATGAAGGTTGTATATAAGTGACTTGGAAAGTTCATGGCCATGGCATGACAAGATAGTCATAGAGTCGAGTCAAGATATTTCTAGAACCAAGTAAATATTATTATTTGATAATGATGTTTCATGTATCAATAATAATTTGGATATTAAGACGAAGATATTTAATTACTATTGTTCGTAGTGGTTTATGGTTCGCTACCATTTTCTATCACGTTGGGTGGCTAATAAATGATGCTAGTCGGTTACCTTAGTCTGTAGAAATATACTGCCTCCGTGTTAGAAACCTAGAGGGTCACACGCATACGCATGAATTAATGGGATAGTTAATTATAAAGTGAAGGGTTTAAGTTAATAATGGATAAGTTATATTCCATTATGTTATTACTATAAGTTTGAGATAAAACTTATAAGTGATAAAAGATTAGGGGATAATTAGTTTGACAAGAGAGTCAAAGTTCTCCCTATTTAAACAAACTTATGGCAAACCCTAACCCGAATCCTTTCATTTTTATTTACCTAAAATTTGAGAGGAAAAGGGAGGCTACATCAAGGAGTTGAAGGGAGGCTAGCACCTCCAACAACGATCGATCTTCCCATTGATTCTTGCGCGTGGATACGTCTAGAGGGATTACAAGTGGAATCCTTTGGCGAATCGGCTAACGCGAGTTGGTAAAATTCTGAACTACGTTCTTAGTTTTATCTTGTTTTATGCTATAACACACGGATATCAATTTTCTATTTAAATTATATTTTTAAATTTTCCGCTGCGTTTTATACTCTAAAACCTAACAGAGACAAACCATTTACTCTCTCAACGAGATCCGTCTCATGTGTGAGGCCGTTTAACTCTCACAAAAGTTTTCATCATAACATAATATCTAAAATAATTTTCATAACTTTGCAAATAAAACCTTATATTATCAATGACTTTCCAATCTAAGTGTGTCCAAATGCTGAGATGAGAGAATAACGATGACAGCCGTCTGAAAGCGACCACCCGAATAAGAGGACTCGTCCCAAGTCCAACCAACCATGTATCAAGGGATGGCAGCGGGTCGGGTTCGGATCGGATCAGGTCTGATCCGAATCCGATCCGAATACTTAGACCCCTTTTCCGAACCCGATCCGATCCGAAACCGACTGATGCGAGCCCCGATCCGAAACCCGATCGGATCAGAGCCGAGGCAGTAAATTAAAAAAAAATTGAGAAATCTCTTTTCCATCACAAAGAATCCCTAATTGCCGGTTCCCATTAAACCCCAATTCAAATCAATCAACAACCAACCACAAATTGATTTCACCTAACCCTAATTTCATGATAATCTGTAACTCATTATATAGGTAAGTAAAGAATTTTATGTACTTACTGGAGATAGGAGAGATGGAGTTGAATGACGGCGGCTCCATTGTTGCAGGTCTGGACGGCGACGGCGGCTCCATTGTTGCAGGTCTGGACGGCGACGGTGACGGCGGCTTCATTATTGCAGGTCTGGACGGCAACGGCGGAGATGGACAATTGAAGGAGAAGCTCGGTTTAGGGCTTGGAAACGAGATAGAGAGTCGAGATCGGGAACGGCACACACAAAGAGAGAGAGAGAGAGAGAGAGAGAGAGAGAGAGAGAGAGAGAGAGGCGATTGCGATGAGAGAGGGGAGTTCGCCGTTCGCGTTTGTTGTGCCGCACAACTTGTGCGAGTTGGGAGGAAATAACATCTAAACCTAGATTTTTCTTATATATAAGGAGGGGTGATGTGTATACTTTTATAACATGAGGGGTTTATTAGTAAAAATTTATAAACTTAATATGTTCGGGTCGGGTCGGATCTCGGATCGGATCAGAGGTGTTACCGAATCCGATCCGAACCCGATCGGATTTTAAAAAAATGTAAACCATATCCGAAATTTTCGGATCGATTTACCTTCGGTACGGATCGGGTTCGGTCAAATTGCCATCCCTACATGTATCGGCTATACTCCCTCCGTCCCTTTTTAACTTACAAAATGAGTTGGGCACATTAATTAAAAATAAAATAAAAAAGATAATGTGTTATGAATGTAGATAGTTAGGTGGGAAAGAGAAATTGAGATAAAAAACAGTTAGTGGATAGTTGTTGTGAGTATAACAAGTGGGTCTTACCATTTTAAAAGTATTAAAATATTTCTATTTTAAAATTTTGTAAGTTAAAATGAGACAACTAAATGAGTATTTTTTGTAGATTAAAGAGTAACGAAGCGAATACATGGATATCCAAAAGAAGACGACTAAAAAAGAAACCATTTCAATTGGAACTCGTGAGAGAAGTGGCTTCTAGCTGGCACCCATTTACGTGACCCCTTAGATTAGACCATTAAAAATGTTTAATGGTGCACCGAGAGCAATTTTGTAAACCAGAATTGATTCATATTAATTAGTAGTAAATGAATACTCATTCATGGCCATGAAATAAAATTTTCAACTAATCAATAATAAGTAAATACTCCCTCCGGCCACAAATATAAGTAATACGATGGGGTTTCACACAGATTAAGAAAATAATTAAAGTAATTAATTCATCTTGATTTTACAAAAAAGAAAAGCAAAAACGACTAAATAGCCCTTAACAAGCTATAATTATGGAGTAGAATTTGTCTTGAAAAGTGAATCAATTAATAGGGGTATTTTTGGAAGAAAATTATTAAATCCCATAGAATTGTTTATATTTGTGGCAAAAAAAAAACCCCCATAGTGTTGCTTATATTTGTGGCCGGAGGGAGTAAGTTATTAAAATTTATTAATTAAAGACATGATTATTTTACATAATATTTATGAGCAGAGCTTGAGAGAGTTCAAATTGTGTTTGTAGAAAAAATATGTCTTAATAAACCTAAGAAGTCTAAATTATTGTTTCGAAACCAAAAGGAGTGAATTACTACTTTGTTGGGAATTTGGGAGGATCTCCACATCCACTATCCCATACTAGCAGTCATCAATGTAGAGAAAAATAATCAACACATGAATAATATGAAAGAACAAATAACACTTGTTTGGGATGAAAATTTGAGCTACATATTGACACATTGACTTTTTTTTTCGACATCTTGAATTACCCTGAGTTGACATCCTGGAGTTACATCTTGACTCTACATGTTGACTCTACATGTTGACTCTACATCCTGACGTGACAACCTGATGGTACATCCTGACTAGTGTAACACGATTTATGCATAAATATTATTGCTCCTATATTTTAGATTCCCAAAACATATCATGGAGGCTAATTGTGCACGAGGATATTTCAAGGTACCAAAAACCTAATCAAAGACTGAGACTTATCATCAACGGCAAGGAGAAAACAAAGACTGCGTCAAACATCAACAAACTATCCGAGAACCAAGGGATAAGATTAGCTACTTATTATCTTTCAACTATTATTTAAGGGAGATAAACCACATGTAAAATCACACACTCACTTCTCTGTAAACTCTCTCTATACTTCGTCTTTGTAATCCTCTCAAATACTTAGTGAATTTTGAAGGTTAAGGCAGGTTTCCAAAACCTCCTGAGGTTTTATGCCGGAGGACGATTGTTCCAAGGGCTTTCCTCGTTACATCCTGCGTCTACATCTTGAACTCCGAAAGTCTATATTCCATTTGTACCCTACTTCTTTTATCTGTCCAATTATCGAAAATTGGCCAAAACAACACTGATTTTGTTGGTAGTGGTGCCCTAGGCACGTTTAATAAACGTTGTAATTGTTATCAATTATTTCATATCAATAAAGAGATGTTTTGATTATTATTGTTGTTCATGTTTACTGATAATAATCTCTGTCCCTAGTACTTGTTAAGCACTAGTATAAAGGCTAAATGATCATGGGATGATCATGTTAGATTTATGGGTACTTGTTTGGAACAAGGTACTGGACATGACCCGCTGTATGAGATTTATGTCATGGTCTATGTCATACATATATCTCATATTAGTTATGTCATTTGAATCCTTAGACATAAAGTTATTATAGTCTTCCACTTGATGAACATTGTGTTTGACATATTCAAACGCTACCTTAACACGGTAGTTATAAAGTGTATGATTGGCACAATCGGATTCACGTGGGGAAGAATAATAAGCTAAATGGATTTGTCCCTCCACGGAGAGATGTCAAGCTTGGGCCCCTCGAAGGAATGATGTTGATGAAATGTTCGGCCGGACTCAAATGGATTGATTGGATCAATAGCATTTTAATTATCAACATATTCGGAATCGAGAAAGTATTGAACAAAACAAGTTGACCGGTTGACCATGACTTGTGTTCAATGACATCGTGGACAAAGGGATTGTGACATATTCTAAAGGAATGCGAAATTGTATCTAGTTACATTATTTGGATAGGTATGACGGTTTTCTAGAACCTAATCATATCTTATGGGTTCATGTTTGAGCCCATTGCCAACTTAGTGTAATCCTAGAGGGTCACACACAAATAGAACGGATCATAAAGGACTAAATGGGAATTATGGAAAAATATCAGTTTTTGGCTTTGGCACGGTCGTGCTCTTTGAATGGCACGGTCGTGCCATAAATCCAAACCAAGGCACCTGTCGGCATGTTTGGCATGACCGTGCCAATTAACAAGCACGACCGTGCCAAAATGGGCGGCTGGGAATTCATGCGGGCTAGATGGCACGACCGTGCCAAATTGTGGGCACGACCGTGCCAGTCAAGTCGGCCAGAATTCTTTGTTGCCTAATTTGGTGACGGGATTTAGGTTTCCTAAGTCCTTAAGGGTTAAGGATTAGGACCTATTTAAGGATCCTTTTTACAGCCATTAGACATATTATTGTGAGTGCCTCCATAAGGTTTTGAGAGGTTATTTTCTTGTTCTAAGATCCCAAAAAGGTGAAGAACAAGAATATTCATAATTCCATATAGTTCTTGCAATTGTGAAAGTGTGTTTCACAATTTGGTCTAGCAACCAATATCAAGAAGTTGCTTGATATTCGTTCGTGGTGTGGATACCGATAGAGGGTGAAGCTCATCATCTTCAAGGTTCGCATTCTTGCTCACGTGATCAAGCTTCAAATCTCCACCAAGTTCGAAAGCTAGAAATCAAATTCATCAAGGGTTAGTTTTTCTAATATTCATCTTATATGTATTTGACTTAATCACATGAATGGATCTTTGGCTTTGGGTTTCATTAAAATTTTAAATGCTTAATTCCGCTGCGCATGTTACTACGAAACCCAACAGTGGTATCAGAGCCCCGTTCATGTTGATTATTTCAATACCTAGATCATGTTGTGTGTATATAAATTGTTTATGTGCCTAACATGATATGAATATTGGATTATATGATGTTTATGTGTTATGTGATTTTATGTGGTTTATTGTTTTAGAAACTTTAATCGCACTATTCAATCGCAATAAAAATTATGGTGGATTTAACATTGTTTGGGTTATCAATTTTTGATTGGATCAAAGTTTTGATAATTCAAGGATTCAAGAATAAATTGTTTATTCAAAGTTTTGATGATCATGGTGATTGGATCACCAAGAACACAAAATCCTAATTGAATCGGGAAAACAATTTTGAGATAAATTTTGGAACTTTAAAATTTTGGATTTTTCGGGAGGGTCCGACCGGACCCATGCCTTGACCCGGCCGGACCTTGGTTTTGGCGCGGGGGTAGGGTTTGGGTTTTGGGTGTGGATCTTGGGTTTAAATTTCCTATTTGTTTTAGTCTTGTGATTCTAAGATTGGTTCAAGGTTTGGATGGCAAATCTACGTTCATCGAGATTGTGTTTCCCAAACTTGATCGCAATTAAAGTTTCAAAGATAAAACGAAGTTAGAATTATGAAGAGTTCATAATTGCTAAAATTGAGAAACAAAATTCTTGATTCAAAGATTGGAGATCCATGTGGAATTGTGGATGCAATTGGCCTACGTTCATCGAGACCATCTATTGCTTAGTTTCAGCCACATGGACTACTTTCTTGATTTTTTGAATTAGTGCAGAATTGTGGATGCCTTATGGCTTAGTTTCGGCCGCACTTCTTGTTGTCTTGATTTGGAGATGATAACCAAAGTTCAAATAATCTCATCCTCATAATCATAGAGAAACTAATGACACAAAAATATTATGCTTAAATTAATGGAGATTAATTTAGTGGCTAAACTTGATGCGTAACATGTTTATATTATGTGCTTATAAATGTGTTATATGCTATATGTAATAAACATTCAAAGAAAGTTTTAAGTCTTTTATTGCCATGCCATGTTTAAAACACTTGTTAGTACATGAGTGGTTTTAATTTAGATTCGCCCTAGCGAGGTGCATTAAATTTATTTATGTATGAGCAAGATAGATAATGTGGGCACGCCCTAGTGGGACACATTAACTATACGTTTAAAATGGTTAGACTTAATTGGGCGTCAAAACAGTTTTGGGCCTAGGCAAAGATGAGATTTAACATGGTTTTTGAAATAGGATTTCTTAAAGAATCTCATAAAATGAACTAAGAGTCATATGAGATATGATTGACAAGAGTTGTCTACCTAATTAATTTGATTTTGTGTAATCCGCCCTAGCGGACTTAAAATTAAATTAAAGTTGGATTTAGCCCACTAATATTATATTATACATTGGATGTATAAGAAGGTTATATAGTTTAGTGGGAGTATTTTTGGAAAAAACACATTATTTATTTCTTTGATGAAAATTGGTACTAATTAAATTTTGGAAATTTTGCATATTTGTAGATAATGATTAACAACACTCAATCAATGTCATTGCGATTGATCCTTGAGAAGGATAGGCTCGAAGAAAATGGTAACAACTATATGGATTGGATGCGTAGCCTAAGAATTGTTCTTAGACAAGAAGACAAGTTGTACATTTTCGATGGGTTACTTCCTGCTGAACCACCGCCTACTGCCCCTAGGGCAGAAAGAGACGCTTACAAGAAACATCGTAATGATTCTAGAGATGTAAGTTGTCTTATGCTTGCTGCTATGTGCTCAAAACTCCAACAAAGTTTGGAACATTTGGAAGCTTATGAGATAAGCGTGGAGTTGAGAGCCATGTTTCAAGAGCAAGCTAGGTAAGAGAGGTAAAAGACCATTGTTGCATTCACTACTTGTAAGATGAATGAAGGGCAACAAGTGAGTCCTCACTTTCTTAGAATGAAAGGTTATGTAGAGCACCTTGAGAAACTTGGCTATCCAATCCCATTGGAGTTAGCCACAGATCTCATTCTTAATTCATTGCCTAAAAGTTATAATCAGTTTGTGATGAATTATAACATGCATGGAATGGATAAGAATCTCTCTGAGTTGCATGGGATGCTCAAAACTGCAGAGATGAAAATTGTGGAGAAAGGTTCTCCCGTGCTCTTGGTTCATGATGGGAAGAAGGCTAGTGCCAAAGGAAAGGGTAAGAAAGTTGTCAAACCCAAGATAAGCAAGGCAAAGGTTGCCAAGGCTTTTGAGGCAAAACCCGATTCACAAAAGGATGTATTTGAGATATTTAGAATATTTCAAAATGAAGTAGAAAAACAACTTGGCAAAAGTATTAAGGCACTTCGATCAGATCGTGGTGGAGAATACTTAAGCCAAGAATTTGATGATCATCTAAAGAATTGTGAAATAGTTTCACAATTGACTCCACCCAGAACACCACAATGGAATGGTGTGTCTGAGAGGAGGAATCGGACTTTGTTAGACATGGTTCGATCAATGATGAGTCAAGTTGATCTTCCAATATCCTTTTGGGGTTATGCTCTAGAAACCGCTGCTTTCACACTAAATCAAGTTCCAACTAAATCGGTTCCAAAGACTCCATATGAGATGTGGAGTGGAAAGAAACCTAGTTTGTCTTTCATGAGGATTTGGGGTTGCGAAGCTTATGTCAAGAGACTTATCTCTGACAAACTAGCACACAAATCTGATAAATGTATTTTCATGGGATATCCTAAAGAAACTAAAGGATATTACTTTTACAACCGAGAGGACAACAAAGTGTTTGTTGCCCGAACTGGTGTCTTTCTAGAGGAACAGTTTCTCTCCAAAGAAATCAGTGGGAGTAAAATAAATCTTGAAGAAATTTGAGACCCAGAAAATAACATTGAACCAATAGTGGAACGGGAACAAGAACCACAAGGAGTTGTGGAACCTGTTCAAGATACACAAGTAACTCGCAGATCTAGTAGGGTACGATCCGAACCCGAGAGATATGGATTTCTCGTAACGGATAGTAATGAGGTGGAAATCATTGAGAATGATGAACCTAGAACCTACCAAGAGGCGATGTCTTCTCCTGATTCGGACAAGTGGCTTGGAGCCATGGAATCCGAATTGCATTCCATCCAAGATAATCAAGTTTGGAATTTGATTGATGCGCGCCGAGGGTGTAAAAACCATAGGATGCAAATGGGTCTTCAAGAAGAAGACTGACATGGATAGGAAGGTGCATACTTACAAAGCTAGACTTGTAGCGAAAGGTTATAGGCAAGTTCATGGTATTGACTATAATAAAACCTTTTCACCTGTAGCAATGATCAAGTCTATAAGAATTCTGCTTGCCATTGCCGCATATCATGACTATGAAATATGGTAAATGGATGTCAAAACCGCTTTCCTTAATGGGTTTTGGGTAGTTGGTTTGTGTGTGGATTTTGGGGTTTGATTTTCCTATTTGTTTTAGTCTTGTGATTCCTAGATTGGTTCAAGTTTTGGATGGCTAATCTGCGTTCATCGAGATTGTGTTTCCCAAAATTGATCGCAATCAAAGTTTCAAAGATAAAACGAAGTTAGAATTATGAAGAGTTCATAATTGCTAAAATTGAGAAACAAAATTCTTGATTCAAAGTTTGGAGATCCATATGGAATTGTGAATGCAATTGGCCTACGTTCATCGAGACCATCTATTGCTTAGTTTCGGCCACATGGACTACTTTCTTGATTTCTTGAATTAGTGCGGGATTGTGGTTGCCTAATGGCTTAGTTCGACCGCACTTCTTGTTGTCTTGATTTGGAGATAATAACCAAAGTTGAAATAGTCTCATCATCATAATTATAGAGAAACTAATGACACATAAATATCATGCTTAAATTAATGGAGATTAATTTAGTGGCTAAACTTGATGTGTAACATGTTTATATTATGTGCTCATAAATGTGTTATATGCTATATGTGATGAACCTTCAAAGAAAGTTTTAATTCCTTCTTTGCCATGCCATGATTAAAACACTTGTCTATATATGGGTGATTTTGATGTGGGTTCGCCTCCGCAAAGTGCATTGATTTTATTCATGTATGAGCAAGATGAGGTTCATTAATTTAATGTGGGCTTGCCTCCGCAAGGTACATTAAATTGAATGGTTCCTATATGTTTAAAATGGTTGGACTTAATTAGGCGTCAAAACGGTTTTGGGCCTAGGCAAAAGATGAGATTAAACATGCTTTTTGAAATTGGATTTCTCAAAGAATCTCATAAAAGGATCTAAGAATCATATGGGATATGATTGACATGATTGTCTACCTAATTAATTTAGTTTTTGAGCGGTCCGCCTCCGTGGACTCAAAAGTTAAATTAAAGTTGGATCTTAGCTCAATTAAATTATATTATACATTGGATGTATAAGAAGGTTATATAATTTTGTGGGAGTATTTGTTTTAAAAAAAAATACATTGTTTATCTCTTTAATGAAAACCGGTACTTATTAAATTTGGAATTTTTTGCATATTTGTAGATAATGACTAATAACACTCAATCAATGTCGTTGCGATCGATCCTTGAGAAGGATAATCTAGAAGAGAATGGTATAAACTTTATGGATTGGATCCGTAGCATAAGAATCGTTCTTAGGCAAGAAGATAAGTTGTACATTCTCGATGGGCCCTCTCCCTGCTGAACCACCGCCTACTCTGCCCCTAGGGTAGAAAGGTCAATTACAAGAAACATCGTAATGATTCTAGAGATGTAAGTTGTCTCATACTTGCTGCTATGTGTTTCAAACTTCAACAAAGTTTGGAACATTTGGAAGCCTATGAGATAGGCGTGGAGTTGAGAACCATGTTTCAAGAGCAAGCTAGGCAAGAGAGGTACAAGACCATTGTTGCATTCACTACTTGTAAAATGAATGAAGGGCAACAAGTGAGTCCTCACTTTCTTAAAATGAAAGGTTATGTAGAGCACCTTGAGAAACTTGGCTATCCAATCCCATTGGAGCTAGCCACAGATCTCATTCTTAATTCATTGCCTAAAAGTTATAATCATTTGTGATGAATTATAACATGCATGGAATGGATAAGATCTCTCTGAGTTGCATGGGATGCTCAAAACTGCAGAGATGAAAATTGTGAAGAAAGGTTCTCCCGTGCTCTTGTTCATGATGGGAAGAAGGCTAGTGCCAAAGGAAAGGGTAAGAAAGTTTTTCACAACCCAAATAAGCAAGGCAAAGGTTGCCAAGGCTTCTGAGGCAAAACCCGATTCACAAAAGATGCAATTTGTTTCCATTGTCAAGAAATTGGTCATTGGAAACGTAATTGCAAGGCTTTCTTTGAAGAGCAAAAGAAGAAGAAGGGCAGCAAGGCTGCGTCGACTTCAGGTATCTATATGATAGATATTCTCCTTTCTTTCTACCACTGATTCCTGGGTATTGGATACCGGATGTGGTTCTCACATTTGTCTAAATGTGCAGGGACTAAAGAATAAGAGACTGCTTAAAAAAGGTGAAGTAGATCTACGCGTGGGGATGGAGCAAGAGTTGTTGCATTAGCCGTAGGGACTTATGAAGTCACTTTACCTTCCGGATTAGTTCTTGTTTTGAACAATTGCTATTATGTTCCGGTTTGCACAGAAATATTATTTCAATTTCTTGTTTGGATATGAAGGTTTTAAGTTTCTTATTGAGAATAAGAAATTTTCTATTTATTTAAATGATGTGCTTTATGGTATTGCTAATTCATTTAATGGCCTTTATATCTTGGATGTCAAGAATGAAATAATGACAATGTCTATCATGTAAATAAGACATCTAAACCTAATGATGTAAATTCATACTTATTTGTGGCTTGCCGTCTTGGTCATATTAATGAGAAGCGTATCTCAAAGCTCCATGGGGACAGACTTTTTAGGTTCATGTGACCTCGAGTCATATGATACTTGTGAGTCGTGTCTTCTTGGAAAAATGACTAAGACACCTTTTACCAAGTTGGGTGAAAGGGCAAGCGACTTATTGGGGTTGATACATTCCGATGTATGCGGACCATTAAGTAGCAATGCTAGGGGAGGATTTCAATACTTCATAACCTTCACTGATGATTATAGTAGATTTGGGTATGTTTACCTAATGAAACATAAAAGTGAAGCATTTGAGATATTTAGAATATTTCAAAATGAAGTAGAAAAACAACTTGGCAAAAGTATTAAGGCACTTCGATCAGATCGAGATGGTGAGTACTTGAGTCAAGAATTTGATGATCATCTAAAGAATTGTGGAATAGTTTCACAATTGACTCCACCCGGAACACCACAATGGAATGGTGTGTCCGAGAGGAGGAATCGGACCATTGTTAGACATGGTTCGATCAATGATGAGTCAAGTTGATCTTCCAATATCCTTTTGGGGTTACGCCCTAGAAACCGCTGCTTTCACACTAAATCGTGTTCCAACTAAATCGGTTCAAAGACTCCATATGAGATGTGGAGTGGAAAGAAGCCTTGTCTGTCTTTCATGAAGATTTGGGGTTGTGAAGCTTTGTCAAAAGACTTGTCTCAGACAAACTTGCACACAAATCTGATAAATGTATTTTCGTGGGATATCCTAAGGAAACTAGAGGATATTACTTTACAACCCTGAGGACAACAAAGTTTTGTTGCCCGAACTGGTGTCTTTCTAGAGAAAGAGTTTTCTCTCCAAAGAAATCAGTGGGAGTAAAATAAATCTTGAAGAATTCGAGACCCAGAAAATAACATTGAACCAATAGGCAGATCTAGTAGGTTACGATCCGAGCCCGAGAGATATGGATTTCTCGTAACGGATAGTAATGAGGTAGAAATCATTGAGAATGATGAACCGTCACCTACCAAGAGGCGATGTCTTCTCCTGATTCGGACAAGTGACTTGGAGCCATGAAATCCGAGTTGCAATCATGCAAGACAATCAAGTTTGGATTTGATTGATGCGCCCGAAGGTGTAAAAACCATAGGATGCAAATGGTGTTGGTAGTGGTGGCCTAGGCACGTTTAATAAACGTTGTAATTGTTATCATTTATTTCATATCAATAAAGAGATGTTTTGATTATTTATTGTTGTTCATGTTTACTTATAATAATCTCCGTCCCTAGTACTTGTCAAGCACTAGTATAAAGGCTAATGATCATGGGATGATCATGTTAGATTTATGGGTACTTGTTTGGAACAAGGTACTGGACATGACCCGCTTTATGAGATTTATGTCATGGTCTATGTCATACATATATCTCATATTAGTTATGTCATTTGAATCCTTAGACATGAAGTTATTATAGTCTTCCACTTGATGAACATTATGTTTGACATATTCAAACGCTACTTTTAACCGAGTAGTTATAAAGGGTATGATTGGCATAATCGGATTCACGTAGGGAAGAATAATAACTAAATGGATTTGTCCCTCCTCGGAGAGATGTCAAGCTTGGGCCACTCGTAGGAATGATGTTGATGAAATGTTCGGCCGGACTCAAATGAATTGATTGGATCAATGTCATTTGGATTATCAACATATTCGGAATCGAGAAAGTATGAACAAAACAAGTTGACTCTTTGACCATGACTTGTGTTCAATGATATCGTGGACAAAAGGATTATGACATATTCTAAGAGGAATGCGAACTTGTATCTAGTTATGCTATTTGGGTAGGTATGACGGTTTGCTAGAACCTAATCATATCTTATGGGATCATGTTTGAGCCCATTGCCAACTTAGTATAATCCTAGAGGGTCACACACAATAAGAACGAATCTTTAAAAGGACTACATTGGAATTTTGGAAATTCTGGACTTTCTGGAAAGTGGGCGACCGCACATAATGGACTGGGCGGCCGCACACTTAGCTCAGAAATGTACCAGTTTTGTTTTCAGAATGTGTGCGACCGCACAGAGGTTTTTGGGCGGCCGCACAGTGCTGTCGGGTGGCAGATTCCTAATTTTGATTTGGAAACGAATTTTGGAAGGATTTTGACACAAGTTTCCTATTTGGAATAGGTCATGCTTGTGTATAAAAGACAAATTCGGCCAGCACTCTTGACGAATGATTTTGTGAGTCTCAAAGAGTTTGAGAGAGGGTTTATTTTGTTCCAAGACATTCTTGGTTGAGGAACAAAATAATACACAAAATAAATTCCATATAGTTCTTTTGATTGTGAAAAAGTGTTTCACAATTTGGTCTAGCAACCAAGATCAAAGAAGCTCCTTGATATTCGTTCGAAGTGTGGATACCACTAGAGGGTGAAATCATCATCTTCAAAGTTCGTGTTCAAGCTTTGTGATCGTGATCAAGTCTTCAAGTTTCTCCACCAAAGATCAAGAGAAAATTCATACCATCAAGGGTTAGTTATTCCTCTATTCATCTTGTTGTATTTGATTTAATCATATGAACGGATCCATGGCTTTGGGTTTCTTAAAATTTTAAATGCTAAATTCCGCTGCGCATGTTACTACGAAACCCAACAGTGGTATCAGAGCCCCGTTCATGTTGATTAATTCAATACTTGGATCATGTTATGGTGTATGTAAATTGTTTATGTGCCTTGCATGATTTGAATATTGGAATATATGTTGTTTATGTGTTATGTGATTTTATGTGGTTTATTGTTTTGCAACTTAATCGCACGATTCAATCGAATAAATAAATTATGGTGGATTCAGAATTTTGATTATTAATTTTGATTGGATCAAAGTTTTAATAATCGGGGAAAAAACGATTTTGAGACAAAATTTTCGAACTTTGAAAATTCTGCACATTCTGATGGTACTGGGCGACCGCACAAAACGACTTGGGCGGCCGCACAGTTTTGGGCGACGCACAAGGGTTTTTGGGCGGCCGCACAAGGTGATCAGAAGGTCTGATTTTGGTTGAAAACCAGAATCTGGAATTTTCGAAAGATTCAACAGAACCAGTAACAGAACCAGTCCAGACTTGCTGATCTGGAATGGGTTTTTGGATAGTTGGTTTGTGTAGATTTTGGGGTTTGATTTTCCTATTTGTTTTAGTCTTGTGATTCCTAGATTGGTTCAAGTTTTGGATGGCTAATATGCGTTCATCGAGATTGTGTTTCCAAAATTGATCGCAATCAAAGTTTCAAAGATAAAACGAAGTTAGAATTATGAAGAGTTCATAATTGCTAAAATTGAGAAACAAAGTTCTTGATTCGATGATTGGAGATCCATGTGGAATTGTGAATGCAATTGGCCTACGTTCATCGAGACCATCTATTGCTTAGTTTCGGCCACATGGACTACTTTCTTGGTTTCTTGAATAGTGCGGGATTGTGGTTGCCTAATGGCTTAGTTCGACCGCACTTCCTTTTGTCTTGATTTGGAGATAATAACCAAAGTTGAAATAGTCTCATCCTCATAATTATAGAGAAACTAATGACACATAAATACCATGCTTAAATAAATGAAGATTAATTTAGTGGCTAAACTTGATGTGTAACATGTTTATATTATGTGCTCATAAATGTGTTATATGCTATATGTGATGAACCTTCAAAGAAAGTTTTAAGTCTTTTATTGCCATGCCATGATTAAAACACTTGTTAGTACATGAGTGATTTTAAAGTAGATTTGCCCTAGCGAGATGCATTAAATTTGTTTATGTATGAGCAAGATAGATAGTGTGGGCACGCCCTAGCGGGACACATTAACTATGCGTTTAAAATGGTTAGACTTAATAGGGCGTCAAAACAGTTTTGGGCCTAGGGCAAAGATGAGGTTTAACATGCTTTTTGAAATTGGATTTCTAAAGAATCTCATAAAAGGAACTAAGAGTCATATGAGATATGATTGACAAGAGTTGTCTACCTAATTAATTTGATTTTGTGTAATCCGCCTTAGCGGACTTGAAATTAAATTAAAGTTGGATCTTAACCCATTTAAATTATATTATACATTGGATGTATATGAAGGTTATATAATTTAGTGGGAGTATTTTGTTTGAAAATACATTTTTATCTCTTTAATGAAAATCGGTACTTATTAAATTTTGGAAATTTTGCATATTTGTAGATAATGACTAATAACACTCAATCAATGTCGTTGCGATCGATCCTTGAGAAGGATAAGCTCGAAGAGAATGGTACTAACTTTATGGATTGGATCCGAAGCATAAGAATCGTTCTTAGGCAAGAAGATAAGTTGTACATTCTCGATGGGCCTCTCCCTGCTGAACCACCGCCTACTGCCCCTAGGGTAGAAAGAGACAATTACAAGAAACATCGTAATGATTCTAGAGATGTAAGTTGTCTCATGCTTGCTGCTATGTGTTTAAAAACTCCAACAAAGTTTGGAACATTTGGAAGCCTATGAGATAGGCGTGGAGTTGAGAACCATGTTTCAAGAGCAAGCTAGGCAAGAGAGGTACAAGACCATTGTTGCATTCACTACTTGTAAAATGAATGAAGGGCAACAAGTGAGTCCTCACTTTCTTAAAATGAAAGGTTATGTAGAGCACCTTGAGAAACTTGGCTATCCAATCCCATTGGAGCTAGCCACGGATCTCATTCTTAATTCATTGCCTAAAAGTTATAATCAGTTTGTAATGAATTATAACATGCATGGAATGGATAAGAATCTCTCTGAGTTGCATGGGATGCTCAAAACTGCAGAGATGAAAATTGTGGAGAAAGGTTCTCCCGTGCTCTTGGTTCATGATGGGAAAAGCCTGGTGCCAAAGGCAAGGGTAAGGCAAAAGTTGTCAAACCCAAGATAAGCAAGGCAAAGGTTGCCAAGGCTTCTGAGGCAAAACCCGATACACAAAAGGATGCAATTTGTTTCCATTGTCAAGAAATTGGTCATTGGAAACGTAATTGCAAGGCTTTCTTGGAAGAGCAAAAGAAGAAGAAGAGCAGCAAGGCTGCGTCGACTTCAGGTATTTATATGATAGATATTCTCCTTTCTACCACTGATTCCTGGGTATTGGATACCGGATGTGGTTCTCACATTTGTCTAAATGTGCAGGGACTAAAGAATAGGAGACTGCTTAAAGAAGGTGAAGTAGATCTACGCGTGGGGAATGGAGCAAGAGTTGCTGCATTAGCCGTAGGGACTTATGAAGTCACTTTACCTTCCCGGATAATTCTTGTTTTGAACAATTGTTATTATGTTCCGGATTTAAGCAAAAATATTATTTCAATTTCTTGTTTGGATAATGAAGGTTTTAAGTTCTTATTGAGAATAAGAAATTTTCTATTCATTTAAATGATGTGCTTTATGGTATTGCTAATTCATTTAATGGCCTTTATATCTTGGATGTCAAGAATGAAATAATGTCTATCATGTAAATAAGAAATCTAAACCTAATGATGTAAATCATACTTATTTGTGGCATTGCCGTCTTGGTCATATTAATGAGAAGCGTATCTCAAAACTCCATGGGGACGGACTTTTGGGTTCATGTGACTTAGAGTCATATGATACTTGTGAGTCGTGGTCTTCTAGGAAAAATGACTAAGACACCTTTTACCAAGTTGGGTGAAAGGGCAAGCGACTTATTGGGGTTGATACATTCCGATGTATGCGGACCATTAAGTAGCAATGCTAGGGGAGGATTTCAATACTTCATAACCTTCACCGATGATTATAGTAGATTTGGGTATGTTTACCTAATGAAACATAAGAGTGAAGCATTTGAGATATTTAGAATATTTCAAAATGAAGTAGAAAAACAACTTGGCAAAAGTATAAAGGCACTTCGATCAGATCGAGGTGGTGAATACTTAAGTCAAGAATTTGATGATCATCTAAAGAATTGTGGAATAGTTTCACAATTGACTCCACCTGGAACACCACATGGAATGGTGTGTCCGAGAGGAGGAATCGGACTTGTTAGACATGGTTCGATCAATGATGAGTCAAGTTGATCTTCCAATATCCTTTTGGGGTTACGCTCTAGAAACCGCTGCTTTCACACTAAATCAAGTTCCAACTAAATCGGTTCCAAAGACTCCATATGAGATGTGGAGTGGAAAGAAACCTAGTTTATCTTTCATGAGGATTTGGGGTTGCGAAGTTTATGTCAAGAGACTTATCTCTGACAAACTAGCACACAAATCTGATAAATGTATTTTCGTGGGATATCCTAAAGAAACTAAAGGATATTACTTTTACAACCGAGAGGACAACAAAGTGTTTGTTGCTCGAACTGGTGTCTTTCTAGAGAAAGAGTTTCTCTCCAAAGAAATCAGTGGGAGTAAAATAAATCTTGAAGAAATTCGAGACCCAGAAAATAACATTGAACCAATAGTGGAACATGAACAAGAAACCACAAGGAGTTGTGGAACCTGTTCAAAATTCACAAGCATCTCGCAGATCTAGTAGGTTACGATCCGAGCCGAGAGATATGGATTTCTCGTAACGGATAGTAATGAGGTAGAAATCATTGAGAATTGATGAACCGTCAACCTACCAAGAGGCGATGTCTTCTCCTGATTCTGACAAGTGGCTTGGAGCCATGGAATCCGAATTGCAATCCATGCAAGACAATCAAGTTTGGAATTTGATTGATGCGCCCGAAGTGTAAAAACCATAGGATGCAAATGGGTCTTCAAGAAGAAGACTGACATGGATGGGAAGGTGCATACTTACAAAGCTAGGCTTGTAGCGAAGGGTTATAGGCAAGTTCATGGTATTGACTATGATGAGACCTTTTCACCCGTAGCAATGATCAAGTCTATAAGAATTTTGCTTGCCATTGCCGCATATCATGACTATGAAATATGGCAGATGGACGTCAAAACCGCTTTCCTGAATGGAAAACTCCAAGAGGATGTGTATATGACACAACCAGAAGGTTTTGAACAAGATTCTAAGGTATGCAAATGCAGAGATCCATCTATGGATTGAAGCAAGCTTCTAGGAGTTGGAATCTCCGTTTTGATGAATCGGTCAAAGAGTTTGGTTTCATCAAGAACGAAGATGAGCCTTGTGTATACAAGAAGATTAGTGGGAGCATAGTGCTATTCCTTATTTTATATGTGGATGACATATTGCTCATTGGAAACGACATTCCTACACTTCAGTCTGTGAAGACTTGGTTAGGAAAGTGCTTCGCAATGAAAGATATGGGTGAAGCCGCATATATTCTTGGCATTAAGATCTATAGAGATAGATCAAGGAGGCTACTTGGTTTAAGCCAAAGTACATACATTGACAAGGTCATTAGAAGATTCCGTATGGAAAATTCTAAGAGAGGAACCTTGCCGGTGTTACATGGAGTTTCTCTAAGCAAGACTCAATGTCCTAAGACAAAAGATGAGCATGAGAAAATGAATGATGTTCCATATGCTTCGGCAATTGGGTCCATCATGTATGCCATGATTTGTACTAGGCCGGATGTATCTTATGCTTTGAGCATGACAAGTAGATACCAATCCGACCCTGGCGAAAATCACTGGATAGCTGTAAAAGCGATTCTTAAGTACTTGAGAAGGACTAAAGACTCGTTTTTGGTCTATGGAGGAATGGAAGATGATCTCGTTGTAAATGCTTACACGGATGCAAGCTTCCAAACTGACAAAGATGATAGCCGATCGCAATCGGGTTTTGTGTTTATGTTAAATGGTGGAGCTGTAAGCTGGAAGAGTTCCAAGCAAAGTACAACCGCTGATTCTACAACAGAAGCTGAGTATATTGCTGCATCGGATGCTGCAAAGGAAGCTGTTTGGATTAAGAAGTTCATAACTGAACTTGAAGTGGTTCCTAGTATTGCTAATCCAATAGACCTTTATTGTGATAATAATGGTGCTATTGCTCAAGCAAAGGAACCAAGAGCACATCAGAAATCCAAACACATACTTAGGCGTTTTCATATCATTCAAGAGATCGTTGATAGGGGAGACGTAAATATATGCAGAGTACCTACTGATGACAATGTTGCGGACCCGCTAACAAAGGGACTTCCACAAGCTAAACATGATGGTCATGTTAGGTCCATGGGTATTAGATACATGGGAGATTGGACCTAGGGCAAGTGGGAGATTGTTGGTAGTGGTGCCCTAGGCACGTTTAATAAACGTTGTAATTGTTATCATTTATTTCATATCAATAAAGAGATGTTTTGATTATTATTGTTGTTCATGTTTACTTATAATAATCTCCGTCCCTAGTACTTGTCAAGCACTAGTATAAAGGCTAAATGATCATGGGATGATCATGTTAGATTTATGGGTACTTGTTTGGAACAAGGTACTGGACATGACCCGCTTTATGAGATTTATGTCATGGTCTATGTCATACATATATCTCATATTAGTTATGTCATTTGAATCCTTAGACATGAAGTTATTATAGTCTTCCACTTGATGAACATTATGTTTGACATATTCAAACGCTACTTTTAACCGAGTAGTTATAAAGGGTATGATTGGCATAATCGGATTCACGTAGGGAAGAATAATAAGCTAAATGGATTTGTCCCTCCTCGGAGAGATGTCAAGCTTGGCCACTCGTAGGAATGATGTTGATGAAATGTTCGGCCGGACTCAAATGAATTGATTGGATCAATGTCATTTGGATTATCAACATATTCGGAATCGAGAAAGTATTGAACAAAACAAGTTGACTCTTTGACCATGACTTGTGTTCAATGATATCGTGGACAAAAGGATTATGACATATTCTAAGAGGAATGCGAACTTGTATCTAGTTATGCTATTTGGGTAGGTATGACGGTTTGCTAGAACCTAATCATATCTTATGGGATCATGTTTGAGCCCATTGCCAACTTAGTATAATCCTAGAGGGTCACACACAATAGAACGAATCTTTAAAAGGACTACATTGGAATTTTGGAAATTCTGGACTTTCTGGAAAGTGGGCGACCGCACATAATGGACTGGGCGGCCGCACACTTAGCTCAGAAATGTACCAGTTTTGTTTCAGAATGTTGTGCGACCGCACAGAGGTTTTTGGGCGGCCGCACAGTGCTGTCGGGTGGCAGATTCCTAATTTTGATTTGGAAACGAATTTTGGAAGGATTTTGACACAAGTTTCCTATTTGGAATAGGTCATGCTTGTGTATAAAAGACCAAATTCGGCCAGCACTCTTGACGAATGATTTTGTGAGTCTCAAAGAGTTTGAGAGAGGGTTTATTTTGTTCCAAGACATTCTTGGTTGAGGAACAAAATAATACACAAAATAAATTCCATATAGTTCTTTTGATTGTGAAAAAGTGTTTCACAATTTGGTCTAGCAACCAAGATCAAAGAAGCTCCTTTGATATTCGTTCGAAGTGTGGATACCACTAGAGGGTGAAAATCATTATCTTCAAAGTTCGTGTTCAAGCTTTGTGATCGTGATCAAGTCTTCAAGTTTCTCCACCAAAGATCAAGAGAAAATTCATAACCATCAAGGGTTAGTTATTCCTCTATTCATCTTGTTGTATTTGATTTAATCATATGAACGGATCCATGGCTTTGGGTTTCTTAAAATTTTAAATGCTAAATTCCGCTGCGCATGTTACTACGAAACCCAACAAATGGGTCTTCAAGAAGAAGACTGACATGGATGGGAAGGTGCATACTTACAAAGCTAGGCTTGTAGCGAAGGGTTATAGGCAAGTTCATGGTATTGACTATGATGAGACCTTTTCACCCGTAGCAATGATCAAGTCTATAAGAATTTTGCTTGCCATTGCCGCATATCATGACTATGAAATATGGCAGATGGACGTCAAAACCGCTTTCCTGAATGGAAAACTTCAAGAGGATGTGTATATGACACAACCAGGAGGTTTTGAACAAGATTCTAAGGTATGCAAATTGCAGAGATCCATCTATGGATTGAAGCAAGCTTCTAGGAGTTGGAATCTCCGTTTTGATGAATCGGTCAAAGAGTTTGGTTTCATCAAGAACGAAGATGAGCCTTGTGTATACAAGAAAATTAGTGGGAGCATAGTGTTATTCCTTGTTTTATACGTGGATGACATATTGCTCATTGGAAACGACATTCCTACACTTCAGACTGTGAAGACTTGGTTAGGAAAGTGTTTTGCAATGAAAGATATGGGTGAAGCCGCATATATTCTTGGCATTAAGATCTATAGAGATAGATCAAGGAGACTACTTGGTTTAAGCCAAAGTACATACATTGACAAGGTCATTAGAAGATTCCGTATGGAAAATTCTAAGAGAGGGACCTTGCCCGTGTTACATGGAGTTTCTCTAAGCAAGACTCAATGTCCTAAGACAAACGATGAGCGTGAGAAAATGAATGATGTTCCATATGCTTCGGCAATTGGGGTGCCACATGTATAGCTGTCACTGGATAGCTGTAAAAGCGATTCTTAAGTACTTGAGAAGAACTAAAGACTCCTTTTTGTTCTATGGAGGAATGGAAGATGATCTTGTTGTGAATGCTTACACGGATGCAAGCTTCCAAACCGACAAAGATGATAGCCGATCGCAATCGGGTTTTGTGTTTATGTTAAATGGTGGAGCTGTAAGCTGGAAGAGTTCCAAGCAAAGTACAACCGCTGATTCTACAACAGAAGCTGAGTATATTGCTGCATCGGATGCTGCAAAGGAAGCTGTTTGGATTAAGAAGTTCATAACTGAACTTGAAGTGGTTCCTAGTATTGCTAATCCAATAGACCTTTATTGCGATAATAATGGTGCTATTGCTCAAGCAAAGGAACCAAGAGCAAATCAAAAATCCAAACACATACTTAGGCGTTTTCATATCATTCGAGAGATCGTTGATAGGGGAGACGTAAATATATGCAGAGTACCTACTGATGACAATGTTACGGACCCGCTAACAAAGGGACTTCCACAAGATAAACATGATGGTCATGTTAGGTCCATGGGTATTAGATACATGGGAGATTGGTCCTAGGGCAAGTGGGAGATTGTTGGTAGTGGTGCCCTAGGCACGTTTAATAAACGTTGTAATTGTTATCATTTATTTCATATCAATAAAGAGATGTTTTGATTATTATTGTTGTTCATGTTTACTTATAATAATCCCCGTCCCTAGTACTTGTTAAGCACTAGTATAAAGGCTAAATGATCATGGGATGATCATGTTAGATTTATGGGTACTTGTTTGGAACAAGGTACTGGACATGACTCGCTGTATGAGATTTATGTCATGGTCTATGTCGAACATATATCTCATATTAGTCATGTCATTTGAATCCTTAGACATGAAGTTATTATAATCTTCCACTTGATGAACATTGTGTTTGACATATTCAAACGCTACCTTAACACGGTAGTTATAAAGGGTATGATTGGCATAATCGGATTCCCGTTGGGAAGAATAATAAGCTAAATGGATTTGTCCCTCCACGGAGAGATGTCATGCTTGGGCCCCTCGAAGGAATGATGTTGATGAAATGTTCGGCCAGACTCAAATGGATTGATTGGATCATTAGCATTTGAATTATCAACATATTCGGAATCGAGAAAGTATTGAACAAGACAAGTTGACTGTTTGACCATGACTTGTGTTCAATGACATCGTGGACAAAGGGATTATGACATATTCTAAATGAATGCGAACTTGTATCTAGTTATACTATTTGGATAGGTATGACGGTTTGCTAGAACCTAATCATATCTTATGGGATCATGTTTGAGCCCATTGCCAACTTAGTATAATCCTAGAGGGTCACACACAATAGAACGAATCTTAAATAAGAGGACTATATTGGAATTTAGGGTCGAAGGACCTCAAGGGAATTCTGGAATTATTCTGGGCTTCCTGGTCAACCAAGCAGGCGCTTGGGATGAACCAGGCGGGCGCCTGAATGATTTCTAAATGGCCCGGACCTTCTGGTCATTCAAGCGGGCGCCTGGTCCTTTGCAGGCGGGCGCCTAGTGCTGCCGACAGGAAAATTCCTAATTCGATTAGGAAAGGTTTTTGGCACAAGTTACCTATTTGGAATAGGTCTTAATTGTGTATAAAAACCCCAATTCGGCCAGACCATATAGACTAGTAATTTTGTGAGTCTCAAAGAGTTTGAGAGAGATTTTATTTTGTTCTAAGATATCATTGATTGAGGAACAAAATAATTCACAAATAAATTCCATATAGTTCTTTATTGAATTGTGAAAGTGTGTTTCATAATTATTGGTCTAGCAACCAAGATCGAAGAAGTTCCTTTGATATTCGTTCGAAGTGTGGATACCGCTAGAGGGTGAAAATCATCATCTTCAAAGTTCGTGTTCAAGCTTTGTGATCGTGATCAAGTCTTCAAATCTCCACCAAAGACCAAGAGAAAATTTGATAGCCATCAAGGGTTAGTTTTTCCTTTATTCATCATGTTGTATTTGATTTAATCATATGAACGGATCCATGGCTTTGGGTTTCTTAAAATTTTAATTGCTATATTCCGCTGCGCGTGTTACTTGAAAACCCAACAGTTCCTAGCATTGCTAATCCAATAGACCTTTATTGCGATAATAATGGTGCTATTACTCAAGCAAGGGAACCAAGGGCACATCAGAAATCCAAACACATACTTAGGCGTTACCGTTTGATTCGTGAAATCATTAATAGAGGTGACGTAAATATATGCAGAGTACCAACTGATGACAATGTTGCGGACCCGCTAACAAAGGGACTTCCACAAGCTAAACATGAAGGTCATGTTAGGTCCATGGGTATTAGATACATGGGAGATTGGGCCTAGGACAAGTGGGAGATTGTTGGTAGTGGTGCCCTAGGCACGTTTAATAAACGTTGTAATTGTTATCAATTATTTCATATCAATAAAGAGATGTTTTGATTATTATTGTTGTTCATGTTTACTGATAATAATCTCCGTCCCTAGTACTTGTTAAGCACTAGTATAAAGGCTAAATGATCATGGGATGATCATGTTAGATTTATGTGTACTTGTTTGGAACAAGGTACTGGACATGACCCGCTGTATGAGATTTATGTCATGGTCTATGTCATACATATATCTCATATTAGTTATGTCATTTGAATCCTTAGACATAAAGTTATTATAGTCTTCCACTTGATGAACATTGTGTTTGACATATTCAAACGCTACCTTAACACGGTAGTTATAAAGTGTATGATTGGCACAATCGGATTCACGTGGGGAAGAATAATAAGCTAAATGGATTTGTCCCTCCACGGAGAGATGTCAAGCTTGGGCCCCTCAAAGGAATGATGTTGATGAAATGTTCGGCCGGACTCAAATGGATTGATTGGATCAATAGCATTTGAATTATCAACATATTCGGAATCGAGAAAGTATTGAACAAAACAAGTTGACCGGTTGACCATGACTTGTGTTCAATGACATCGTGGACAAAGGGATTGTGACATATTCTAAAGGAATGCAAAATTGTATCTAGTTACATTATTTGGATAGGTATGACGGTTTGCTAGAACCTAATCATATCTTATGGGTTCATGTTTGAGCCCATTGCCAACTTAGTGTAATCCTAGAGGGTCACACACAAATAGAACGGATCATAAAGGACTAAATGTGAATTATGGAAAAATATCAGTTTTTGGCTTTGGCACGGTCGTGCTCTTTGAATGGCACGGTCGTGCCATAAATCCAAACCAAGGCACCTGTCGGCATGTTTGGCACGACTGTGCCAATTAACAAGCACGACCGTGCCAAAATGGGCGGCTGGGAATTCATGCGGGCTAGATGGCACAACCGTGCCAAATTGAACGCACGACCGTGCCAGTCAAGTCGGCCAGAATTATTTGTTGCCTAATTTGGTGACGGGATTTAGGTTTCCTAAGTCCTTAAGGGTTAAGGATTAGGACCTATTTAAGGATCCTTTTTACAGCCATTAGACATATTATTGTGAGTGCCTCCATAAGGTTTTGAGAGGTTATTTTCTTGTTCTAAGATCCCAAAAAAGTGAAGAACAAGAATATTCATAATTCCATATAGTTCTTGCAATTGTGAAAGTGTGTTTCACAATTTGGTCTAGCAACCAAGATCAAGAAGTTGCTTGATATTCGTTCGTGGTGTGGATACCGCTAGAGGGTGAAGCTCATCATCTTCAAGGTTCGGATTCTTGCTCACGTGATCAAGCTTCAAATCTCCACCAAGTTCAAAAGCTAGAAATCAAATTCATCAAGGGTTAGTTTTTCTAATATTCATCTTACATGTATTTGACTTAATCACATGAATGGATCTATGGCTTTGGGTTTTTTAAAATTTTAAATGCTTAATTCCGCTGCGCATGTTACTACGAAACCCAACAGATGTTTGATAACCCAGTTCATCAATATTTGACTACATCTGGGGGCAATTAGCCAGGATATCATTATAACAATATATGTAAAGATTACAATTTTGCACATGCACTAACTAAGATCTAGCATGGCTACTCTCCAATAATAATCTCTCTCACATATAAATTATTATCCCCCCTCCCCAAGAACATACAAACATAGTCATTGTCGGCTTGTAAGATCGCCCCACATGGCTCTCCTAGGCCCCCGGCCCCCTCCTATACACTATTCTGTGGATCTTCTTGATATCCCAACTCTCTCCTATCAAGCTCCCAATATTATGGATGTAATCCCCTTTATATAGGTGTAGGAGAAGTCTTAAATCAATACATGGAAGAAATCTAGTCAAAATAGAAAACTGAGAAAAACTGAGTTGTCCCCGCCATGCACGGCCGTGCAGACTTGGCTACTCGCCCGTGCAGCTCGGCCATGCACTATGCCTGGAGTGGCCGTGCTCTATTTTACCCAAAACAGTAGCCTCCTCCCCGTAGTGCACGATCGTTCTCTTCCTCATGCACGGCCGTGCAACCCCTGTTCTGCACTTTCTCGATTTCCTTCTCCTTTTTAACCTCTCCTTGATCTCCACCAACCCCCTTATGATTTAGACTTCTTTTCTCCCTCTGTCTCCTCACGGTATTAGGACTCCACTCCCAACATACTCTTTATGTTTCAAAAAAATTAGTTTCTTTTTAATTGTTAGTATAAATGAATTTTGAGCAATAATTTAAGTTATTTTAATTATTTTAGTGAAAATTTAAAACTTATTAATGATTCACATTATACTCCCTCCCGCCCATTTTAAGCTTCAAAATTTCTCTTTCAAGTGTCCATTTTAAGCTTCAAAAACAAAAAACTTCTTTAATAGTGAGTACTACATTTTTTTCTCTCCTACTCACTTTCTATACTCACACCAATCTACCCACTTCTTATATATTATAATATAAAGATTCTCCACCTTAATTTTTTTGATTATTTTTTAAGCTTAAAATTGGACGCAAGGGGTATATAATATCAATACCAATTTTTAGATTTTCATTAAAATAACTAAAATTATTACTCGCAGTTCATTCGTAATAACAATGAGAAAACAAAAACTAACGTTTTGGAACATACTATAGAGTATTAAAATACTAACTAAAATATTAAAGCTTCATTTTATACTGGTAGTAGAGTATACTTCCTCTGTCCCATTTTAAGAGTCAAAAAATGGGTGGGTTCAAGAATTAAAGAAAATGTGATGTGTTTTGAGTGGTTATAGTTGGGTAGGAGAAAGAAAGTGGGGGGTAGAGAAGAGGTAGTGGATAATTGTTGTGAGTACATGTAGGACCCACTTTCTATTTAGGATTTTGACTCTTAAAATGGGACGTCTTTTTAGGAAATTTTTGACTCTTAAAATGAGATGGAGTGAGTATGCCCTTAGCTTAGGGCCGTTAAATTGGAGGGGCACTTCCTCTAGGATCTTCCCGCAAAATCCAAACCCAGTGCAAGACGTACCAAATTCAAATTACCAGCATACACCCTTAAGTGAAAAAAAGACTGAATTACCCTCCTATCACTTAAGACCTTAATTAGGCGCCCATGCTTACTTTTTTAGTCAAATCCAAGTCAACTCTTATAACTGATATATATGACCAGTTCGCCTCTTATAATTAACATATAAGACTCATTTTTTCACTTTTTCTATCTTTTAGAAAAATAGGTTAATATTATTTGGTCAAAATTTTTTGTCTAATTCGGTCAAACGTCTATAGTTTGTTTGTAAGACCAATTCTCCTCTTATAAGTGAAGTAAAATTTCTTGTAAAACCATCTTTTCACATTTTTTTTTTCACGAAAATAAACTAAATTAATTAAAATTTTATTAATGTTGACTCTCATATTCGGTAAAACAGCACTCACCTCATATAACTGATGTATAAGACCAATTCTTATCTTATAGTTAAACTATAAGAGTTTTTTATTCACTTTTTTTTCATTTTTTAAGAAAAAAATAATATTATTTGGTCATATCCGGCCAAACTCCTAGAGTTGGTGTATAAGACCAATTTGCCTCTTATACTTGAAGCATAAGAGTTATTTTTTTTTTTACATTTTTTCTCAAAAATGAAATAAAAATTTAATATTTTATTAATGTTGACTCTCATATTCGGTCAAGCAACAGTTAACTCTTATAACTGATGTATAAGACTACTTCGCTCTAATACATCAAGTATAAAAGTTATTTATTTCACTAATTTTCATTTTTAAGAAAAAAAAAGCTAATATTTTTGGTCAAATCCCAGTCAAACTCCTATAGTTAATGTATAAGACAAATTTAATTATTTTCTTCATTATTTTTTCACATAAAAATCTATTTTTCAAAAATTTTATTAACGTTGACTCTTATATTTGGTCAAACACAAGCACTCTCTTATAGATAACTTATATGACTAATTTACCTCTTACAATTAAATTATAAAAGGTATAAGAGTTCATTTTCATATTTCTTCATAGTTTTTGTCAATACTAAAAAAAATTCAGATATCTTATTAAAACTGACTCTTATAATTCAAATATAAGACCAGTTTGGTCAAATCCAAGTCTATATATCAATCCAGATTTCTTGCTTCGATAGAAGTAGAGTAATTGTCTAAATTGTTAATGGTGTATCAATTACAAGTCTTGAATTTTCATTCATGTAATTAAATCTTCATATACTTATTACTCAAAGTTTATTCGTAGTAATGGTAAAGAAAATAAAAATATCATTTTGGGGGACATATGTTGTATTATGAAGATGATACTCATTCTGTCTTGGAAAGTTTTTCTAATTTTTTATATGATCAACGTAAATGAACTTTGACCAAGTATTGGTGTCAATCTAATAATCACAATAAAATTTTAAAATTTGTTATTTAAATCACTAAATGATTTGTCAATTATAATTTGATAATTTCAGTATAATGATTAGATTGAAATCAATGTTTTAATTAACATTTACTCCATCCGTCCCAGAGTATATGTTCATCCTCTCATTTACACGGAGATTAAGAAAGGGTGGAAATGATGCAAGTGTTATGAGTATAAAAGTAAAGTAGGAGAAAAATGGGTGGGAGGGAATAGTAAATTGATTGGTGTTGTGATTATAAAGTAAAGTAGAAGAGAGAATGAGTGGGAGGAATAGTAAAGTTTCTTTACCATTTTAGGAAGTAGACATATACTCTAGGACGGATTAAAAATGAATGGTGGACATATACTATGGGACGGAGGGAGTACTTTATATTAAATATATAAAAAATCAAAAATGAGAAGAAAAAAAATTGGAGAAGAGAAAGTAATTTTATTTCATTTGTATAAATAATTCTGAGTAGTACTCCCTCTGTTTCAGTTTATGGTTTTTACTTTTCTTTTTGGTATATCTCAGTTTAAGATTCTTAATTGCTTTATTCCTTAATGAAAAGTATGAATAGTGTTTTGGACAATCTTGTCCTCATAAAGTTGATATATTACAAAAAAAATCATCATTTACCCATCTACTTTTCACACACTTGCTTTATGTATGGACAATTATATCCTCCACACACTACCATACACTACCACACACTACTATGTTTAACCCAAATTTATCTTATTTTATTAATAAACATGAAAAATTAAACCAAAAACCTTAAACCGGGACGAAGAGAGTATGTAATAATGTTTTTAATTTGAAGTAACGGAAGTATACAAGCGAGTGGCTACTGGCTATAGCTAAAGATGAAGGGGCACACTCGTGCTGTGGAGCCAGTAGAGGTATCAGTCACGTGATGACATCCTGTTAGGAAGAAGTATAAACGTGCAGGGTACGGCCCAAAGGACGGAATTCGGTGAGGGATGGGTGACGATGGCACGTGAGCGCTTTTATGTGCCGGGTTTTTTCAAACAACAGCTGTTTTCCCTCAACCACTAACGGCTGCCTCTTCATTTAAGTGTTAGTTGAGATTTGGAATAATTTCGGACCCCATTATTTATATTTTGACCGAATAATACTGCAAGTCCCTCAGGTTGAATTATTTTCCATCACCACCCTTTGGTTTTATTTTGTTGAGTTCATTATTAAATGTGGTTGACCAATAAAAAAATCTGAATAGACCAAATATCTTTGTTCTTATATTACTATTATATTAAAGGATAAATGGTAAACGAAAAAAAGTAGGGGTGACTTGGTTGGTATATCAGGTGCATTTTAGTTATACCGTGTACCAACCAAGCTTAGCTTGATAGACAAAAATGCATACCATTATTGTTGGAAAAATGTGTAAATGTGTGAAGGAAATTTGAGAAATTGCGCGCGTTTCTTAAATAAAAATCATTTGTTGATTAAAGAATAACTCCTACTTGTTAGTAATAAATTGGTGTGTCCAATTTATGTAATGAAAAGTAGAAGTTGAAATGCTCAAAAGAATAAATAAAATGAATGGGTAAGTTGGGGAAGTGGGTTACTATCCCACATGGAAAAGGAAGGGAAAATTCCCTAGGATCCTTCCTTGTAAAAGGGTATCCCAAATGGGATAATGGGAGAAATAATGTTCTAAGACCATTTGTGGGTAAAGCCAAGTGAACTTCTCCCACATTGGTTTAGAATAAAAAGTTGAGCTAGTATAAATACAATTACCCATTTGTATGGGTTAAGATTGTCTAGACTAGAGGCTCTCTCTCGAACCCGAGTGCGCAGGGGGGGTGCAAATTTAGTTGGAAATTTGTCGATTTATGCCACGGACCACTGGACTCATGTGTGCGCGTCCTGCGGACACGAATGTAGCTCCGAAATGGCCTAGGCGTGACAAGCTCACTTTTTGATTATTTTTTCCGTCCCTAAATTTTTGAATTCGGCTGTAACAGTCAGAATTAAAAGCCATTCATTACGTAATTAATTTTGTAACAGCCAAATTAATTCCATTGATTCCCAGATTAATTGGGTCATTTTGAGCAGTATAAAATGGTGTTCTGGACAGCCATTTTAGAACACACATTTTTCGAACAGTCTCTCATCTTTTTGCTTAGCGTTTTCCTTGGCCCTCCTGCTTTTCTGGTGGTGATTCTTTTCAGGCACATCGAAGTTCGCCGGAGGCACTATTGTGCAGTCGTCGTCCGGTCCGTCCGTTGTATCCTGGGAGACAGGCGTCCAACGTATCCTCAAGCACAACACCGGTGAGGGAACGAATTTGTCTTAAGGACAGTGTTGGTTTACACGACTCGGACAAACCCAACTACACCTCTTTCCAGTTTCAATTTTCTGTTTTGTTTTGTATTTCTATTCTGTTTCTATTCAATATTTGTGTAATATTTATAACAATTATCAACTACTAAATAATGGAGTATTTGATAGACCAAATATATGTGTTCTTATATTATTATATTAACAATTTTTAAAATTTTATTATACATAAGCAAGATTTTTTTTAAAAAATAATATTTGAGTTAGAGTTCAACTAAGCTAATCACTAAAAAAAAAGTAAATCAATTTTGAGATGGAGGAGTATTGATACTACAACAACTTCACTCTAGACTCTAAATTTTTGAAATAAAATTAACACTTTTTAGTAACAATAAATAGATGTGGTCAAAGAGTGAAGCTGTGAAGGTGTTGATTTTATGGTTGAATTTGTTAAAAATATGACTTTGAATTATGAACAATTCTCAAATGCGGCGGTTGTGCAGCCAAGCCATGCGCCGGCCCGGTCCGCCCGACCCATCCGACCCGCCTCTCTTCCATCCACAGAGCGACACGTGGCGCGCTGTGAGCCACTCGTTGGTTCACCCAGCCGCCCGCTGCCACGTGTCTTCTTTTAAAAAAAAACCTAAAAACTTTAAAATGCTATATCTTGATATTTATAACTCAGTAAAATAAAATAAAAATACCGTTGTGTTCGTCTCGACGATACGAATAAAACTACATAGGTCATGATATGGTTTGATTATTTTTTTTAAAAAAAAAAAACATTTTTTACACACAAAAAGTTTGAGTTGCTTGTCAGCTGAAATGTAACACCCTGTTCTAATAAAAGTAACAGTTGCATATTCAAAAAGTAACACTTTTTTACAGTAAAATGTAACATCAATTTTACAAAAAAAAAAAAAAAAAAATTGGGTTTTCATTTCAATTGTTACTTTCTCAATAAAAAATTGTTACATTTCAGATATAATGTTACATTTAAGAATATAAACTGTTACAATTAAGAAAAAAATGTTACATTCATTTTTTATAAAATGTAACATTAGTTTAGTTTGTCAATCTTATGTTAATTTTGAAAAAAAAAAAGTGTTACATTTGAAAAAAAGAGTGTCACATTCCTTTTAAAAGAGTGTGACATTAGTTTAGTTGTCAATCTTTATGGCTATCTTTAATCTATTGCAGCAAAATTGTGGTACATTTTTTTTTTAAAAAAAGTATTACATTTCAAAGAAAAAAGTGTTACATTTCGTTATAACAAGTGTTACTTTTGTTGGGAGGAAAAAAAGTTGGGGGGTGGCAAAAAAAAAAATATAAAAAAAAATGGTTGACCTGGCCCGTCGCACGCTGTGCGGCGGGTGTCCAGGAGACAACCTCTTGAATTATTGGAGTATTCATAACAGAAAATTGAGTAATTTCAGTGACGGTGGCTTATTAGGAAACATTATGGGTGAATTATTCCTAATGGTACAAGAATTGTGGCTTAATCAAGAACATGTATTGTTGTTTTCTTATTAGAACAGAGTTATTTTCTCTGCAAATACAAAAAATCCTTATTGCTAAGGGTTTAAGTATTTAGAAAATTTTAAATAATATCCCATCTCTAGCATAATAATTAGCTTGCTCAATTAGAGAGAAATTCCAAGCCTGTACTTTTAGATCTAAGATTTGCACAATCATGATTATTGTTATCAATATTTTATGCAATTACATTAGTAAGATTTGTATCTGTGATTGTCAGATGATAATTATATATACTCTTTCTGCCCGTGGACTTAGCCGAGTTGATGGAACGCGTAAAATATTGTGTTCTTGTGATTGAGATTATTTCTTATCTTCACATCGTTCTTATTTTTTTTTTATTTTTTTTTATCTAATAATTGGCATCAGAGCTAAGTGGTTGTGAGATTTAGGGATTCCATTGCAAGAGAAGATGGGTAAAAGATCTAAATCATCGTTCGACAAGTTCAACAAGAGGAATAGTTAGTAGTCTTCGGCAGATTAAGATGAGGGTTGTGAATCAGGCCTGCAGAAAACGTGTCGTGAACATGCAGAACGCGTGCATAAAACCTGCAATACACATGCAGTTTGCGCGTAGTGAACGTGCTTCGTCTGTGCAGAAATCTGGGTGTCTAGGTTGGACACAGATCAAGACATAAGCCGTGTTGAAGAGACAAGGATTATTAGCACCCTCAGTCATGGACAAGGAGGGAAAGGGAAGTGAGGAAGTGAAGGATTCTCTCTATGAGATGACGCATTCAAAAATCATCATGTGTCTTGGTGATGATGTTCTTGTGGAGGTGGCTACGGCAGCTACCAATGGCTTGAGTGTCCGGCAGCATACTGTCAAGGGTATATCAAGCCAGCGTGGTGTAAAGAGAAGTATAGAAAAGGCACAGAAGAATGGTATGGTTGAGAAATTGGTAGAGCTTGTTTCTATAGTTGAGGGTGAATGAGAAGATAATCCATAGATGGTAGATCAACATCCACAGAAAAAGTTGAGACAGTTCATCTCGGTGGGCGAGGTTCAGTGCCGACTGAACTTGCCAAGTCTAAAAAACTGTTAATTTCCCGGAAGGAGAAAGTGCTCTAGATAGGCGGTCTAGAGGCACGTCAGAATGCTCGGTGTAGTATAACGTTCGTTTGCTTGTGTGAGTAAGGTTGTCCGGTGTGACAAATAATACTTGGGTCAAGTATAAAGATTGTAGTTTATTTGCCTTTTACATGAGTGAGTTCGAAGCTTTCTGACTAGTTCGAAGCTCATCATTGTATTTGGATTTAGAAGCAATTAAAACAAGGTACAATTTGAGGATTTAAGGCGTAGTCTATCCCGAGGCCTGGAAGTAGATGTACAGTTCAGTCGGTAAATGTGTGGTTAAATCCTAAAGTGCAGTTTTGAGTATTCGGCGTAGTAGATGGAGATATATGTTATGGTACAAAGGATGCAGCTCAAGGTGCAGTTGGTATCAGTTTCTTCATAGGTCTGGATTGTTGAATGGGAAAATTCAAAGTCAAGGTAGATATTATTAGGAATATACATTTGAATCAATTTGAATCAATGGTGTTTGGTTAATGATATGTCTGTAACAAAAAATGGAGTAATTCCTGTGACTATGGTTAATTAGGAAACCTTGAGGATGACTTATTCCTTATGGTACAAGGATTATGACTTATTCAAGAAAGGCAATATTACTACTTGTACAAGGATTGAGTCTTACTCCACTATGGAGCACTTTATAAGTATAATTTGTTATAGAGATGAATATAACAGTTTTTGTAAAGTAAATGTTACGTTTTTTTTTAAAAAAATAAAAGAGTAAGAATTCATGTATATAATCGGTTCCATTTTAATTTACTTTTTTCAAAAAAAATAATCACACTTTTATTTTTACAATGCTACTATGTTACAATCAACGATTTCAGTTGTTACATTCAACCTTGTAATTGATAAATCATTAAGCGTTTTATTAATAAAAAAAATTCACAAATGAATGTAACAGTTTTTATAATAAAATATAACAATAGTTTTGCAGTAAATATTATGTTATCCTCAATCATTTTTGTGCAAACTATGGTTACATTTCAGAATATAAAACTTTTACAATTGAGAAAAAAAGTTACATTCATTATAAAATGTAACAGTATTTTTGCAGTCAATTTTATGTTATCCTTCATTAATTTTTTGCAAAACTATAATTACATTTCTCAATAAACACTATTACATATTAGAAAAAAAATGTTACATTTCTTTATTAAAAATGTTGCATTTGTTGACGAAAAAAAAAGATGGATGGCAATTTTTTTTTCTTTTGGGAGAGCGGGTTGGGCCATAAAAAATCTGTCTCATAGTGGACCGGCCCTTGTTTAATACTCCCTCCGTCCCATTTTAAACTTCAACAAAAAAGTGGGCACAAGAATTAAGATGAAATTCTTTATATTATAAAATATAGATAGTGGGGTAGAGTTAGAGCCGTCAATACGGGCTGGCGGGGCGGGTTGGGCCCAACCCACCACAGCCCACCTTCAAACGGGGCGGGGCGGGCTGGCCCAAATTCTTGGCGGGCTGAGAAAATGCCAACCCACCCCACCCCACCCCACCTTGGGTTAGCGGGCCAGGCGGGCCAGACCCAAAAGACTATAATATTTTTTTTATTTTTTATTTTTTTGTGATTTTCAGTTTAATAAGCCACCAATTAGTTAAAAAAAAAACAACATTTATGCCATTTCTGAAATGAACAAAGCAACAGAGACTGATCATCAATTCATCATCAACCTAATCCATGAAAAAAAAACAGAGACTGATCATCATCAACCTAATCAACCTAATCCATGAAAATTAATACATGAAATTAGGCATCGAAACTTCTTAACCTAATTTTTTCCATAAGAATCATACCTAAAATCAATCTATATAATCAAATCGAGAAATAAAGCTAGATTGATCTAGATCTGAGAAAGGGAGAAGGAGAGTGGCGCGGCGACGGCGACCGGCGATGGTTGACTTACCAGAACAGAAGGCGATGGACGGCGACCGGCGATGGTAGCGACTGCCGACTGGCGACGACCGCTATGGTGGCGACTGGCGATGTTGGCGGCGCCGCGCCGGTGAGAGACTGGGAGTTGAGACTTGACTCTTGAGAGAGAATGAACGAAATCCAAATGTTGTCGAAAAATGAAAGGTAGAAACTGTGAAACCCTATTCGTTTTTTTAGAAAAAAAAAAAAAAAAAAAAGGGAAAACAAGTGGGTTGGCCCGACCCAAACCCGTTTAGCCCACGACCCAAATGGGCTAGCCCAAATTGGCCCACTTGCATTTGGGTTCGTATATTTCAAGCCCAACCCATCCCTAATCCATGGCGGGCCGGCCCGGCCCAACGGGCTCAACCCAAATTGACGGCTCTAGGTAGAGTGTTGTGAATATAGAAAGTGGGTAGGAGAGAGAAAGTGGGGTAGAGAATAGTTAGTGGATAGTTGTTGTGTGTATGACATATATGTCCCACTAAATAAAAAAATATAAATAACTTTCCTTTTTTGGATTTTGAAGTTTAAAATGGGACACCCAAAAAGGAAATTTTTGATGTTTAAAATGGGACGGAGGGAGTATAAATTCATGCTTTATTAATATTCATTCAAAAAGATTATTTAATTTATTTAGGTGCATTTTAAATGTAAAAGTTTTGATTTTTACTGTAAGCTAAAAATTAATTACTTTGAGTAATAACAGTATTTCCTAGGATGTATTTCAAATATAAAAATAACTGGTGCAACTATAGATATTTGTAATATTATTAGATTTAAAATATTAAATAGTATGTTATCAAGATCACAACACAAACATTTTATTCTACTATTATGCAAAAAATTATTTTTAATTAAAAAACTGGAAAAATTACTTAACAAATAAAAAAACCTGTATAGACGATAGTTGATCATCTTTAGTTTTATTTTACTATGGTCAGAACAAAGATATGGAAATTAACAATATAAATAATCTAAAAGTTAAGTTGAAAAGGAAAATTAAAAGATTATGGGCTACTGAAGATAAATTCGTCATTAACAAAGATATGCATTTCAAAGAAAATTGTAGTATAATCATAATGTCACTATTTCAAATTGGCAAATGTAGTGGATAAGAAAAATATGCAGTGAATAATTAAAATTTAGGGGAAATGACAATTTAGGGTCTAAAGTTTAGGGGGTGTGTGCCAATAGGGGTCTGATGTATCGATTTTTTCAATTAAGGGTCCAAAGTTGTAAAAGTTATGCAGGTTAGGGTTTTTTAACGATTCTGTTAACAGAATCCAGTTATGTCAAACGTGTTTTGCACGTGGACTTAACTAGAGTTTGTTCTGCATATTTGGATGGTTATATCGTCATTTCAGACAAATAAAATTAATAATAATTTTTTTTGACATATTAAATTTTATTTTCTTATATTAAATTAACTAATAATTCAAACGTTATTAAAATACTTTTTCAAGAAATTAAAAAAAAAAATCAATTAGAATCACTATAAAATAAAATGTATAATTTTTAAAAATAAAAAAGTGTAAAAAAAATTATATTAAAAAAACAATTAATTTAAAAAAAAAGAATGTGGGGATCGAACATTTTTTTTTTTTTTTTTTTTTTTGTGTGGTGGTGGTTGGTATTGTTCATTATTAATATTAGTATTCTAATTATTTTATTTTATTTTCATAAAATTATTTTTAAATTTATTAATAATTTTCCTTGTTTATAACTTCATTTTCTGTGTTTCCAAAAAAAAAAACCACTTTAATTTTTATTTGCTTTTTTTGATTTATTAGTATTTTTAAAAGTAATTAAAATTATTCAACAAAATAATAATAAAAGTAAATGACAATTTAGGTTCTACTGTATAAGGGATGTGTGAAATGACACAAATCCTATACGAACATCCAAAACAAACTTCAGTTAAGTGCTTCTGTTACTTAACTGGATTTTCTTTACAATTTAGTCCAAAAACCCTTAATTGACTAACGTTGTCAACTTTGGACCCTAAATTGACAAAATTAATACATCAAACCCCTATTGGCACACCCCCCTAAACTTTGGACCCTAAATTGTCATTACCCCTAAAATTTATAACAATACAATTTATAATAGAATGTTATGTTATTTTCTTAATATTTCAAATGATTATTATGTCAAGTTACAATTTTTTTTTTTTTTTTTTTTTTTTTTGAAAGCATGTCAAGTTACAAAATTAGGTAAGGATATTTGTGTTTTTTTATAAAAGTTGTACTCCCTCCGTCCCAGAGTAAGAGTCTCATTTTCCTTTTTAGTCCGCCCCAGAGTAAGAGTCCCATTCCTAAAATGTCAAAGAATCTTTACTATTCACCCCACTCATTCTCTCTCATATTTTACTTTTATACTCACAACACCAATCAATTTACTATTCTCTCCCACTCATTCTCTCTCATACTTTACTTTTACACTCATAACATTTACATCACATCCAATATTTATTAATAAGCGTGCAAATGAGGGGTGAGACTCTTACTCCAGGACGGAGGGAGTAGTAGATATAAAAAAAAAATGTAATGGCAATAGCCACTTATGGTACAATTATTTAATTGATGTTTGAATTCGGTAAAATTATAAAATAAGCCACCGTACTTTGGTTTCATTTACAGATATGCCACTGTACTTTATTTTCGTCAATTATGCCACTGTACTATGAGTTTTGCCGTCATTTTCTTCCTTCATCCAAACGGTTGTTAGAAACTTAACAAAAGTGTTGAAAAATGTAAAATATTTTTTTAACTAAAATTGAATTTTTTTTTTGTAATATATTTTAAAAATAAATTTTAATATCATTTTAAAAATTAATATTTGTATGAAAAAATATTTATCATACAAATTTATAATATATTTAGTAAAAAGCTATTATTATTTTTATTAAAAATAATTATTTTAGATATTATTATTATGATATTGAATATTTTTTTATCAAATAATTAATATTTTTTTTTCCAAAAAGTAATTTTAATAAAAAAATTCATCAACAGTTTCAATGTCCATGTTAAAATTTTAACAATTAAAGATGGTTGTAACTAGGGATGGCAATTTCGCCGAACCCGACCCGTTTCTGAGACATTCCGACCGGGGCTGGGTGGGTTTGGTAACCACTTTTCAAAACCCGGCGGATACGGGTCCGGTAGCTTGACCAAACCTGACGGGTCCCGACCCGACCCGCCTGGCAATATTATTCCTATTCTACCCTTAGTGACATCCATTATTACTTTCTAACCTGAGATATATACTTTGTGTTGTGCGTGTATTCAGATCTAGGTTTCCATACACAACGGTGTTACTGGCTACTGCGGAGAGAGAGAGAGAGAGAGCATCGCAATTCGCAAATCGCAATCGGCGATTCAACCTCCGCTCCAGCCTCAGGCAACTCGCCTCCCATCCTCAGATCCATTCCTGGTGTGTCTCTGATTCCCTCTACCCACTTAATCTGGTCGCTTCCTCTTTTAATTTAATTTGATTATTCCACTTTGTGTGTGAGTATTTGTGTAATTACAGTAACATTTGTTAATGTCTTTCCTTTTGATATGCTTGGTCGCGATTGATACCTGGTTTTGTTCCTACTCTGTTCTTTCTGTAAGCTTGTGCTGCTTGTCCCATTTTTTTTTTTTTTTTTTTTTTTCATGTGCATCGGGCGGGTTCGGGCTAGGCACGGGTTTGACACCTCTCGGGTCGGGCCGGGTACGGTGTGAGCTTTTGCATGTGCGGGTCGGGTTCAGGTTTGAGCAAACCCGACCCGTACCCGACCCGTTGCCATCCCTAGTTGTAACATTCCGTTATTTTTTTTATTTTATTTTATTTTATTTTTGGGTGAAGGAAGAAAATGTGGGCAAAACTCATTGTACAGTAGTAAAATTAACAAAAATAAAGTACAATGACAAATCTATAGTTAAACTCAAAACATGATGACAAATTTATTGTTTTACCCTTGGAATTGTCTTCATATTACAATGGCTCAGATACTCTCTCCGTCCCAGTTTAAGGTTCTTACTTTCCTTTTTGGTATGTCCCAGTTTAAGGTTCTTAGTTGCTTTATTCCTTAAATGGCAAATGATGAATAGTGTTTTGGACATCCTTGTCCTCATAAAGTTCATATATTACAAAAAAAACCATCACTTACCCATCAACTTTTCACCCACTTGCTTTATGAATGGACAATTATATCTTCCACATACTATTATTCTTGACTCAATTTTGCTTTGGTTTCTTAATAAGCGTGTAAAGTCAAACTAAGAACCTTAAACAGGGACGAAGGAAGTAAGTAGATAGTAGATAGTAGATAGTGTAGCTTATGGTTCACTACATATATGATTCTTGTTTTTGTGGCAAGTGACTATCATATAAGACCATCCACAATGGATGATTAATACATTGTTGAATGAGTCATTCACACAAAATAGTTTGTTTAATCCATGCAATGGTTGGTTTAATGGGGTTGGTTTTTAAATTTCGTTGAATCCATTCAACGAATGTGAATGGGATATTTGTTTCCCGGATTGTACATGTGGAGACTCTCTATTGGCCAGATCTGGCGCGTGGGTTACACTCGCCGACAAAGGCGAGTCGTGGGGGATTGCTGGCCTTTTTTTTTTTTTTTTTTATTGTGCCACATGTTGACTTCTGATTGGCTGGCGATATTTTTACTTTTATCCCAATTATTTGAGCTCAATTATTTCACAGAAAATGTTTTTTTTTTTACAACAAAATTCCTAAAAAAAAATTCTCTTTAAATTGACGTAAGTTTCATTGTATTCCGACACAAAAAAAAACCATTTTTTTCTTTGAAATGGATCTCAATAATAACTATTTCAACACCAATCAAAAAAATAAAAAATAAAAAATAAATTTTAAGTGGTGGGATATAGGATGATGAGTGAGAAAAGTGTTGAATGAGGGATTAAACAAACCATTGTAGGGTGTTTTGTTGAATGGGTGTTGAATGTATGAGTTGGATGAAAGAGAAGATGATGTGGAGTGATAAAGTGGGTGTTGAATTGGAAAGTTTGATGAAACCATTGTGGATGGTCTAAGAACAGTTCCGTCAGCCTTTATTTTGCACACTGAGATATCTGAGTGTGCAAGTCGAAACATAAACCACAAAACCAACTTGATTAAACCAAAACCACAAATGTGCCCTTTTAAATATTTGACTAATACCTTTGTTAATTGTACTTTGGACTTATTGAGGACTAATTGAGAAGTATATTTACATAGTCATTTTCATTAACAAAAATACTCTTTTGGAGTCAAATCTTGTTTATGGTTTACATATTCTTTTCTTCTTTGGGTACATATTTATTGCTACATAAATTTTCCTCAAGTTTTTTGGTTTTTGCAGTAGAGGTTGGACTTATTGAGTTGATACAAATTGCATCACCCTAAAAGAAGACATTACAATCCAACGGATTACAGTGTTTCACTATGAGTTTTCCCTTTGAGTTTTCACTATACATATCATTATCCATTAATGAATTATATCCAAGTAGAGAAAAATGGTGAATGCAAGACAATTTCCTTGAAATGTGACAAATGCACTTGCACTGGTACATGTACATAATATCGAATTATATGCTACTCCCTCCGTCCCAGTCCTACTTTCTAGTTTGGTACGTCCCAGAGTAAGAGTCTCATTCCTAAAATGGCAAGGAATCTTTACTATTCATCTCACTCATTCTCTCTCATACTTTATTTTTATACTCACAACACCAATCAACTTACTATTCCCTCCCACTCATTCTCTCTCTTACTTTACTTTTACACTCACAACACTTAAATCACTTCCATCATGTCTTAATCTCCGTGCATTTGAGAGGTAAGACTCTTACTCTGGGACGGAGATAGTATTAACCTAGACATAGAAGTAATGATAGTCTATTTTTGCGAAGATAATTTTATGTTAATGGAACAGTCAGCCTAAACATGTCCTATTAGTGTGAAATTAGTGATTTAATGACTCGATATTCTATACTCCCTCCGTCCCACTCGAATTAGGACAACCCAAAAATAGAAGTGTTTTATTTAATGGGACCCAATTCACACTCACAACAACTTTTCACTCATTATTCTCCACCCCACTTTCTCTTTCCTACCTCACTTTTCATACTCACAACACCTATTCCACTACCACTTTTTCCTTAATCCCCGTACTAAACTCAAAAATCCTAATTCGGGTGGATTGGAGGGAGTATTTATCTGTCTAAATGATTCACGGCTACAAAATAATTAATGGAATAGAAAGCAATTTGGAAAAGGGTTAGGGCCTGAACTTCAGGTGGGCCGTCTAAAAGGAGTCTCGGTTTTTTTCCCGCTAGATCAGGGCTTCAAATATGAAATTTTTGCCAGTTAAGGGCTTTTTGACGGAAATCGTTAGAAAAGTCAGTTAAGTGCCATATGCGTGGCATGTGATCGTCAAAATGTATGTATTTGTAATGATATTAGTTAGTAAGGGCTTTAGTGAAATTTTTGAAAATCAAAAGGTTTAAAAATGAAATAAATATTTTTTTCTAAAAAATAATTATTTTCTAAATAATCAAGTATAAAATAAAATAAGTAATTATCATATATAAATTAAATTTATTAAAAAAAAATTAAAATTATTAAACAAATTAATCTAATAGCTATATTAAATATAAAAGGATTTAGATTATTTTCTAAATAATAAAGAAAATTATAAATAAATTTAAATTTTATTCTATAAACATACTCCCTCCGTCCCAGACTAAAGTTCTTACTTTCCTTTTTGGTTTGTCCCAGCCTACGGTTCTTAGTTGCTTTATTACTTAAAATGGACTATGGGACCCACTTGTTATTCTCACAACAAAAACTCCCTACCCACTTTATCTCTCCTAGTTTCTCTTACTTACTTTTTCATACTCACAACATTTACTTTTTCTTAATCTCCGTGTAAAGTCAAACTAAGAACATTAGTCGGGACGGAGGGAGTAATAAATTACTTTTTACATTCACCAAATTTAAAACAACAAACATAAAGTAATTATCATTATTTATTCCCATCAAATTTCATCTTTATGGGGGGGGGGGGGAATTGAAGTGTCAGAACCCAGCTCAAATATTCATCTCCCCACCACGAACACCACCACCACCGGCGACTGCGGCGACTGCTGAAGTGTCAGAACCCAGCTCAAATACTCCACCACCAGCGCCGGCGAAGTCATTCAAATCCCAACAATGCCGGCACCATCCTCATCGCTGCCGATCTCCCTCATCGCTGCCGATCTCCCTCACCACTACCATTGATGCCCTCACCATCACCACCATTGCAACCACGTTACAAACACCACCATATTTCATCATTTTCCACCATCTTCACCATCACCACCACATAATAAAGCAGCCCAGAACAATAGCCCCAAATCATCACCCATAGCAAATTGCCTAATCACTGTCGAATCCAAGGATAAAGCTACAAAAAAAGATTATTCCAAACAAAACCATGAATAAACACACACAATACCTACAAACCCAGATATCCGCACTAATAACAGGAGAAAAAATTTAACATTTTTTATTTGGACATTTCAATTGATATCCCTTCTCTCAAATCAAGATTCCTGTTACCAGAATAGTATTCCCTCCTACTGTAAAACTCCATTGCAGGATTTTGAAACACCGATTAAACCGATTTTGGTGATGATGGCGAAGTTGAAGATGACGGTACTCGACGACATAGACTACGAGAGATAGAGAATCTAGGGCAAAGGCGGGAGAGGTCTTGGAGGGCGGCGTATGGGTAGGCAGTGTATGGGTGGTTATGCGTGGGGATTGTTGGAGGGCAGAGGCGCGCCGGCGGCTTGGGTCGGAGGGGGGTAAAATTGAAGGGACAGACAAGTTCTAAATGTAAACGCAAAGATGATAATGGGATGGGGTAGGGTTTTTCACTGGTTTAACAATTTCATTTTTAAACTTTTTGAGTTTCAGAAATTTCACTAAAGCCCTTACTAACTAATATCATTACAAATACATACATTTTGACGATCACGTGCCACGCACATGGCACTTAACTGACTTTTCTAACGATATCCGTCAAAAAGCCCTTAACTGGCGAAAATTTCATATTTGAAGCCCTGATCTAGCGGAAAAAAAAACCCGAGGCCCCTTTTAGACGGCCCCCTAGAGCTCAGGGCCTAAATTGTCATTAACCCTTTGGAAAAACATAAGGGGTATATCCAGTCAATTTTTTTTGAGAGTTATTTTTTGTCTCAAAATACATGTCGTTTTACTATTTTCAATGCTATTTTGTTGTTGTATACCAACTCTACCTTTATTAATGATAGTGGACTATCTCTTAAACAATTACTTAATTGCCTAGGTAATTGCATTACTTAGGGGTATATAAGACTTTTTCACATACATTAATTGTATTTCTTAATATGTGTAAAGTGGTTGAAACGACATCTATTTTGAGACGAAGTGAGCATAAGTTAAAGAGCAAAAAAATGGAAAAGTAGGTCACACATTCCGTGTGGGAGAGAGGAAAGGACATAGAAAGAGGGAGGGAGTGGGGGGCTCAAAACGCTGGAATCAGTTTTCGACAGTTTTGAACGCGTGTGACCGGCACGTGGGTTAAGGAGAGGAGAGGCCGTTAGGATGGGCCAATTTTACAGCCTGGCCTGACACTCCCTTTCCCCCAATTCAGCTCTCCCATTTTTTTTTGTCGTTTTCTTCCCACATCAGCATCTCCTCACCCGTCCTTTTCAATAAAGAAAAAGAAATTCAATTAAAATTTTAATGAAATCAATTCCCTCCTAAAAAATGTGCTATCCAGCCTGGCTGAGTCAAACTCATCCCCTCCAGCCGTACACCTTCTTCACACTCTCTAAATATTATTTTAAAATCAATTAAATATTATTTTATTTTCTGAGCAAAATTAATTGTTTCGTTATTTTTCCTATTTTAATAGCGAAAGAGGAAAAATAAAAATACAGTAACTTGTGACTTGTGATTTAAGGCTAAGTGAACCTATTTTTATTTTATTAGAATATTTAAATGACTTTATTTTTTTTTTTGAAATGAAATGAAAATTGTTTGTTGGTTAATGTGAAGGAGGTAGGGATGACCAAAACCGGTTCCGGGCCCGGTTACGGTTTGGCAAAAGGGTGAACCTTAACCGGCCCTTACTTACCCCGGATCCGGTTACCACAATCCGGTTCCGGTACGGTTCCGGTCAATAACGAATAAAGAAGTTAAAAATTATTGAAAAACAAGGGATTTCCGGTCCGGTTCCGGTCTGGTTCACCATTTATGTGAACCTTAACCGGCCCTTATCCAAAACGGTTCCGGTTACTCCGGTTTTCGTGGCGGTTCACGACGGTTCCGAGTTTTTCCGGTCCGATTTTTCGATTCCGGTGCAGTTTGGCCATTCCTAGAAGGAGGGGTTATTTATTGTGAGAGGGTGAGTATTAACTTCCAAAACGGTCGGTGATTTGAATTTCTAATATTCCGATATTTATTTAATGTGATTTTCAAATTCATGCAGGTGTACAACTCCTGACTCCTTATCACTTGACGCGTGTCCATTGACAGCTGGTTTTGTAACTGCCTTCCCGGTTACCACTACCGGCTCTACCAGTCATCCCTATCCTCTCAACTCCCTTCATCCCCACCCACACCCATATTTAAACCCTCTCTCCCCCACGCTCTCTCTTCTCTCACACACACACACAGGCGAGGTTCCCCCTCCACCCTCCGCCTCCCTGTAAATATTCAAATCTCGTTACATCAATGGCCATGGCTAGGAATGATTTGGATCGGATCAAGGGTCCATGGAGCCCCGATGAAGACGAGTCCCTTCAGATGCTCGTCGAGAAGCACGGCCCCAGAAACTGGTCTTTGATCAGCAAATCTATCCCTGGTCGTTCCGGTAAGTCTTGCCGGTTGCGGTGGTGCAATCAGCTGTCGCCGCAGGTGGAGCACCGGGCGTTTACGGCGGAGGAAGATGATACCATCATCAGGGCCCACGCTAGGTTTGGTAACAAGTGGGCCACCATCGCTCGCTTGCTTAACGGCCGCACCGATAACGCCATCAAGAACCACTGGAACTCTACGCTCAAGCGCAAGTGTTCGTCTATGTTGGACGATTCTAATTTCTTCGACGGCCATGAACAACAGCCGCTTAAGAGATCCGCCAGCCTTGGGCCGGGTCCAAATATTTCGGGTCATTTGTTCAATCCGGGTAGCCCGTCTGGGTCGGATTTAAGCGACTCGAGCCTCTCTGGTATGCCCTTTTCATCCCATGTCTTTAAACCACTCCCTAGAACCGGCGGCGTAACGCCTCTTGTTCAGCCAACTGAAACGGTACCACCACCGCCGCCTCCGCCTGTTGTTGATCCTCCGACTTCTTTAAGTTTATCATTACCCGGATCCGATTCGAATAAGTTGTCAAAACCCGTTCCCATCACTTATATAGCCAATAGAGTTCTACAAACACAAATACAACCGCTGCCTGAGCCTCCACAAAACCAGGTGGCGCCACCGCAGCGGTCACCATCCCCACCGGCGCCTGAAACCGGTTCAAAGATGGAGTTCTTTAGTCCAGAATTCTTAGCTGTGATGCAGGAGATGATAAAAAGTGAAGTGAGGAATTACATGAGTGGGATTGAACAGAATGGAATGTGTATGCCTATGCAGAGCGAAGCAGCAATCAGGAACGCGGTGGTGAAGCGAATTGGGATCAGTAAGATCGACCAGAGGTTTTGATTTGATTGATTAATTAATCACTGGAGATGGAATTTTGTGATTCCTATTGAGTTAAATCTCATGTGAAAGGAATTTTGAGTGAGGTTTGGGAAGGGGGCGAATTGGAAAAAGAGACGATCTTCGTTTCTTATGGACTGGACTGGACCTAAACAAGAGAAAAATAATTAATTTTGCCCAGTGTACAGAGTCAGCAACGAGAACTAAGACTCGTTTATGTTAAAATAGAAAATCCATGAACAAGTAGTAGAAAATAATCTAAGAAATTCTTTTTTCTTTGTTAATTTTGATGAGCAAACTGTTTAGCATGTTTTTTCTTTAACGAAGAATTTCATTTTTTTTTTACAATTTCAAATTGATGAAATTCCTTTTGATCTGACCATGAATATGGATGAAAATCCTCTTATTTATGTATCTGGATTGGATTTGAACCCATCGATCTGAACATTAAATGAGCCACATTCAGAAAATTAGGTGGCTAAAACTTGCTCCAAATTTAACCATAACATCCCTAACCAACTGTTGCAATATATAACTCCCAATACTCCCTCCCTGCCATTTCAAATTAAAAGTGAAAAAAGTGATGTGTTGTGAGTGTTGATAGTTGAGTGGGAGAGAGAAAGTGGGGTAGAAAATAGTTAGTGGGTTAATGGATGTGAGTGTGCAAGTGGGTTAAAACTTGCCATTTTTAGATTTTGCAATTTTAGTTGGGACACCCTTTTTGACAAGTTTTGCAATTTGAAATGGGACGGAGGGAGTATTTCATTTTTAGCAACCTCTTTTCAAAATTGATACTCCCTCCGTCTCAAAATAAATGTCGTTTCAACCATTTCACACATATTAAAAAATACAATTAATGTATGTGAAAAAGTCGTATATACCCCTGAAGTAATTCAATTACCTAGGCAATTAAATAACTGTTTAAGAGATAGTCCACTATCATTAATAAGGGTAGAGTTGGTATACAACAACAAAATAGCATTGAAAATAGTAAAACGACATGTATTTTGAGACAAAAATTAACTCTCAAAACGACATCTATTTTGAGACGGGGGGAATATTTTATTACAATCTAATGAAAAATTGGTTAAAAACTTAACTGTTGTTAAAAATATGGCCATGTACTATACACATGTTTTTACAAGGCAAACATGACATTTCACATGGTATTCATTCAACTATTTCTTCCAAAGTTCCACCCTTCATCTTCCCCATCCACATCCCCATCCGCACCACCACCACATCTTTTTCTTCAATCTCACCTTGAGTTCAAGTCTAATTTCGCTTTTATAAAGAGAAAAGAAAGAATGAATGAGGCGGCCATGGCTGACTGTTATACAATTTTGGTTGGTTTACGATATTCACTAGTTCAACAACTTCCATTCTCTCTCTCTTACTCTCTCTCCTTCCTGCCGTTAAACCTTGTCCATAAACCTCTAATGTGGTACCACAAGAACCAAAATTGAAGATTGAAGTCGGGAATTGGGGCAAAGGGTTTGATTAGGGTTTGTGATTTTTTTTTTCTTTAGGGGAGGGGGTGGTGGTGGTGGGGGAGATTTATGAGAAACTGATTGGCGATGATTTAGCAAGCAAGAGAGATGTAAAGTACGCTCCATTCAACCTATGTAAAGTTGAGAATATTGATTTGTGAGGTTGTCGAAGTAGTGGTCGGGGAGGTTGGATTAGGCAAGGCAGGATGGTAGTTGTTGGTGTGCATGGTGTGGAGGATGTTAGGAAAATTGTAGAACAATAATGAAAGTTGTTTTCTTGAATTTAACGAAATGACAAATATCATAAATGAACCAAAATAAACTTAACGGGACAGGAAATAATGATAAACTAGAAATGCGGAAATTAAATCAAACCGGGCAATAAATGAAGTCGAGTCTTGTGTTGGACACAATCTCCGCAAGAAGATATTGCCCCGCACTGGTGCTAATGGTCTGCGACAATCTTCTCTCAAGATGAAACGATTTCGGCGAACATAACTGTGTTTGACACTTCCAGACTTTGAAGAAGACTTATGCAACAAGATGATTCTGTCTTCTAACAAATGCCGTGAGAATTCCATCGAATTTTGTGACTGGATTCCATAATTCAGTTAAATATTTAACCGAGTTCGTTAAATCAGTTAAATATGTGCTTCTCTAATTCTAATGTGAAGAGAGAGAGTAATTAGTGTGTTGGAGTGAGAATGTCAATACTGGTGGGGGGTTTATATAGTTTATGAAGAGTTGGGGTGCCTTTTGGGAATAGGCATTATTGGTACCTGGTGGATCTCAGCCGTTGGATTAGATCTTGATAAAGGGTTGAGATTATCTGAATCAACCCTGAACTCCCGACCCGCACGTGCAAAGTGCGTCCTAAACCGCCCATTCCCGGGTCATGTGCCAAGTCGGAGCTAGTCCAAAATTAGCACATTTAGGTCACTAGTTGCATGGTTGGCCCAATAGTCCACTTGGTTGGCCTAATGAGGGAACCATTTGATGACTCCTCCTTAGATGGATCCACTTAAATACTCTCATTACTTTTGTTAGGATTCATTGTTAGTACATCCACTTGATTTGATTGATCCATGCCACGTGTCTTTTTATGGACTTTAGGAATCATGTAATGAAGTTATACTTCAATTTTCAGATAAGTCCATTTTTAGATTTTTATTTGTCTAGGCTGAGTTTTTGATTCGGTTTGACCGTAGCGGTTTAGTTCTTAAAACCGCACTCGTGCTATTCTTGAACCGCCAGCATGGAGCAGCAAGTATTCATCAAAACCGCATGCTACAGTTTTGATGAAACCGTCTTTCAAGCCTTATTTGGAACCTCTGATGCAAACTTGATGGAACCGCATTCATGAAACCGCATACTTCAGTTTCAATGAAACCGCATATCAAGTTCATCCTTGGAACAGCTCCTGCACCTGGTGGAACCGCAGAGCATTTATTGAAGAATTCAAGTGTCATTTATTACTTGAGACAGAGATTCCCTTTTGACCGTAAAGGAATGTTGTATGACTTGTCAAAATAACTTCAAGTTAACTTGGAGTCTCTGCAAGGAATATCGGTTTTGTCCAACAATTTGAAATGTTTACCGTTAGTCATTTTCTGCAACAAATGACAGATGTCAGGTAGTGGTGCTACAACTACCTAGGACTACAAGACAAAACCAAGGACGAAAATGATAACTCAACCAATGGGATTTCGACAGCAGTTGTACCATCAGATTTAATTCAAATCTTTGTCCAACGGTCACAAGGGTGCACTGCCTATAAATAGCATTCATTTCTCAACAATGAAGGTTGCTGAGCTTCAAGAGATTTTATTCCCAAGTGTTCAAGTTTGCTTTGAAGATTTAACCCAGAAATTCAAACCTTCAAAGATCTCCTTAGCAAACCCATAATTCTTCATTAAGCTCCTAGCCAAACAATCTTTCTTCACTCAGCCTTTACCCCGAAAGTTTTCATTTGCTCATCCATCACTTAGATCTTTAGAGCATTTGATTTCTTTCCACACACACACCCGATTTGTATGTTCACATAGATTGTACACTTCGAAAACACCGATTGTTATAGCTTTGTAAGGTTAGATTGATTATTTAGAGTTTAGATTCTTCATTGTAATCTTGTAAAAGCTCCTCTAAATTATTACAAGTCTAGTAGCTATTAGAAAATCCTAGATAAACCATCTAGGTAGAGGACGTAGTTCATTCAAGAACGAACCTCTTCAAATTGTGTGTTTGATCTTTACTTTCTGTCTTGTTATTTACTTTTCTTGTTTGTGGTTTATAACTTAATCCATCTATGAAATGACTTGTAAAGTGAATTGTGTTTTTCTTTGATCTTTAAGTTGAGATTATCGGTTGCATCATTGTGTTTTTCAACCCAGTCAAACCGCCCAACTTTTTTCATATCCTCTTTGGCCAAACCATAAACTCCGTTGTGCATTTTATCAGTTCGGTTCTAGTGCCTTGAACCACAGTTGGTCAAACTGATAAGTACTCGGTTGGATTTTAAAGGGTATTTTCGAAAAAAGTTTGGACCGCTATTCACCCCCTCTAGCGGTTTTATACCTTTGTTGCCCTCTGGGACCAACAACTTTCATTCATAATGTAACGACCCCAAAACCTACCCTAATTTTCTTAACTTAAAATGGAACTTTTATGTGCATTTTATGTGTTAGAAAATATTTTTATGACTTGCATATATTATTTGGGCATATGTGTTGGTCTACTTGTTAGTAGCCATTTTGTTAAAAGAATAATTGAGTTAATAGAAACCTTAGGGTCCTTTATGGAATTTCACTAAAGGGATTTAATTGTTAGACATAAAGCTTGTTAAGTGAGCTAAATGGGTGTAGTGGAATTATATGGACCAAAAGTGTTAGTAGCAATTTTTTTTAAAAAGGAATAATGAGTTAGTTGAAACTTTAGGGTCCAAAGTGTAACTTTAAAATTCAGGGGCTTATTTGCTCAAAAGGAAAGTAGAGTGACCTAAATAAAAAATGGGAAAAAAAATCTTCAATATAAAGCCATCCTTATCTCTCTCTGCGTTGTATAACACACACACACACACTAAAAACTTTTACTCCCTCTGGCTTAAGAACTCAAGGTAAGAAGTATGCTTATTTGATTTTCCTCATTTTTATTTACTACTCCATTTTAAAATCTAATTATATAAAAATGATCAGGGCGTTGAGTAGGTCATTTCTACCCGATCAAATATTATTTCTGCGATACTTTTTCCGGAAATAGGTAAGTTACTAATTTCCCTTAAATATTAAAATAGTCATATATTTGCTATATGTGTGATATGTGGTGAAATTATTGTGAAAAGTATTTATTTGTGATACTTGTTTATTTGGGACAAAGGGAGTATACGTATACTGGAAATATACCTTGGGTTGAATGGAAGTATGCTAATTGATCATGTTTGTGTGCCTGGGTATTGTTAGAATGATAGTAAAGATTATACTCTTACTCGTAGGACGGTAAAATATTAACTTGATTAAATGTTAAATAAGTATATTATAAAAATTATATTATTATTCGTGGGACGGGGAAATGAATGAAAGTATAAGTGAGTATATTAGTATGTTAGAAAAATTATACTTATACTTGTGATTGGTATTTTGTGATTTGGATTAATTTTGTTATACTTGTAATTTTGGGACAAAATGAGTATTTGTTTTATTGGTTTGGTTGGGTTCCATTTGGTGTTTAAGATGTTTTAGAACTGATTTTGTAGCCATATTGTGTCTTAAACATTAAGTATAGTAAGTTATACTTGTGAGACGGTGAAACGAAAGGAGTGCAATTTTGGTACATTTGAAGGTTTGGGCGGTTGCACACTATTTTTGGGAGATCGCACACTTTTCCCAGAAAATGGTTCAACCTTCCGGAGGCCATAACTTCTTCATACGAACTCCGATTTAGTCGTGTAAACTATCGTTTCGAAGCTCTTCTTGTGTACTACGTGATGAGGTGGTTTATTTAGTCGGGTTCTAAATACTATATTACGGAAATCCAGTAGGCGTTTAATAACAGAAAGAGTATTAATGGTCCGTTGTTGTAGAGTTGGTCCTTTGTGATCGAGTTTGGAATAATGTAACCGTTTAGGTTCATTTTGAGTGTGGTACATCTTTATGATGCTTTCGTAGGATTTCTTACTTTGGAATCCCTTGTGTGAGAAATGGGTTCGACCTACTTGGTTGTTGAGGATCGTGTTCAAGTGTGTGCAAGATTGTTGTTTGACTTAATGTCATTAATAAAGGATTGTGTTGTGACCTAATTTCAATGTTGTGAACTCTTTTATGAGTAACGTGGTTGCATATTTTGATGTGTTTGGCTTGGTTCCTTATTTTAGAATCATTGCCCCGGTTGTTGTTGTTTTAGCAAGTATTTATTACTGTGCTCTTTGTTGAAAGTCCAGCTGGTTTTGTGTGTTATCGAGTGGAGGTGGAAAGAATTATAGTGGCACACTAGCCAAGTTCACTATAAGGTTTTTCCACTGGTCCTATTTCCCAGGTTTGGGATGTTATCGAGTGGAGGTGGAAGGCATTGTAGTGGCATCAGTTAAGTGCACTATAAGGCTTTTCCACTGGACCTATTTCCCCAGTCCAGATTGGCCTTGGATGGGATGAACTCGCTCCCTCGCGTGAGCATTTAGGGGTATGACTTTGTGTCATTTTCTCCCGCTATTGTTGTTGTTGTGATTGTTTGGTTCCGGAACCGGCTTCAGCCATTGTGCTGCTTTGTTGATACATCTCAGATGGTTATGTTTGATTCGAGAACTTTGGTTATTATGGTTATAATTTGGTTTTCGGGATCCCGGCTTCAGCTATTTATGCTGCTCAGATGGTTTTCTCAACTGGTTTTCTCAGATGGTTATGTTACTTCGGTAAACCTTGGCTTGGTATTCTCGTAGGAGTGTTTACTCCTACACTATGTGTTGTATGATGAGTTGGTCGTTATTTCCAACCGGTATGGGACGGTTGGCGATAGGGAACCTCTCATGTTATGTGCTATATGCTATATGATTATTTGTTGATATTGTTTCTTTATGATTATCATATCAGCATGTAACGTAGTTGCATTTTAGTAACTTACTGAGATTCATTCTCACTCCTTATTTGTTTACTGTTTTAGATAAAAGCAAGTCCAGGGGCTAGGACTTTGGTGGAGGACGTTGAAAGTGGTAAGAGTTGGGATTTGTTTTGGTTAAGGTTACATTACATAGATGTATAACCTTTTGGGTAGAATTTCCGTGACTTCATCACTTTGTACCACCTATGTTTTGGATAATGTTGGTGTGTGTACATTTGTATAAAGGTTTGTTTGAAAGTCAGTGGAAGCCTTTGAACTTCAGGTGTTGGTTTTGTTAAGTTTTAAGAAAGTATATTTCTAAAAAAAAAAAAATTTAAAAGTGTTTTATAACGTCTTCCATTCGTGTCCCGAGCGTGGGGCCAAGTAGGACCACGGGTCTGGGGTGCGACACATAAAGCAATGTGGGATAACCATTTCATATCCCATAAACTCTTCATTTACCCACTTCAACTTTCATACTTTGGACATTAATTTCTCATTCACCAGGAATTGGTTTTGAAAAAATAAATATACCACATTAATCTACTCCAAACGTAGATTACAAATATGCAATTAATTTCTATTTACAAAAAATTGTATCTAATGGAATTTTTGGTCAAAAATCAGTCAAACTACTCTTTTCCAAAACCAAAATTCCAACAGAGGATAGAGAAGGCGAAGGAGCTAGGGGAGAGGGAAGTTAGGGATGACAATTCTACCGAACCCGGTCCGTATCCGAGACAATCCGGCCCGGGATGGGTGGATTTGATAACAACTTTCCAAAACCCGGCGGGTTCAGATACGGGTTCGGGTTTACCATTTGACCCGCCGAAACCCGACCCGACCCGTATGCTTAGTTTATGTAGGGTTTTCCTATTATGCCCTTATGCCACTCCATTAATTACCCCATTACCTGGTATATATAATTAAACCCTCTTTGTTTGTTCAGTTAGGGTTACATTACAACTCACGCCGTTGAGACTTGAGAGAGAGGGGAATCGACAGATCGACAATTGTTTTCGGCGTCTTGAAATCAACGGCTCCGTCCGCAATCCTTCGTTCTCCATCTCCATCTCCATCATCCGTCCTCTGTCCTCCATCGTCGCTGTCTTCCTCTCCAACGGTAAGTCATTCCTTCTCTTCTCCAGCTCTCTCTATCTCTCTTTCTCTCTCCCTCTTTGCGATTCGTTTCTGCTATAATCAAAAGCCCCAAAGCCGAAAACCCCAAATTCAATAACCCCAAAACTGGAAATTGAAATCTTCTACACGTAAGTGCTACTGGTTTTTAAAATTTGATTAATTGCCATGGCACCATTGATGGTATACCAGGTGGTGTGTCTCTGATTCTGTTATTCTTATTTTTTTGGTACAAGTTATGTTCCTTGCAATTGTGAAAGTGTGATAAAAGACATGATACATCTTGTAAATCTCGTAGATATAGAAGATTTGTTGCTGCTGTTGTACTTGTGTTCTTGTTGTCTCCCATTTTTTTTATGTGCAGCCGGGCGGGTTCGGGCTGGGCACGGGTTTGATACCCCTCGTGTCGCGCCCCAGACCCGTGGTCCAACTTGGCCCCACGCTCGGGACACAATCGGAAGACGTCATAAAAACATTTTAGGAATTTTTTTAGAAATATACTTTCATAAAGTTTAACAAAATCACACTTGAAGTTCAAAGACTTCATTTAACTTTAAACAACTTTCATAAAACCAACTCACCAAGATTAACACTTTAGAATAACTTTACAAACTACTTCCAAAAGGAAGTACTTAGCCTGAAGGCTTACAAACTTTGTTCACAAATACACAAACACCAACATTATTCAAAATAGGTGTTACAACAGGAAGTACGGGTACTCTACCCAAAAGGTTATACATCTTTACAATGTAGCCTTTATCAAACAAAACCCAATTCTTACCACTCCAACGTCCTCCCGTGCCAAAGTGTCCTATCCCCTGGACTCGCCTTTATCTAAAACAGTAAACAAATAAAGGGTGAGAATGAATCTCAGTAAGCTACTAAAATGCAACTATGTTTCATGCTAAAATGATAAGCATAAAGAACAATATTATAAGCATCACATAGCACATAGAATGAGAGGTAAAACCAACTCATATACCACAAATACCACAAATGCCACACTTAGGTGGATACCAAGCCAAGGTTTACCCAATAAACATAACTGTCTGAGAATACCATCTAAGAAAACCATCTGAGAAAACCATCTGAGCAGCATAAATAGCTGAAGCCGGGATCCCGAAACCCAAACCATAACCATAAGAACCAAAGTAACAACGGGGGAGATATGACACAAAGTCATAACCCAAATGCTCACCTAAGGGAGCGCTTCATCCCATCCAAGGCCAATCTGGACTGGGGAAACAGAAAAGGCAACAGTGGAAAACCTTATAGAGAACTTGGCTTGTGTGCCACTATAATTCTCCCACCGCCTGACACAAGGTACCAATGGAAAACCTTATAGTGAACATAACTTGTACCACTATAATTTCCCACCGCCTGACACACAAGGTACCAATGGAAAACCTTATAGTGAACGTAACTTGTACCACTATAATTCTCCCACCGCCTGACACACAAGGTACCAATGGAAAACCTTATAGTGAACATAACTTGTACCACTATAATTCTCCCATTGCTTGACTCCACAACAAGACCAGCTGGAATTTCCACAAGGAAAACAGTAATGAATACTTGCTAAACAACAACAACTGGGGCAATGATTCTAAAATAAGGAATCAAGCCAAACACATCACAAAGATGAACCAATCCAAACCACATCAAAAGATGTTCAACAATACCCCATGTAACACTTATTCATAGTCCATAACACATTTGTTCACAAAGGAACCAATTTCAAACATTAGGGTGCTCCACAACAACCCTCTAGGTACTCTAGGATATCAGCTAAGACCTAGACCAATATTGAACTCTAAATCACTTGGATTGGAACCACTCAACTTTTCCAGCAACCCTGGGCGGTCGCCCACACCAGACTGTGCGGCCGCCCAAAATGCCCTATCCCAAGACAAAAATCTTCCAGATAAGTGTGCGGCCGCACGCCCTATTTGGGCGGCCGCCCAACACACCCGCAGGCCAAAACTTGAACAAACTGTATTCATTTCGTTCCACCGTCCCAAAAGTACTACGTATTAACACTTATAACTTTATTAAGGCTACAAAATCAGTCTCAAAACAACTTTAATACCACTTTGAACCAAACCAAACCAACATACCAAATACTCCCTTTGTCCCAAAATTACAAGTATCATAAATATTACCCAAATCACAAAATAACAATTACAAGTATCAAGTATAACATATATGACCATTTTAACATTTAAAGGGGAATTAGTAACTTACCTATTTTCGGAAAAAAGTATCGCAGAAATATGTTTTGTTCGGGTAGAAATGATCTACTCAACGCCCTGATCATTTTTATATAATTAGATTTTAAAACGGATAAGTAAATAAAAAGAATTAAATCGAAATAGGTTGAACTTACCTTTTCTCTAACCCTAAGAAGAACGAGGAAAATTTGTTCTGAGAAAGTATGAATATGCAGAGGGAGAAAGAAGGATAAACATGTTATAAGAGATTTTTATCCCATTTTTTGTATTTAAGTCACCCAACTTCCAATTTTAACACTTTAACCCCTAAACTTATATTTTCACAAAGGACCCTAAGGTTTCAACTTAATCATTTAACTCCTTTAATAATTATTACTACTAACTAAGTAAATAGCACATTTAATCATACAATATGTGCAATTCATAAAATATGATGCAACACATAAAATGCACACATAAGTTCAAATTAAAATCCCCAAAAATATTAAATAAATTGGGACGGGTTTCTTGGGGTCGTTACAATCACTCCCCCTTAAAAAAAAATCGTCCCGAATTTTATGGTTTACTTACCTCGACCCTCAAACAACCAAGGATAAATTGGGTCGTTAATATCCTCTAAAACTTTAGACATACATGAGAAGAATCATAAACAGATTTGCGTAGCATCGACACATGGAACAGATTATAAACCTTGTCAAGAGAAGAAAGTAACACAAGATGATAAGCCCAATCTCCAACTCTTCCCAAAATCTCAAAAGAACTGATATATTAAGCAAACTCCACGAGAAGTAAAGGTACATCCCACGAATTCTAAGAATCAACTGAACAAGTTCTCAACATGTCCTCAAGAATCTGAATGGTTCTTCCTAACTGACCATCTGTCTGAGGATGAAAAGTCGTTCTATATCCCAATTCTGAATTCAAAGCCTTCTGAATTGCTTACTAAAATCAAGATGTAAATAAGGAACCCATATCCAATACCATGCTCATAGGCATCCCATGAAATCGAACCATCTTCTGAATAAATAAGTAACAATTGGAATTAACATTTATACCCTCAAAATAGATAAGGTGAGAAAACTTGGTAACCAATCCGCTATCAATCAACATCATTGGTCTCATCTATTCAGTGTAACTCCTTCAATATAACCTTTCGCAATAGATTCATATCCACTCAGAAATCTCAAAGGCTTGTCACAAACCAACTGATCACTGATATTTTACTTCTAGATTATTCGCAGCTCAAGGACTTAGTTGAATGCTTAGAATTTCGCGTGTCAAACAAATTAAATGTAACTCTTCAAATTATCTCAATACTCTACATTTACTTGGATTCATAATTAAATTGGTCTTGTGTATTTCTTCAAGTACCTGTAGTTGAATTCCGTTATGCATGTTGGTTCCACTAAGTGTCGACTACATACTCTGCTACAAAAGTTAAAGTTCCATTATTAGCAACGAACAAAATCGTGTTGTCTATCATCATTCATTCCATTAGTAATTTTCTATAGTTGAAATCATTCAATAGAGTAGAAACTTAAAGCTTTCACAATCACAAAATCATCACATATCTCGACTCATAAGGACTCCAAGATGTCAATTCCTCTAACATTCCCCCATTTAGTGTTATCAAACATGAACTATAAGTCAAGGAATCCTCTAATATATTTGTCTTTCCTGAATGATATAACATAATACTCTAAATCACTTGGATTGGAACCACTCAACTTTTCCAGCAACCCTGGGCGGTCGCCCACACCAGACTGTGCGGCCGCTCAAAATGCCCTGTCCCAAGACAAAAATCTTCTAGATAAGTGTACGGTCGTACGCCTTATTTGGGCGGCCGCCCAACACACCCGCAGGCCAAAACTTGAACAAACTGTATTCCTTTCGTTCCACCGTCCCAAAAGTACTACGCATTAACACTTATAACTTTATTAAGGCTATAAAATCAGTCTCAAAACAACTTTAATACCACTTTGAACCCAACCAAACCAACATACCAAATACTCACTTTGTCCCAAAATTACAAGTATCACAAATATTACCCAAATCACAAAATAACAATTACAAGTATCAAGTATAACATATATGACCATTTTAACATTTAAAGGAGAATTAGTAACTTACCTATTTCCAGAAAAAATATCGCAGAAATATGTTTTGTTCGGGTAGTGTTGGGTATGAAAATTATAAATCACTCCTATTACCTAGATTTGATTGATCCCATAACCTTATTTTACTTTTTGTGGACTTTAGGTTTAAATTGTAAGAAGTTTTATAACTTCATTAGTTAAGTCCATTTTAGTATAGCTAGGCTTAGAAGATCAGCCCCTCAAATTTTGAATAAATGCTGCTGCTGAAAGACTTCTGCGAAATTGGCCAAGTCTGCCTGTTGGGTTTCCAAGTAACATGCGCAGCGGAATATAGCAATTAAAATTTTACGAAACCCAAAGCCATGGATCCGTTCATATGATTAAATAAAATACAACAAGATGAATAGAGGAATAACTAACCCTTGATGGCTATGGATTTTCTCTTGATCTTTGGTGGAGAAACTTGAAGACTTGATCACGATCACAAAGCTTGAACACGAACTTTGAAGATGATGATTTTCACCCTCTAGCGGTATCCACACTTCGAACGAATATCAAAGGAGCTTCTTTGATCTTGGTTGCTAGACCAATAATTGTAAAACACGCTTTCACAATTTAATAAAGAACTATATGGAATTTATTTTGTGAATTATTTTGTTCCTCAATCAATGATATCTTAGAACAAAATAAAATCTCTCTCAAACTCTTTGAGACTCACAAAAGGCACTAGTTAATATGGTCTGGCCGAATTGGTGTTTTTATACACAATTAAGACCTATTCCAAATAGGTAACTTGTGCCAAAAACCATTCCTAATCGAATTAGGAAATTTCCAATCGGCATACCGGGCGCCCGCCTGGTCCTACCCAGGCGCCCGCTTGTTTGGACAGAAAGTCCAATTCTTTTCCGGCTTGTTCAGGCGCCCGCCTGGTGCAACTCAAGCGCCCGCTTGGTTGAACAGGAGGCCCAGAACTTTCCAGAAATTCCTTGGAAGTCCTCCGACCCTAAATGCCAATATAGTCCTTTTATTTAAGATTCGTTCTATTGTGTGTGACCCTCTAGGATTATACTAAGTTGGCAATGGGCTCAAACATGATCCCATAAGATATGATTAGGTTCTAGCAAACCGTCATACCTACCCAAATAGTATAACTAGATACAAGTTCGCATTCCTTTAGAATATGTCACAATCCCTTTGTCCACGATGTCATTGAACACAAGTCATGGTCAAACAGTCAGCTTGTTTTGTTCAATACTTTCTCGATTCCGAATATGTTGATAATTCAAATGCTATTGATCCAATCAATCCATTTGAGTCCGGCCGAACATTTCATCAACATCATTCCTTCGAGGGGCCCAAGCTTGACATCTCTCCGTGGAAGGACAAATCCATTTAGCTTATATTCTTCCCAACGGGAATCCGATTATGCCAATCATACCCTTTATAACTACCGTGTTAAGGTTGCATTTGAATATGTCAAACACAATGTTCATCAAGTGGAAGACTATAATAACTTCATGTCTAAGGATTCAAATGACATAACTAATATGAGATATATGTATGACATAGACCATGACATAAATCTCATACAGCGGGTCATGTCCAGTACCTTGTTCCAAACAAGTACCCATAAATCTAACATGATCATCCCATGATCATTTAACCTTTATACTAGTGCTTAACAAGTAATAGGGACGTGGATTATTATAAGAAAACATGAACAACAATAATAATCAAAACATCTCTTTATTGATATGAAATAAATGATAACAATTACAACGTTTATTAAACGTGCCTAGGGCACCACTACCAACACTGCCAACCTCACCTAGGCGACCGCACATAGGCGACCGCACCAGTGACCGCACTAGTGACCGGTAAGTGACCACATACCTTGGCGACCGCAAATCCAAGTAAAGACAAACTTGATTTGAACGTTGCAAATTCAAATTTTAATTTGGTCGTACAAGATAGTACATCTGGACCACTAACTTCTGCAACTACAAGACAAAGATATGAGCTCCAATCAGAATGCTCCAGCTCATAATCTTCCAACAGCTATTTCTCAACCCAAGGCTATAAATAGACCTTGAACTCTTCATTGAAGAGTGCTGAGATTCAAAGAGAGAAATTGCTGTCGAAATACTTGGTGATTGAAGATCATACTTAAGATTTCCAGAATCATTTGAATCTTCAAGCTTTTGCATTCAAATCTTCAAAGATCCCCAGCAAGCCTTCAAGAACATCAAATCTCAAGCCCAGCAACACTTAAAGATTCATTAGGCTCTCAATCATTTAGATTATATAGAGCTCTTGATTCCTTACACACACACACCCCGATTGATCAATCACATAGATTTCATCATTAGGGATACACCGGTCTAAGTCTAGGATTTGTTCTTCATACAAAGTAGGAATTAATTCAAATCTTCATCTTTGTAATCTGTACTCAAGAGAATTAATATATCCTCCATTCAAAATCCAAGACTAACCATCTTGGTAAAGGACGTAGATCTTTTAACAGATCGAACCTTTCCAAATCATTGTGTCATTTACATTCTGCAAATTTACTTTCTGCAATTGTTCTTATTGTTCATATTGACTTTGTTTGTCGTTTAGTGTTTTGATCTTTCCAGATAATCAAACGATTGTGAATTGTGTTTGTTGCTTGGCTATTGCCTGAGTTATTACTTCTGACTACTTATCATTTTGCCAAAACTCTAAGACACAAACTTTCATTTTCAACCTTTCTAGTCAGTAACCTTGATTACCGCAAATAACCGACCGCAAGGGTTACAGCAACTTGCTTGCCGCATTTTGCTTACCGCAAATTGAATCTTTCAAACCTATATCTTTGCCGACCGCAATATTGCCGACCGCAATATTGCTGACCACACGTTTTGCTTACCTAGCAGTTTTTAACTTCAAAAACAACTCTACTTCGTTTTATCGAAAACTTCCGCTGTGCATTTTACTTTGAACTAGTGGTTTTTACTTGACCACAAAACTCAATAGTAAGCATAAGGTTGAATTTTGAAAAAGGGTTGATAATTTTAAATAGGCTATTCACCCCCCCCTCTAGCCTCTTTTCATACCCTTGTTGTGTCTTTGGGACCAACAAGTGGTATCAGAGCTAACACCTTTATAAAACCTCTGTTTTTCAAGCTTAATAGCTTGGGTGCCGATTCAAAATGGCAAGTCAGAAAACTATGGCAACGGTTAACTTCACCCACGTTCCAGCGTTCGACGAAGATAACTTTGACGTATGGAAGCACAGCATTCTAACTCAGTTCTACTCCATGGACGAGCAGCTCGGCGATTGTCTTACCATTGGACCATACTTCCCAATGAAAGCAAATCCGAATCCAGAAACCAATGCAGACACACCGTCGATCAAGAAACCAAAAGCTGAATGGACAGATGAAGAGAAAAGACTAGTTGGAATGGATGTGAAAGCAAAGAGCATACTCCTAAGTACTTTGAGTACATCTCAGCGTCGACAAATCATGGAATGTGCTACCGCAAAAGAACTTTGGGATGCAATTGAAGATTACATCGAAGGACATCAAGCTTGCAAAGAAAGCAAAAAGTTTGCAATTCAAAGAAGTTTCAACAACTTTGCCAAAATCCCCGGTGAATCACTCAGAGCCACATATGATCGTTATTGTGAGATCGTGAGTACTTACACCGCACTTGGGAAGAAGCTTACCAAGAAAGAAATCAATGTTAATTTTCTTGCCGCTCTTGGTTCTCAATATCTTCATAAAGGAAACACTCTTGAAGATACCAAGTTACTAGATGATATGTCACTCAGAAGCCTCTATGCCAACCTCAAGGTTTTTGATATCAAGCTCCACAACATTGAAGAAATGGAAGGAAAAACAAAGAACTTGTCGTTGGTCGCTAAAAAGGAAGAAATGGTCGAAGAAGAAGATCCAAAAATCTCCACGTCTGAATTACTAGATATGGACGATGATGACTTTGCTATGTTCGTGAAAAGATTTCAAAAGTTCAGAAAATCAGCAAGGCCCGGATCATCAAGCAAAGCTCCTGCAAGGTTTTCAAGGAGCAGCTCAACAAGTAAGAAAGAGTACTCCAACTTCTCTAAGAAGAAAGAGGATCTCGTTTGTTTTAATTGCAGGAAACCCGGTCATTTCGCATCAGAATGTCCAATTCCCAAATTCGAGTACATGAAGAAGAAAAGCAACTTCACTCCTAGATACTTAAAGCAAAAGGGAATGGTCGCTGAAGAGGACTCTGCCACAAAAGAGTTAGCTACCTGGATAGAGTCAGACTCTGATGAAAGCAACGAGGATTCTGAAGAAGGTCACATTTGTATGGCCGTTCATTCTGATGATGAGGATGAAAATAAAAGTCGTCGCTCACCAAATGCAAAACCTAAACGGATAAGCTATACAGGTGATGAACTTGCTGAAAAGGGATTCCTAACTCCAGTTCAAAGGAATGGCGATCTTCAATTTTCTAGATGTGATGTAAGTGCAGCAAAGAAGGCTCAATACAATCCCAAAGTGAAGGAAGTTCTGCTTACCACTCCACAAGTCAAGTTTGACATTTCTCCCGACGAACAAGAAAAGATGTTTATGAAAGCTGAACAGGTAATTAGTAAGTTTGCTGGCATGAAGGAAGCTTTAGCACTTTCAACTGAAGAGATTTCCCAGCTTAAGACGGAGAAAACTCTACTAAGATCTGAACTCTCCCTTCTTAAGGACCAGATCAAGAGCATGACTCCTCTTACTGATCGAAACCGTTTCTTAGAAGAACAAAATGTCATATTTAAAGTTAAAAACGATGAATTGGTTGCTGAGATAAATGACCTTAAACGGATCACTAATGAGTGGACCAATTCTCGTGACACTATGGAACAAATATTAGAATCCCAAAAGTCTAGTGGTGATAAAGAAGGCTTGGGATTCCAAACTAGTAACAACTTTAAATGTGCATCTTGTTGTGAAAGAGATGAGAAATTTACCCAGCAAACTTTGGAAGAGTTGAAGGCTAAACATCATGATTCAAAGGGTGTAAGACAAGAACCAAAGAAAAAACTAATGTTCAATTATGTCTACCCTAAGAAACAAACTGGCAAGGCAAAGTTGAAAGGTATTGCCATGGATGAACCTGCTGCTGCGGCAAGCACCAGCAAGGTCGCTGAATCTCCTTACCACACCCACTTACCGCAAGGCCAGTCGACCGCACCAAGGAAGTTGGCTACCGCAAGGAAACCAATGACCGCGGGTAGTGGCAAGGCGGCAAAGTTCAAGTGGATGAATTTTGTAAAAGCGACCTCATCCATACCAGTAAATGATGTTGTGCTGAAAACTTCAACGAAGTTTGTTAACCCTCAGTTGGGTGGCTTCCACTATTGTTCTGTGTGTGATGATTATGGTCACAAGGCTGCTGAATGTCTTTTAAGATTCACACCCAATCCTAGAAGGTCTAAACCACCTTCTGTGAGGCAAGTGTGGGTTGTCAAAAGCTGCTAATCTTTAGGACCCAAAATAATAAATGGGACCTCGATCTTAAATGTTTATTTTGTAGGTCCTCTGCCTAATGGCCGGCCACTCCAATGAAACTACAAGTTTATGGTATCTCGATAGTGGATGCTCAAGGCATATGACTGGAGATATCAACCTTTTGGAAAGTGTCCGTAATGAAAAAGGTCCAGCAGTTACTTTTGGCGACAACAGCAAAGGAAAGACCATCGGTTATGGAGTCATCAGAAAAGGAAAAATAACAATCCAAGATGTTTCTCTAGTTACCGGTCTAAAACACAATCTTCTCTCAATCTCGCAATTTTGCGACAAAGGATTGCAATGCCACTTCACTTCAACTCATTGTCTTATCAAGGATGGAAACTCCGGCGTCACTTTGCTCAAAGGGATTCGTAAGAAAAATGTTTACATTGTTGACTTTAATTCTACTTGTATTTCTTCTAATCTCTGTTTTGTAGTAAAGAATGTTAGCGAAAATAGTTGGCTTTGGCACAAACGACTAAGTCACTTAAACTTCAAGTATCTCTCCAAGATTGGTAGAGAAAATCTAGTTCGTGGTCTACCCAAGGTAGCTGATCACCACGATGAAAAGTGCTCAGCATGTCAACTAGGCAAACAACCAAAATCATCTTTCTCCAGCAAGACGACTCCGTCAACTTCAAGATGTTTGCAGCTACTACATATGGATTTATTTGGACCTGTCACTACCGCAAGTATCGGAGGCAACAGATATACATTAGTTGTGGTAGACGATTATTCAAGATATACGTGGGTCGAAATGATGATCTCCAAAGATGATTGTTATGACATTTTGACCGAGCTTTTTAGACAGCTCCAAACTCAAAAAGAAGACGACCTAGTCAGTGTTCGATCCGACAACGGAACAGAATTCAAAAACAACGGCGTCGCTCAATACCGTGACGACCACGGCATTGACCACAATTTTTCAGCTGCTGGAGTTCCACAACAAAATGGTGTTGTGGAAAGAAAGAACAGAACGTTGATAGAGGCAGGAAAAACTATGCTTGCTGAATCAAAGCTACCTCAATATTTTTGGGCTGAAGCCGCCAACACAACTTGCTTCACTCAAAATCGATCCCTCATCAACAAGACTTACAACAAAACACCCTATGAACTTTGGAGAGGAAGAACCCCCAACATTGCCTACTTCAATATTTTCGGTTGCAAATGCTTCATTCTCTACAACGGTAAAGAACATCGAGGTAAATTTGCTCCTAAGGCCGATGAAGGTATATTTGTTGGGTATGCTAAACACTCAAAAGATTTTCGTGTATTTAATAAAACCACTCTTAAGATAGTTGAATCTGTCCATGTTACTTTTGATGAACATTCACTCCTTGAGCCACATATGGCTCCAAATGTTGCTGATGATTTTGTTGAGATTAATGAGACAGGTACAAGTCAAACAGAAAATCAGTCAACTCAAGGAAATCCATCTACCTCAACAGCTCCTCCACCCCCCTCACATGAAGCACCAGAAGCTGCCACATGTGCTGCTACCTCAAATGGAGTTGAAGTTGAAACACCCATCAATGTTGAAGAACCTATCCCTCAACTTACCTATGATTGGGATGGCACAAATGATGTACCACTAGAAGACTTGCAACAACCATCAACTCAACCAGACCTACCTCATGAAGTGCACGAGGTCAGAGATCACCCAATTCAAAATATCATTGGTGACCTACATTCCGGTGTTCGAACAAGACGATCAAATTATGATGCTCTTACCGCATTCATATCTCAAGTTGAACCCAAGAAAGTTTATGAAGCACTCCAAGACTCAAGTTGGGTTGTTGCCATGCAAGAAGAGCTCAACCAATTTGAAAGATGTAAAGTTTGGAACTTAGTTCCTCGACCTAAAGATCAAGGAGTGATTGGTACAAAATGGGTGTTTAGAAATAAGATGGATGAGAATGGAAGCATCACAAGAAATAAAGCTCGGTTGGTTGCACAAGGATATAGACAAGAAGAAGGCATTGATTACGACGAAACTTTTGCCCCCGTTGCACGACTTGAAGCTATAAGGATATTTTTAGCTTATGCCTCTTACAAGAGATTCAAGCTTTATCAAATGGATGTGAAGAGTGCATTTCTCAACGGTGAACTTCAAGAAACCGTCTATGTCGCTCAACCGCCCGGATTTGAAGATCCCAAATTTCCACATCATGTTTACAAACTTCAAAAGGCTTTATATGGACTCAAACAAGCTCCACGGGCATGGTATGATACACTATCTAAATTTCTCCTAGATAAAGGTTTTAAGCGTGGTAAGATCGACACAACTCTATTCATTGCTAAATATCATGATCATACTTTACTTGTTCAAATTTACGTCGATGATATTATATTTGGTTCCACTAACGAATTGTTGTGTAAGCGATTTGAAAAGCTAATGAAAAGCAAATTTGAGATGAGCATGATGGGAGAATTGACATTCTTCCTCGGACTTCAAATTAAACAATGTGCTGAAGGCCTCTTCCTCAACCAAGCAAAGTACACAAAAGATCTCATAAAGAAATTTGGACTCGACAATGCAAAAGCATACGACACTCCTATGGCTGCTGGTAACAAGCTGGATAAAGACTTGAAAGGTAAGAAGGTTGATCAAACCTTGTACCGAGGTATATTGGCTCTCTCCTATACTTAATTGCTAGTAGGCCCGATATCATGTTTAGTGTTTGTGTTTGTGCTCTCTATCAAACGGATCCTCGAGAAGCACATCTTATTGCTGTAAAACGTATTATTCGATATTTATCTGGGACTATTAACCTTGGACTTTGGTATTCCAAAGATTCAAATTTTGATCTTATAGGTTACTCAGATGCAGATTATGCAGCATGTACCATCGACAGGAAAAGCACAAGTGGAACTTGTCATTTCCTCGGAAATCGACTTGTTTCATGGGCAAGCAAGAAACAAGCATCAGTTTCAGTATCTACCACAGAAGCTGAATATATAGCTGCTGGAAGCTGCTGTTGCCAAGTGCTTTGGAGAAAACAACAATTGATCGACTACGGAATCAACGAAGGAAATTGTCCAATCTATTGTGACAATACATCTACCATTGCTGTGTCCAACAATCCTGTCATGCATTCGAAGACCAAACACATTGATATCAAATACCATTTCCTCAAGGATCATGTTGAAAAGGGTAACATTCATCTAGAGTATGTGAGTACTGACAATCAAATAGCAGACATTCTCACCAAGGCTTTGGATTCCAAGAGGTTTAGGTTTCTCAGAGGAGAAATGGGTATGCTAGAACTCTAAATATCTTGTCCTTATGATTTTTATACTAATGTTTTGGTTTCTTCAAGTTTCTTCAAACAAGTAGGTACCTAGCAACTCTGTCGACCGCATTGCTTCAATCGACCGCGTTGCGTCGACCGCTCGAATCAATCCAATATCATTTATCTTGATAAATGTCGACCGCAAATTTATAGGTTGCCGCTAGTACCTACCGCATTGAGTCGACCGCATTGTTCATCGACCGCATGCTATACGGTAACTTCACTCCATTACTTACCGCACTCATGGATTTCAGGTAAGTGTTCTAACTTTAGAGATATTTAGGAGTGATATTTTTTTTACTTCAAGGGCATTAAGGTAATTTTCATTATTCCCTCGCTTATATTTATTTCAAATAATTATAATATTTTTGCTCCGCCGTCATTGGCTCTCATTTGAAAAACAAAAAGGACTCTTTTGTCTGTCAAATCTGATTTGCAGAGTTAACTTCCCACTTTTCCACCTCTCCACATCCCCATAAACGCCTATATACCCCTTCCCACTTAAACTCTTCCCACTCTCTCTGCTCCACTCTCTAACCCTCTTTCTATCTCTACATTTTCTCTCTCTAAATTCTCTCTCTGTGTACTCGTCACTCTCTCTCTATTTTCTTCTATAAATTCATGGCTCGAGTTGATAAAACTCACAAGAAATCATCCTCTCTCCATCCTTCACCTTATCAATCGCGAATGGTATGATTTCGGCCCTTAAATCTCTTAATTTTTGATGAATTTCTTCGAATATTTGCTATTTTAAATGGGTTTCTCAAAAACTTTCCATATTCTTCCCACATTCTTGATTTTGATACTTTCTAGGCTTAATGTTGCTTGATTCTTGTTATAGGATAACATTCTACATGTGATATTTCAATTTTTTTTTTTTGATTTTTGGAGATATTTACCTACCTGGGTTTTTTGAAATTCCGCCCCCCCCCCATTTCGTTTTTTTTTCTTTTTTTTCGATTTTGTGCATTTTGATTATTTACTTGATGAAATTGATGTTATATTTGATCTTAATCGGATTTTTCGGCTATGGGTACATGGTTTTTATTCGATTTTTGGCGATGTTTGAATTTCTGGGTTTAGATACAGTGTATATTCTTCTTGTTCATCAGCGTGTTCTTGGTGTTCTTGATAGCTTACTTTTTGATCCATTTTCCTTGAGCGCACATACTCAAAAACTCAAAAGGTGTTTGTGCGTGTTTTGATTCTCTAAAATTCTCCTTTTTAAAAAAAAAAAAAAATCCTTGTTTTCAAAATTTCCTTGCTATGTGTGTCGACCGCTTATATCTTATCGTGATACTGACCGCATATTATATCTTACCGCACCATTTTCTTTACCGCGTCACTTGCCGCACCTTCTTTACAAGTGACCGCATGTATTATCTTTCTAACTTCTCAATTTTTTTTAGGACACTAAACATTTTCTACATGGACTCCTAATGGATATTGAAGATCTCAAAGAAGATGCCATTAGGAGGAATCTCATCAAGCGATTTGAGAAAACTGGGCTTCTACCTTTTTTCACTTTTGATCAGGAATTTCATGTTCCCGCTCTTGTTGACTAGTTCTTTGCGACCGCTACTGAAGAGACCGGTTGCTCCAAGCACGGCAAGATAGTGAAGTTCATTCATGCTGAAATTGAAGGTCGTGAGATGACGTTAGATGTGGTTAATATTGGTGAAGTGTTGGGAATCAAAAAGAAGTCTGGTGTTGTATATGCCACGACCGTGGCTGATGATGAATTGAAGGCTCTTGCAACGCGCTTGGTTGGTCATACTCATGTCACCAAAGTTCCTCGTAAGGAATTTGATGAAGTCATGTACCATATCGGTCACCTAGTTGGCCACTCTATTCATTGCAAGACAGGTAACCAGGCAAACTTCAATTCCTCCCAGTGGACTTTGTCTGCAGCAATTTATTTATGTAAAGACATAGACTGGTGTCAGGTCATCTATGATGCCCTGAAAGAAAACATCATTGCTTACAATAAAGCAAAGGACAAGGGCACTATCAAGTACCGCACTCACAGCAGATTCATCACCTTTCTCATGACTCACATTAAGGACCTTCGCAAAATCATGTCGAAGAATCGCGAACTCCTGCTTTCCATTTCAAAGAGCAAGCTATTTACCATCTCTACCATGAAAACCAATTTCCGTTCTCGATTTGGAAATCGTCTTTATAAGGTCTATCTTGCTAAGGATCCTCATGAGCCGTATGAGTCTCCTTGCAAACACAAACCCTCTCTGCCGACCGCTAGTGATGACGACGTCGATGAAGAAGAGTATCTCCCTGCCTCCCCAGTCAAAGGGAAAGGCAAGGGTATTGCTATTGAGCCGACCGCAAAGAAATCATCAGTTGCCGTCGGTATCAAATTCAAGGAACCGACCGTCAAGTCTACTTACTCCACTTCCCCTCCTCGCAAGTCGACCGCATCATTAAAGTCACTTGCCGCACCATCTCTCAAACCCTCAACGACTCCTTCGACAGCAACTGTTCAGGGGGAGAAAAAGAGAATTCACTCCCTCAGTCCGGTCAAGGTTGTAAAGAAAGCAAAGGTTGCTGCATCTCCAGTCTTTACTCCAACTGGCTCTCCTCCTCTTGCCACTACAGATGTAGTTGATGTTTCTCCTACATTGAAAAAGGTTGCACGACAAGTTTACTCCCTCAGGGATGAATCAGACAGTGAAAAGACTGATGATGAGAAGTCAAGTAGTTCTGATAGTGAAGCTGATGAAAATGATGACGATGATAATGATGGTGGTGAAGACAAGCAAGTGGATGATGTTGGTAGCAAACAAGGAGATAGTGATGACAAAGATAAGGATGTGAATGTTGATAGCCCAACTTTCGACCGCCCCGATGTTGCAGCTCAAGAGGTCACCACGGTAGATGCCACCGACCGCACTGTCGACCGCACCTTTGTTGTTTCTCCTACCCACTCTCATATTCCAACTCCTCCCTCTCCGGTCAAGAACGATGACATTCCGGCGACCGTAGGACAGGTTGCCGCCCAATTGACCGCAGTTCAATCCTTGACTAAGCTTCAATCTGAAAACCAATCTTCCATTGCTCAGTTGACCGCAGAGGTAATTGATCTTAAGTCCACTTAGGCTGATTTAAAGCTAGAGCCCTGCTCTCTTCCCTCCAAAATGATTGACACCATTAAGGGGGAGACAGTAGCTATAACAAAGACTGTGAAAGATGTTATTCGTGGAAATACCAGTTCCAGTTCTGCTGCCGTTCAACCTGCCGCACAAACTGCTCCGACCGCATCAACCTCGACCGTTCTCTCCACTGACTTATTGGTTACTCCTCGATTCATGAAGGAGGCTCTGACCATTCAGACAAACGCCCTTAACCGTGGGCTTTCGGGTGAGGTTATTGAGGCCTCTATTGAAATTCACAAGCAGTTGGATCTGGTAAAAACTGATTTGGTCCATGAGCTGAAAAAGATCAAGTTCAGCATAGAAAAGGAAGTTGATATAGCCATCAAGGCTTCTCTTGAAGCTCTGACTGAAAATCAAGCGAAAAAGCTTGAAGCAATCAAGGCTGCATATGCTACTCTCAAAACGCCTCTTGAGTATCAAGGAACCAGAATTGAGGAACTGACCAACACTGTTGTTGGTTCTTTCCAAGTTGTTTAAAAGAAATTGGAGACATTAGAAGAATCTGTTCAGAAGTCAGTTGGGAGCGCAGTCACTGAAGGATCCGTTCAAGTTGCTGATGTTGGTCATGGAAATGTTCATTCACAGGCTGAAAATGATAAAGGCAACAGTATTGACTTCCCAACCGTGAACAGCTTTGATTACATGCTTGCAAATGCTTTCACTTGCCCCATCATTCCTGAATTTCAAGTCGAAGTGAAGATTCCTGGTTTGGATATGTGAAGCTACCGCATACCTGACCGCAACCCCGACCGCAGTATCTGACCGCAACCTCGACCGCTTTATTGACCGCAATTTGTTTTTCATTTTAGGCTGGATGCCTTGAAACAATTTAAATTTCTGTTTAACTTTTATTTGGGTCTGTAACAACTACATTTATTCTCTCTTTTGTTTTGTACTCTTATGCTTCATCGCTTTAATGATTCAGAGTACTAGTTATGATTGTGTTGTTTTGATGCTATTCATATCCCTCACTTATTTTATCTTTTTGATTTACATCAAAATTATTTCTATTTCCTAGGTTTAGACTTTATTTTATTTTTTTTGGAATATAGAAATCTATAGCATTGACTTACTGTGTGTGCATTGACTTGGGGCATGAACTTAATAAAATTAATCTCTTGAAACATGTTATTACCAAGTACAATGAATTTAGTCTTTGTTATAGTAGGTAATGGTCTCAATCAAATAGGGGGAGATTGTTGGGTATGAAAATTATAAACCACTCCTATTACCTAGATTTGATTGATCCCATAACCTTATTTTACTTTTTGTGGACTTTAGGTTTAAATTGTAAGAAGTTTTATAACTTCATTAGTTAAGTCCATTTTAGTATAGCTAGGCTTAGAAGATCAGCCCCTCAAATTTTGAAGAAATGCTGCTGCTGAAAGACTTCTGCGAAATTGGCCAAGTCTGCCAACCTCACCTAGGCGACCGCACATAGGCGACCGCACCAGTGACCGCACTAGTGACCGCTAAGTGACCACATACCTTGGCGACCGCAAATCCAAGTAAAGACAAACTTGATTTGAACGTTGCAAATTCAAATTTTAATTTGGTCGTACAAGATAGTACATCTGGACCACTAACTTCTGCAACTACAAGACAAAGATATGAGCTCCAATCAGAATGCTCCAGCTCATAATCTTCCAACAGCTATTTCTCAACCCAAGGCTATAAATAGACCTTGAACTCTTCATTGAAGAGTGCTGAGATTCAAAGAGAGAAATTGCTATCGAAATACTTGGTGATTGAAGATCATACTTAAGATTTCCAGAATCATTTGAATCTTCAAGCTTTTGCATTCAAATATTCAAAGATCCCCAGCAAGCCTTCAAGAACATCAAATCTCAAGCCCAGCAACACTTAAAGATTCATTAGGCTCTCAATCATTTAGATTATATAGAGCTCTTGATTCCTTACACACACACACCCCGATTGATCAATCACATAGATTGCATCATTAGGGATACACCGGTCTAAGTCTAGGATTTGTTCTTCATACAAAGTAGGAATTAATTCAAATCTTCATCTTTGTAATCTGTACTCAAGAGAATTAATATATCCTCCATTCAAAATCCAAGACTGACCATCTTGGTAAAGGACGTAGATCTTTTAACAGATCGAACCTTTCCAAATCATTGTGTCATTTACATTCTGCAAATTTACTTTCTGCAATTGTTCTTATTGTTCATATTGACTTTGTTTGTCGTTTAGTGTTTTGATCTTTCCAGATAATCAAACGATTGTGAATTGTGTTTGTTGCTTGGCTATTGCCTGAGTTATTACTTCTGACTACTTATCATTTTGCCAAAACTCTAAGACACAAACTTTCATTTTCAACCTTTCTAGTCAGTAACCTTGATTACCGCAAATAGCCGACCGCAAGGGTTACCGCAACTTGCTTGCCGCATTTTGCTTACCGCAAATTGAATCTTTCAAACCTCTATCTTTGCCGACCGCAATATTGCCGACCGCAATATTGCTGACCACACGTTTTGCTTACCTAGCAGTTTTTAACTTCAAAAACAACTCTACTTCGTTTTATCGAAAACTTCCGCTGTGCATTTTACTTTAAACTAGTGGTTTTTACTTGACCACAAAACTCAATAGTAAGCATAAGGTTGAATTTTGAAAAAGGATTGATAATTTTAAATAGGCTATTCACCCCCCCCTCTAGCCTCTTTTCATACCCTTATTGTGTCTTTGGGACCAACAGGTAGAAATGATCTACTCAACGCCCTGATCATTTTTATATAATTAGATTTTAAAACGGATAAGTAAATAAAAAGAATTAAATCGAAATAGGTTGAACTTACCTTTTCTCTAACCCTAAGAAGAACGAGGAAAAGTTGTTCTGAGAAAGTATGAATATGCAGAGGGAGAAAGAAGGATAAACATGTTATAAGAGATTTTTATCCCATTTTTTGTATTTAAGTCACCCAACTTCCAATTTTAACACTTTAACCCCTAAACTTATATTTTCACAAAGAACCCTAAGGTTTCAACTTAATCATTTAACTCCTTTAATAATTATTACTACTAACTAAGTAAATAGCACATTTAATCATATAATATGTGCAAGTCATAAAATTTGATGCAACACATAAAATGCACACATAAGTTCAAATTAAAATCCCCAAAAATATAAAATAAATTGGGACGTGTTTTTTACACCTCGGGTCGGGCCGGATACGGTATGAGCATTTGTGTGTGCGGGTCGAGTTCGGGTTTGAGCAAACCCGGCCCGTACCCAACCCGTTGCCATCCCTAGAGGGAAGGGAGGAGGGAGGAGGCTTGAGTGAGAATGGGGGAAGGGACGTTGATGAGCTGTATAATGGAGGGAAAAGAGTATTTGATTTCTTTTTTCTTTTCTTTTTTTTTTAGCGAACAACACAATTTTTTATTAATAAAATAGAAGACGATGCTCCACAACAATCGGAGACTTATCATAAAGTTTAGGATTTCTACAAGATGTGCAATCATCGACAAATTGTGTGTCGCAAAGAATATGCCAAACTTATCTTGAATATTGAAGCCTAACCTGGAACCAAATTGTCATTGAACGCCTTGACGAACAATGACATGTGATACCTAAATGCTTTTTCAAGCAGAACTTGTACAAGGCTCAACAATGGCCTTTTGAAAATCCTACACAAAAAAACTTAGTGCTTAAAACACAAATACGTAACGCATTTGGGTTGACAATAAATGTCAAACCAAGCACCCTGAGCATCAGAAGAAGGATAACTATAAACATCTCATAAAGGTTCTCACAATGGAGAGAAGGCAAGACTCTCGATTATGAGATAAGAAAAAAATTCTCGACAAATGAGAGAAATCATATAACAAAACGAGAAGCACGGGAAGATAACGATTTTGCTAAAAAAACCCATATAATTATACATTATATATAAACTAGCAGTACACCCGTGCGATGCACGGTGTAGATTTTTTTTTTTTAATAAATAACTCTAAATCACAAATTAATAATTTATATTGGTGGGAAAAATGTCAGTTAAATGTGATTATTTGTGAAATTATAAAACCAAGAGAACAAAATTGCTCAAAATTGTGTTCGTAATTTGTCATTTATGATGTGAAATAAAGTAAGAATCTTACACTAAAACTTTACTTTTTAGTATTGAAAGGTGTTTTGTTTTTCGCACCAAAATGAAAAAGAATGATAAGACGGTCTCACACGTGAGACAGATCTCGTTGAGAGAGTAAATGGTTTTCCCCTTTCAATAGGACGGGGAAAGTCCATTCACTCTCCCGTCAAGGTTCAAGGGGCGGACTTCATCTCTTCTATTCTCGGGTTAGCTCCCGGCCAGATAGCGAGCGATCACTCAGCGTCTCACACAAGACTTCCTCTAATAATAAAAGCAATAATAAAATAGTAATAGAAAGTAGAAACCACATTTCAACACATTTACATAATAATAAATATTTATTACCTAAATAATTCACATTATTTGTCCTACTCTATTCAATTTTTTTCCAATGACTCGGTCTTCACAATTACGAGAAGATAACGATTTTGCTAAAAAGTCCATATAAGTATACATTATATATAAATATAAACAAAATCAACAACACAATTATTTGTAATCTCAATACGTTGAAATTACAAAGTACTGTGTTGTTAGAGAATTCACTTATGGTATGAAAAAGAGCATTTGAGTTAAATTTGTTTTTTGAAGTATAACCTCGTCCATGCTTAAATCTATATTATGCTCCCCTTGTCCCGTAATAAATGTTATAGTTGACAAGTCAATGTTATTAAGCTTTTAGTTGTGTTTCCTTGATTGCCTCAATCTATTCATATAGGCAGAGTGACACCTCCTATGTCATTGCAATACTTGTGCCTATTAGAATGGGTAGTATAGGAAGATCACCAAACTTTATATCCTATTTCCAGTAAGACGACATTTATTTTGGGACAAACAAAAATAGAAAGTAAGACAATTATTCTGAGACAGAGGGAGTAATATTTAGTTTTTTTTTTTTTTTTTTTTTTTAAATAACAAAGTTAGGTTTTTAACCAGTTTTCATTGAATTGCAAAAATAAAATAAAAATTAATGAGAAAAAGAAAGATGTTAAAAATGAAATGTTGAAACTCCCGTTGCATTAGTGATAAGAGGTGGTCTCTTGAGAGAACACCTAGATCCGTCTCATAGTAGAGACGGGTCAAATAATGACCCGCGTGCAACATTCTCCGCGAAGCATAGGATCTCAACCCATGCTCCACTCAAAATCTTCCACGTGGCAGCGACACATGCCCCCCCCCCCCCAAAAAAAAAAAAAATCCAGAAGAAAAATCGATTTTTTATTTTAGTTTTTATATCATTTTTTGGCAGTTTTTTTTTCGTTTATCAAAAGTAATACTTAGTATAAATAAATGTAACAACTGTGTTACTTATAAGTAACATTGTTTATAAGTAAATGTAACACATGTTTTACAAAAAAAAATAGCTCATTTTATTCATCTTTCAACTGTAATCAATACTATCTATAAATACGAGTAACATTAACAATAACTAAATGTAATTATCTTTATACTGAAATGTAATAGTGTCTTTGCAGGACTTTTTTTTCTTTTTAGTATTTTGATTTTTTTTTTGAAAGAAAGTCACATTTGAAAAATAACAACTTATATATATGAATGTAATTGTTTGTACAAGTAAATGCAACACTTTAGTAGTTCTATAGATAATGTAATAATTTTACATGCATCATGATAAATTGAACCCATTGTAACTTATTATTTGAAAACATATGGATATACTATTATAGAAGTAAACGTAACTGTTTTACAATGTTATTATACAAGTAAAATGTAACATTCATTTATAAAAAATATTACTTTCTTATCTTTACAATGTTACTAACACAAGTGTTTTTCGTTCTAAAGTGTAAAGGGTTGAATTATTACTTTTCTGTACATGTGTTACAATTATGTATAAACACTGTTACATATAAGTAACACGTTTGTTACATTTTAGTTATAATAAGTATTACTTTTGGCAAAAGAAGAAAACATAAAAAAAACACTGTTACTTTTCTGTATAGTATATGGATTACTTATATGTATACAAACTGTTACATATAAGCAACACGTTTTGTTACATTAAGTTATAGTAACTACTCCCTCCGTCCCAAAATGATCTTCTCATTTGCCATGTTTCATTGTCCCAAAAAGTTCTTCTCATTTCTACAATCTAGGCTTTAAAAATGTACAAACAAAGCATGGCTAGTGAAGCAAGTATTCATGTATTCATATCCTTAAAAAATTTGAATAGTCAAACAGGAAGATCATTTTGGGACGGAGGGAATATTACTTTTGGTAGGAAAAAAACCAAAATAAAAATATAAAAAAATAAAAAATGTACTCATTTGCCCGCGGGTCATGAGTTCGGGTCGTGGTCCAAAAACACACCAACAACTCAAATTCATGATCAGTTTCTATTATGAGACGGGTTTTAGTATTCTCATGCACCTTTTTTTTAACGGTGATAAATGGTCGGGTAACAAACATGCAATTTGCCCATTTGTTTTTGGTTGAATTACTGTAAGAAAGTACTTCCCTAATCACTTTGAAACAGTTCATAATTCAGACTATTTGTTTTCCTTTTCCCAAACAAATAGCAACATCTTTATAATCGAAAGATGATATCATTGGGATTGTTCCTGTAATGTACAGAATTGGTAATCAATTTTCAAATTCTTAACTTTTTACTTGTACAACATTTTTGTACTATTATGTTAATTTTTGAGTAAACTACTTTTCCGCCCCTCGTACTATGGCCCCAACATCAATTTGACACTCGTACTATTGAAACAACAAATGTATGATGCGTACTATAGTTTTATTAGCAAAATTAACCAATTTACTATTCATTTGTTAACTTTTTTAACGAACATTATTTTTTTAACGGGCATTAATTTATTTTAACAAAACTAACTTTTGGGGCGATTTTTGAGTTTTTCGCCGGATTTGCGCCGTCGGCCATATCTCCGGCACCGCTGTTTTTTTACTAATCCAAACGGTCAATATGAGCGCCTGAGTGATGCGAACATACCCCAGAAATTTGACGACGATCCAACGGTTAATGAAGCGGGAATTTGATTTTTAATATAGCGAATTTTTGGAGATTTTCGCCAGTTTTCGCCGCCGGCCATTTCTCCCTCTCCGGCAATTATTTGGAAGATCCCAACGGTCATCATGTGCGCCTAGGGGATGCGACCAAAGCCCAGAAGTTTCACGACGATCCAACGGTTAACGAAGTCGGAATTCGATTTTTACATATGCGATTTGGTTTTGATGGAGATAACAAAAGTTAGTTATAAATTAGTGCTCGTTAAAAAAATAACGTGTGTTAAAAAAAGTTAACGACTGAATAGTAAATTGGTTAATTTTGCTAATAAAACTATAGTACGCATCATACATTTGTTGTTTCAATAGTACGAATGTCAAATTGATGTTGGGGCCATAGTACGAGGGGCGGAAAAGGAGTTTACTCGTTAATTTTTGTTCTTAAAGAAAAAACAAGTATTTTCTTTCCGACGGAGCCGAAGGGAGTAATTAAATTCCAATGTTCTTTGATTGGGCATGTCTCCAGATTCATGATCATCAGTATCGCCTCCTTCACCAACTTTAATTCCGGAAGTTCATTATATTGAGAGGAGAGACATACATATTTTGAATTCTGAACACCTCTTTCCATATATACTTTGTCCGACTCTTTTTTTTTTTTTTTCCGTCAAAGCACGAAAAAGAAAAATTTAATTTCTTAATTCTCATTTGAACATAAATAGAATTTATTTATGACATATTTCTACAGCATTGGTCAGTGATCATGTTGATTCTCAAGCAAATCTGTCACATCAAAAACTTCTACCGTACTCGCAGTTGGCATTTGTGATTGCACAAATTTTACGCACACCACCTGTTTGTTGAAATGCCCAGTAAGGAAGCCACGTCTTTGCACTTTGCTGAAACGATCTTCAACGTGTTGAAAAACATAAATGAGGTTGGAGAAATTTCAGCGTCGTTGACCCACATGTCTCTTTCTGATATTGACTTAGAGTTTGGCATGACATTTTCAAAGTCTTTAGCACACGACAGGCTCAAATGCCAACAAGTATAGCCGTTTATGCACGCATTATCCTGTTATTTTCAATGTCTTTGTTTATTTAACTTAAATTACTTGTCATATATTCGATCCCAGAATCATTTAGCATCCCAGAATTACCATGGGATTGTACTTTGTCTTCTTTGTTTTCTCATCTTTTTTCCTAACTTCGTCTTCTTCATCCTTTTCACCTTCTTCCACTTTGAAGAGAGGCTCTTTCCTCTCCGTTGAGAAAGCTAGTGATGTTTTGATTTCACCTAATGAAGTTTTTACGGCCGGGTTTCATCCAGTAGGTGGAAATGCTTACATATTTTCCATATGGTTCACCAAATCAAATGGCCCCACGGTTAGTTGGATGGCGAACCGAGATCAACCCGTTAACGGAAAAGGCTCAAGGCTTATACTGATGGAAAATGGGAATCTAATCTTGAAGGATGCTGGCTTGGCAATCATTTGGACAACGAGCACTACTTCAGATTCACCGGTACAACTTAGTCTCAATAATGAAGGGCATCTTGTGCTTAGTTATCTGAATGGTGATACACTCTGGGAAAGTTTCAATTTTCCTACAGACACTCTTCTTCCTCAACAACTACTCACTAGACACACAAGCCTTATCTCTTCAAGAAGCGAAAGCAACTACTCATCAGGTTTCTACAAGCTCTTTTTTGACAATAATAATGTTCTTAGTCTTCTTTATGAGGGTCCTGATGTCTCCAGTATCTACTGGCCGGACCCTTGGCTCTTGGCTTGGGATGCGGGTAGGTCAACTTATAATGGTACTAAGATAGCATTTTTCGATTCTTCCGGACATTTTAGATCCTCAGATAATGTGGAGTTTATGTCAGCTGATTTTGGTTTTGGTCCCCAGAGAAGGTTGACACTAGATGTTGATGGTGCCCTTCGGTTATATAGCCTAAATGAGTGGACCGGAAATTGGACCGTAACATGGCAAGCTATGTCTGATCCATGCAGAGTCCATGGAATATGTGGACCCAACAGTATATGTAGCTATGCTTCTCGTAAAGGAAGGGAATGTGCTTGTGTTCCTGGATACAAGATAAAGAATTCTACAGACTGGTCTTTTGGGTGTGAATTAGACTCTGAATTTTCTGGGGATGAGCATGAGGTCAGTTATGTCTCTTTGAGTTATGTAGAATTCTATGGCTATGAATATGATGTCTTCAAAAACTCCACCCTAGAAATTTGCAAGGCTAGATGTTTGCAGTCATCCATATGCAAAGGCTTCTTGTTCAAGTTTGAAGATGGCTTATATAATTGCTATGCCAAATCGCTTTTGCTTAATGGGAAACGTGCTCCAAACTTGTTAGGGATTCTGTATGTGAAACTTAACGTGCCCAAAAATGGTGGGTTTCCTTTGATTATGCCTGTCAAAGAAGTCAATCTGATCTGCCCTGCCAAATCTAGGACAGTGCTACATAGAACGTACAAAGCTAAGGGAGAAAACAAGTACCTGCAGTTTCTGGTTTGGCTCGCCGTCGTGATAGCGGGGCTTGAGATTACTTGTGTAGCTCTTGTGTTATGGTTTATGTTCAGACCCCAAAATAACGATGCTAATGCAGCTATGCACGGTTATTTGCTTGCAGCAACTGGATTTAGAAATTACACTTATACGGAGCTTAAAAAAGCTACACAATCTTTCACTGAAGAGATTGGTAGAGGAGGTAGTGGTGTTGTTTATAAAGGTGTTTTATCTGATTGTAGAGTTGCTGCTATCAAGAAACTCAACAAAGCAAACCAAGGAGAAGCAGAGTTCCTTGCAGAGGTAAGCATCATTGGGAGACTTAATCACATGAATTTGATAGAGAATTGGGGATATTGTGCAGAGAGAAAGCACAGAATGTTAGTGTATGAGTACATGGAAAATGGATCCTTAGCAGAAAATTTGTACTCAGGTAGACTGGATTGGCAGAAGAGGTTTGATATTGCTCTGGGTAGTGCAAAAGGCCTAGCTTATCTGCATGAAGAGTGCTTGGAGTGGGTCCTACATTGTGATATAAAGCCAGAGAATATACTCTTGGACAGTAATTACCAGCCAAAGATTGCCGATTTTGGCTTGTCGAAGTTGGTAGACAGAACAGCGGGGTACAAGTCAAGCTTCTCAAGGATGAGGGGGACAAGAGGATACATGGCTCCTGAGTGGGTGTTTCATCTCCCCATTACTTCAAAAGTTGATGTTTATAGCTATGGAATTGTTGTATTGGAGATGATAACTGGAAGGAGCCCAACAGATGCCGATTACAATGGCGCTAATGGAGGGTTGGCTAGTTGGGTGAGGAGGAAGATGCGCGGAGATGGTGCTAAAGAACCACTGATGGATCAAATAGTAGACCCCAATATGGGTGGAAAATATGATCTCAATAAGCTTGGAATTCTGGTTAGAGTAGCGTTGCAGTGTGCTGAGGAAGACAAAGATGCAAGACCTACTATGAGCCTGGTTGTAGAGATGCTTGTGCGCGATGAAATGTGGAGTACTGGGTAACTTAAACAAGATGCACTTTTTCGATAAGCTCATACCCAGTCAAGCGCGATTATCAAGTATGTATTTCCGTGTTAAAAGAGTTGCCATTTTTTTTTTTGACTGATTGATTGTCCTAAGAGTTGTCACTTGTTCAGCATTTCCCTATCAAAACAGTAACTACTGCATAAAGTTGTTTGTATTGTATTTAGATATTTGTCGATTTATTACACAATTTTTGATGTTTTAAGTTGATAAAAAATAGTGATTAAATATCATGTCTCGGCATTATACCTGCTTTTGCAGAATATCTGCTAAGAATCTAGCCACTGATACTGTCATATGGTTCATAAGACCATTTCCTTCACTCACAATCAAGAGTGTAGGCTCTGAGACTTTGTTGTTTTCTATTGTATCTACCGAGGTCCTGGATTGTTAGCCTTGATAGACCGGATATTCCTGCCCAAGATTGATTCTCACGATCACTGTTGATAGCTGTAATATCATTCCCATATTCTTGTATATATTCTCACGATCACTTTGAGTATTAGTTTCCTATTTACTCTCATATTCCTAGTTTGTAACAGAAGTCAATATTTCTATAAAATGGGTAACCGATCATACCAAAGGGTAAGACGGGTTTATCTCGTGTTCTCTTCTTTCTCTCGTATGTTCTCTTCTTCTTTCTTACTTGTAGGTGGTTTGTTCTTTAAGCCTTGGGTAGGCCAGAATATATTCTCTATCATTTAGGGACAAACGGAGAATGTTAATCAAAATAGAGCTGGTAGAATCTAGAGTAGTGATTGATTGGACTTCTTGAAGAAACTTGGATTGTGTTACGTGAGAGGTTGATTAGGAATAAGTTGAAATCTAACACTTTGAACAGTAAATAAAGAGTACAAATTTGATGCAGAAGAGCAGTTAGAATGCTCAGACAGCAAAGAGCATGTGCATTAGAATTATTTTAGACTAGTTAGTAAAAGCAGAAAGACAACTGATATGTAATGCGACACTGTAACGTCTTCCTCTACAAATTAAGTATCTTCAGGATGGAGCAGCATATGCACTACCTGACTCATGGTTGGCCTTGCATCTCTGTCTTCCTCTGCACATTTTAGAGCAACTTTTACTAGATTTAGCATGGTTTCTACATCATATTCCCCGTTCATCCTAGGGTCTGCAATTTCCTCAACTCGAGGTCTTATTTCATCTCCTCCGTTCATCTTTTCTCTCACCCAACTCACTAGTGTTATCTGCTCCGCTCCACCACCACCCTCCTCCTCATTTGTATGCACACCACTCGGCTTCCTTCCTGTTATCATCTCCAGCATCACCACCCCGTAACTATAGACATCCACTTTTGAGGTGATAGGAAGGTTAAAAACCCATTCAGGTGCCATGTAACCTCTTGTCCCTCTTATCCTCGAGAATAAGCTCGAATTCTCATTCCCTCCTCTGTTCAATAGCTTAGACAGCCCAAAATCAGCCACCTTTGGCTGGTAATTACTATCCAGCAAGATGTTTTGAGGCTTCACGTCACAATGCAAAACCCACTCCAAGCACTCTTCATGTAAATACGCAAGCCCTTTTGCAGTACCCACTGCAATTTCAAACCGCTTTCCCCAATCAAGTTTGTGCGAATCTAAATTCTCTGATAATGATCCATTCTCAATATACTCAAACACCAAAAATCTGTGCTTTCGTTCCACGCAATAACCCCACGTTTCAATCAAGTTCATATGATTGAGCCTCCCAACCATGCTTATCTCTGCTTGAAATTCAGGGTCCCCGTGCTGATGATTTGCCCCTTCAAGTCGCTTGATTGCTGCCACCCGATTGTCTGACAACCTACCTTTATAAACAATGCCGCCACCCCCTCTCCCAATCTCTTCTCTAAAGTTACCCGATGCCTTCTTAAGCTCATCATAGGTGAATCGTTTGAAACCAGTAGCTACTTGAAGGTATCTTTGCTCGGTTGTCTGAGATGGTTTACGGATTCTATACACGAAAAGTACAATGCAGATGAGCTCAAGTGCGCCAAACGCACATGTGAACCATAGCACGAACTCCACAGACTCATTTTTGTGCTTTCTCTTGTAGTTTCTGTCAACCCACATGCTCTTTCCGCTCGAGCAATTTAAGCTGAGTTGTTGAACAGCTTTCTGAGCGTACAATGACTTGAGTCTCTTGGGCAACCTTATGTACATTGAAAAATCGAAATCCAATTTGTGTCCGTTGACAAGTAGAGTCTTTGGGTAGCACAGATAGACACCATTATCATTATCAAATTTGTATTGAAACCCTTTGCAAGTACAATACTGTAAGCACACATTTTTGCACTCGTCGAAGGTATAATTACTGAAAAAGTGAATATCAAATCCATAGAATTCGGAGTTAGGAACCTCGATGAAATCATCTGCTTCACCATCATGGCATCTGGAATTGAATTCTGGCTCACACCCATAAGACCAATCTGTATTATTCTTTATCTTGTAACCTGGTACACAAGTGCACGTCCTCCCAAATTTGCTGTTGTAAGTACAAAGACTGTTTTGCCCACAACTTCCATGGATCTTGCAGGGCGTTGAAAACTGTTGCCATGAGACGTTCCAATACTGATGGTGAAGCAGGGTGTATACTCTAATATTGCCATCCGAATCAAGGGTCAGCCTCCTTTGAGGACCCAACCCAAAATCTGCTGTCAGGAAATTGAAGTCGTCAGAGGAATTGAATCTGCCCGAGGCATCAAGCATTGCTTTCCTGCTGTTATTATAAGTTGATCTGCCTGCTTCCCATGAATTTAACCAAGGATCAGGCCAGAAAACGCTTGTTATTTCTTCACCACTGAAAACGAGGCGAAGAACATTGTCAGTGTCAAAGTAGAGCTTGTAGAAGCCTGAAGAAAAGTTTGTCAGACTTGTCGAAGAAACAAGGGGGGTGTCCCCAGTAAGGGGCTGATTTGGAAGAAGTGTATGAGTGGGTGAATCAAAGCTTTGCCAAATGATCTTCCTTTCATCAGTAATTAGAACAAGGTTACCATTATTACTGAGCTGAAGCTGCAAATTAGAGGAGCTGTTTGATTTTGTGTGTGTTGACCAAACAATGGACTGGCCTGCATCTGTCAGAATAAGGTCACCGGATTTTAGCAACGACAACTTGGATCGTTTCCCGTTAACGGGTACATCTCGGTTGGCCATCCAAATAATGGTAATTGGCTTAGTAAACCATACTGCAAAGCAATAAGCATTGCCACCAAGACTGTGAAATCCAGCTGTAAAGATTCCATTCGGTGAAAACAAAACGTCGTCTTTATGCTTCTCCACAGACAGAGATGACCGTGGAGTTAGGCTGTGTGGGGGTGAAGAAGATGAAAATGGAGGATGGCAAAATAGGATTATTAGCGCAATGAGAAGGGGAGGAAATGGAAAAGCCATGATAAGATTTTTTAGGGTTTGTGATCAGACCCTGGCCATGTAAGTAGTGGGTAATTGCCGAAACAGAATGTTAAGTTGACTTGAGCTTAACGTGGACGACTTTGAAAATGTTAAGTTGACTTTAAAGTCTTCTATCGGAAACATAATGAAAATTTTAGTTTACTCCCTTTGTACCCCGGACAAATGTCATATTTGATAACTCAATGCTTTTAAGCTTTTAGTTATTCATCCTTATGCATATTATAATGAGTAGTATAAAAAGATTACCAAACTTCGTACCCTATTTTTTTGTAAGACGACATTTATTTTGGGACGAACGAAAATAGAAAATAAGATTTATTCCGAGACAGATAGAGTATTAATTCTCATTTCAACAGAACAAAATTTGTTTATTACATAATGGTCAATAATCACATTCATAATCAGGGTAATCTGTCCCTACAAAAACATCTACTCTACTCGAAATTGGTACTCCCTCCGGCCACAAATATAAATAAAAAAACTAAAAACACATTTATTAAGAAAGTAGCTGAAGTTAGTTAATTGTTTTGATTTTATCACAAAAAAACATGTTAAAATTACTAATATATTCTCGAGAAAGTAGTTAAAGTTAATTGTTTTGATTTTATCACAAAACATGTTACTAATATATCCTCATATCAAATGTTTAATAAATGTGAACTTGTATTTGAAAATGAGTGATTAATTAGGATATTTTTAGTAAAAAAACTATTTAATACAGTTACATTTAATAAGTTTTATATTGAATATAAAAAAAGTTGCTTATATTTAGGGCTAATAGTATTTATGATTAGGCAGATTTTTCTTGGTCATGAACCTCCCTTGGATTTTTAATTTACAAGCCCTTCCCACGTGTCAAGTTTCATAAATGCGTTTTCGGTCTGCAAAGACTAATGGGGGTTGTGCCTTTGCACTCGAGGACCAATCTCCCCGTCCGGTTGCTCCGAGAAATCCTTTCTTTCTCGTATTAGTGAGCTTCTTTCTGTACTAAAATCTAGTTCGGATTTTGCAGGTTCATTGATCAGGGTTTGACGCCAGCGGAATGATCAGCCGGGCAGAGGCTAGGGCTCCTTCCCAGGCGGAATATAAGAAAGCGCAGGCGCGCACACCAACTGTTTGTTAAAATGCTCAGTAATAAAGCCACTCTTTTGCTCTTTGCTGAAAGATTCTTCAGAGCGTTGAAAAACATACTCTCTCCGTCCCATCACAAGTACAAGTAGGACTAGAAGAGTGTGCACAATATTTAAGAAAAATTAGTATGTGTGTGGTAGAAAATGAAGAGAGAGAATGAGTGGAGTAAATAGTAGTGTTAGTTGAATAAATTGAGTGGTGGAAAATAAAGAGAGATAATGAGTAAGGTAAATAGTAGTGTTGGTTGAATAAATTGAGGGGTGAAAAATAAAGAGAGAGAATAAGTGATTTCAATTTTAAGCAGTCTCACTCTTGGTGACGGACGTGAGACGGACCAAAAGTGAAAGAAGTCTACGGATACGGAGGGAGTATACTGTATGAGGTTAGAAAAAAATTCATGCCGACCTACATGTCTCTTTCTGATATTGACTTGCCACCGAGGTGAGAGAAAATTCTGTCATTGACCCAAATGTCTGTTTCTGATTTTGACTTGCCTCCGGATGGCAACGGGTCGGGTTCGGGGCGTGTTTCGTCACAACCGAACCTGACCCTTAAGGCCGTCAATTCTACGGAACGGGACGGGACGGGACGAATTTATCACGGGACGGAAATTCCCCGTCCCATCCCAAATCATCTCGGGACGCGGGACAATGCGGTACAAATACGGGATAAGTTGACACAATCACCCGATCACAAAATAACGATTTTGAAATAAATCCAACAAATACTAATACTAATACTAATACTTAAGTGTTTGTTTTTTATTTCATTAATGATAGATAAATTGCCCATAGGAACTAGGCCTATAAATAGGCTAACACAAATCTCCCTAACGGGATTCGAACTCGAGACCTCCGTATAGGAAGCTAACACCAGATACCGCTTGAGCTGGAGCTCTTTGGTAATACTTAAGTGTTTGTATATTGCTTGTACAATGGTAAAATTGGACGAAGAATGTTTCCTTATTTAGTAGCAAATTGCACTCCAAATTTTCAAACTTTTGTTTCAGAAAACAACCAAACTGAACTAGCCATAACACAAGATTCCGGGAACACCTGCTGGGATTTAAAAAATGCGGGACGTCCCGTCCCATCCCGTTTTGTCCCGCGTCCCATACGGGACGTCCCGAATAATCCCGCATTTTTCGGATAAGAATATACTGTCCCGTCCCGTATATATAGCGGGACGGTCCCGAATTGACGGCTCTACTGACCCTAATGTCAAAACGAGTGACCCGACCCGAAGACAAGGAAACCGAACCCGACCCGAAGCATACAAAATTATAAAAAAATTAGCTAATATTTGCTTGGGCCCAACCTATGTATAAGCTTAAATTTTAATTAGTTATAGAAATTAGTTTAAAATCATCAAACCTCACTAAAAAACAACTATAAAAATAAATTGAACAACATATGATATGATTAACTAACATAATATCTTGACTTTGTACATGAGGGTGCGGGTCGGGTCGAATCACGGCGGGCCGATATCAAAACCCGAACCCGACCCCTAACCCGCTTGGGTCATGAAAATTACAACCCGAACCCTATTTTTTTCGGGGCGGGTCGCCTTCGGGTTCGGATCAGGTTCGGTCAAATTGCCATCCCTACTCCAACCTATCAAAACCATATAACCCAATATCAATATGGGTGGATTTTAGAATTAGAATTGTGTAAAAAGTAGAGAGTAAGTGTGAGCATGAGCTTGACTAAAACGGTAATAGATTAAATTAGAAGTTCAACCTTAAAACCAATTGCCGATGTGGGAGTAATCCTTCAAATCTATATACGTGATCTGTGTTTTTGTTCTTTAGTAAATGTGTGATATATTGTCAAACAATTAAAAATATGATTTAAACAAGATTGAAATCCTGGTCAGAGTGACAACAATGTGCTGAGGAAGACAAAGATGAAAGGCCTACTGTGAACCAAGTTGTAGACATGCTTATGTGCGATTACCAAGTAAGTATTTCCTATCGAAACACTTGTCAGAAAAAAGTATATGACTACTTTATTGTCCTTAGCATTATCAGAATAATTGTTAAAGGCGACCACCCGCCTCGCCTTTTTTGGCGTCTCAAGGGGTCAAGCGAATTCGGTTAGTTATGTGCGGCAATAGAGATAACAAATGATGAAATGGAAATTGAATTAGATGGAAAACGAGAGTTAGAATTAGTCTGATGCATTTTTATTTTTTTTAATGATCTAATGGTGGATATTACTCTGCATACAAATCTGTACTTAATATATGTGTTATGGTGGTTCGATGATGAATTTGGCATAGACAAGGATGAACAAGAAGAGAAACTTCATGTTTATAAAATAAACAATTCTTGAACTTTATTCTTGATTTGAATAAAGAGATTACATGAATGACCTATATATACTAGGTATACTAAAGACTAAGTATGTTAGGACTCTACCATATCTTGATAACTAAGAAAACAATATTAGAATATCAACTAAACTAGGAATGTGATATGGTAAATCTTGGAAATCCCAAGCATATCTCGGATATCCTAACCGAGATATGATGATATCCTACAATTTGGTGGTTTGGTCTAGCGGTCTCAAACTGCAATTTTATTTAGTTCAGTCTAGTTTGGTCGGGAGCGGTCAGACCACAACCAAATTATGAGTCTTTACCTTTTTTTTCATGATCTCTAGGTAAACAGTCCTTCAAAATGAATATCGGACAGTCATTTTAGGGACCGATGGAACAGTACATAAGACTATTAACAGCAAAGAGAGGATACAATTCAAATGATTAAGACCAGATGGAATGCTCAGATAGCAAGCATACATTACATTACATTACATTTTCCTCTATAAATTATCTTCAGGATGGAGTAGCATATGCACTACCTGACTCATGGTTGGTCTTGCATCTCTGTCTTCCTCTGCACATTTTAGAGCAACTTTAACTAGATTTAGCATGGTTTCTACATCATATTCCCCGTTCATCCTAGGGTCTGCAATTTCCTCAACTCGAGGTCTTATTTCATCTCCTTCGTTCATCTTCTCTCTCACCCAACTCACTAGTCTTATCTGCTCCGCTCCACCACCACCACCCTCCTCCTCACTAGTATGCACACCACTCGGCTTCCTTCCTGTTATCATCTCCAGCACCACCACCCCGTAACTATTGACATCCACCTTTGAGGTAATAGGAAGGTTAAAAACCCATTCAGGTGCCATGTAACCTCTTGTCCCTCTTATCCTCGAGAATAAGCTAGAATTGTCATTCCCTCCTCTGTTCAATAGCTTAGACAGCCCAAAATCCGCCACCTTTGGCTGATAATTGCCATCCAACAAGATGTTTTGAGGCTTCACGTCACAATGCAAAACCCACTCCAAGCACTCTTCATGCAAATACGCAAGCCCTTTTGCAGTACCCACTGCTATTTCAAACCGTTTCCCCCAATCAAGTTTGTGCAAATCTAAATTCTTTGATAATGACCCATTCTCAATATACTCGAACACCAAAAACCTGTGCTTTCTTTCCACGCAATAACCCCATGTTTCAATCAAGTTCATGTGATTAATCCTCCCAACCGTGCTTATCTCTGCCAGAAATTCAGCTTCCCCTTGGCCATTATTTGCCCTTTGCCCAAGTCGCTTGATTGCTGCCACCCGGTTATCTGACAACCTACCTTTATAAACGATCCCACCACCTCCTCTACCAATCTCTTCACTAAAATTACGCGACGCCTTCTTAAGCTCATCATAAGTGAACCTTTTGAAACCAGTAGCTACGTTAAGGTAACTTTGATCTCTTGTGCCAGAGATTTGTCTGGTCCTGTACCAGAAAAAGGCAATGCAGATTAACTCAAATGCTCCAAATGCACATGAGAACCACAGCATGAACTCCAACGACCCATTTTTCTGTTTTGACTTGTACTTTCTGTCTAGCTGGATCTTGTTCTGTGTTGGGCAAGATAATCTGAATTCTTGAACAGGTTTCTGACTGTAAGATGATTTCAAGCTCTTTGGCAGCCGTATGTACATCGAATCCCTGAAACCCATCTGGTGTCTGATGTGGCGGATTTTGTATACATTTTTACCTTATTCTCTCATATATTTTGGTACATTTTGATGTATTTTAGACTAGATTTGATGTATTTGAGACATTATTTTATCATTTGAGCTTTATTGTAATCCGGGGTAGAATAGTCGTTATTATTTAATTATTTTTCCCGGATGTAACTTTTGGTGAGCTTCAACGTCTGTCTCGATGGTCAAGTAGTCAAAGTCAAGTCAAAGTTAACTGGCGGAAGAGTGCAGGGACCAAACTGCAAAGAACTGGGAATTTAGGGGCTTTTCTGAAATTTCTGAAACTTGGAGGACTGAACTGACAATATTAAAACTCCAGGGGCTGAATTGTAAAATGGCGAAAGTCAACCTTCACAAAGCAGCGGCGGCTGGACTGATTTTTTCCGAGTTGGTTTTCTTTTATTTTATTTTTATTTATCTTTTTATTTTTAGATTTGAATGATGATTCCTTTATTAGTGGGAGAATTAGTTTTAGATTAGGGGATCATTCATTCTTGGGGACTCCCAGAAAAATACTACGTTCTTTTCTTTTCTCTCTGAAGCTTTGTGTAACCATTAATGGAGAACTAAACTCCATTACTTTGGATTTGAGATCTTGATCCGGGTTTTTATTTCTATTGAGGTATTTCTTTCTTCTTTATTAATTCTTGTTCATAATCTTGCTTGTACCGTTTTAGATTAATTTCTAGGGTTTGTAAATCTGGCCAATTTACTTGTCCTCTTTATTGATCTTTGCTAGATTACTCGTTCTGTGCCAGAATTAGGGTTTTCATTGTAGCATCTCCACGAATTGTGTATGTGCCATAGCAATTTGGGGAGTAGGCAAGATTAGACGATTATCTAAATTATTTTTAGAAAGCGTTCTTGATTTTAGTCTCTTAAAACTTCATCAATTAATCTTTAGACCTTTTCTGTGCCAGTTTAGGTTTAATTTTAATTAGGGTTTATAGTGAGTGTGCCACTGCTATAAACTATTCTGAAAGAAGAGACAGAGATTGAAATACATCTCGTAATCAAGTGAATAAGATTAAAGGAGATTAGAATTATCAGTGATATTAGAATTAAAATCCGGTGACAGTATCAAATCTGAAGTGCTTTTTAATCATTGTTTTAATCACAATTAGTTTAATTTCCCGTCTAGGATTTAATTACAATCAAAATCAAACCCCCAATCTGGTCAAGTGACTGTTCGCAAATAAACATCGTTCTTCGTGGATCGACCCTAACTTACCCTAATTACATTATTAGTGGCCGAGTTCAGGTCTAATTTAGTAGGTGTGCGACTAAGCCTACCAAATTTTGGCGCCGCTGCCGGGGAACGGTGTTATTGTTTGCGTTCTTTTTATTTTGTTTTCTTTTTTTTTTTTTTTTTTCTCTTTTAGTTGTTTACTTGCTATATTTCTAGTTATCTTTATTGCTTATTATCTTGTAGTGTGGAACCGTGCATGGTCCACACCCGTTCTACTAACGATTTGATTGTACCATTTGATCCAGAAATCGAAAGGTCTTTCAGGAAAGGACGACAGCAAAGTAGGAGATACAAGGCAATTTTGTTGGCTGAAGATATGGCGCAACAAGGTCAGGGTAACGCTGGTGCTGGTGGCGCTGGTGAAGATAATGCCGGTGGCGGTGGTGGAAATAACGCAGGAGGTAGACAAGCAGTACCACCACAGACATTGAGGCAGAGGACTGCACCGAATTGGAATGAGCAACCACATGCCGTCCAATTCCCTGCCTTACCTGCCGGGGTGACGTTTGAGTTGAAGCCGGGGCTACTGAATCAGCTACCGCACTTCACAGGGATGCCCGGAGAGGATCCTAATCAGCACATCTCACAGTTTGTGCAAATCTGTCAGAGTATGAAGCCGGCAGCGCTTCCGATCGAGCACCTTTTGTTGAGGGCGTTTTCTTTCACACTGAAAGATAACGCGAATGGATGGTACTATCATTTGCCACCCAACAGCATCACGACTTGGCAGCAGATGAAAGAGGTATTCCTTGAAGAGTTTTTCCCTCAGGATCAGATAAATGTGATGAAGAGAGACATCAGTAATATGGAGCAGAAGGCTGATGAGACCCTATACGACTACTACAACCGCTTCCACAAGCTTTGTAGGAGTTGCCCGTATCATGGGTTTACTGAGGATCAGTTGATTGTCTATTTTCATGGGGGATTGACTATTCAGGATAAACGGCTAGTGGATTCGTGCTGTGGGGGAAGCATTCTGAACAAGACTACCGAGGAAGCTAAGAGATTGATCGAGGAGCTGGCTAAGAGTACGAGGACCCATGGCAAGAGGTCTAATGTGAGACAGGTTAGCGCAGCGGGTTCTAACAGTGGGGTGTCCAGTAAGTTTGAGACGGATATGGAGGATCTCAAGGGTATGGTAAAGCAGTTGGTTCTAGGACAGACACCGAAGCCTTGTGGGATTTGCTATGATATTACGCACCCTACAGATTCGTGTCCGTCTCTGCAGACGGGCGAGATGGAGGATGTTAATGCAGTTGGGTTTGCGCAGCAGGGACAGAGACCGATGGGTAACACCTATAACCCCAACTGGAAAAATCATCCTAATTTCAGATGGGGTACAGGTCAGCAGCAAAATCAGCCGGGTGGTCAGGGACAGCAGTTTGGTAATCAGCAGGGTTATCAGCAGCAGCAGTACCAGGGTAATCAGTACAACTCTTATAGACCACCATATCAGCAGCAGCAGCCGCCACAGCAACAGCAGCAGCAGCCGCAGCAGCAGAATGCTCCGGGACAATCTACAGAGGCATTACTGAATTCATTGGCTCAGAGTGTTAGCACCATGAACCAGAATTTTCAGCAGTATCAGCAGCGCACAGATGCGAGCATTGGTAATTTGGAGAAACAGATGGGTCAGGTAGCTGATGCCGTGGGACGGATAGAGGCTAGAGATTCGAGGAAGTTGCCATCACAGACTGAACCGAATCCTAAGCAGAATGCATGTGCGATAACTCTTCGCAATGGTAAGGAGCTGCAGGATAAGGTTGTAGATGAGGAACCGGAGGCAAAAGTTGAGATTGCAGAGCCAGTACAGAAGGCACCAGTTCAGACAGAGACTACACCAGAGGTTAAGGCTCCTGTATATGAGCCTGAAGTTCCATTCCCGGAGGCCTTGAAAGAACATCGAAAACCGGAGCCTGACAAGGCTATTTACGATACCTTCAAGAGGTTAGAGGTTAATATTCCCTTCTTGGACCTTCTTCAGACTGTCCCGAGGTATGCGAAATTTTTGAAGGAGTTGTGTACTATGAAGAGGAATCAGGAAGGAAAGGAGTAAAAAGAAGGTTAAGGTTAGTGAGCATGTGTCTGCAGTATATCAGAAGAAGTTGCCTAAGAAGTGCAGTGACCCAGGGATGTTCGTGATTCCAGTTACTTTGGGGGATGCTTCTGAGCATAAGGCGATGTTAGACTTGGGGGCTTCAATCAACGTCATGCCCTATGCGTTGTTTGAAACTCTTAAGTTGGGGCCATTGCAGGACACCAGAGTTGTGATGCAGTTGGCGGATAGGTCGAATGCCTACCCGAAGGGATTGGTAGAGGATGTTCTGGTTAGAGTGGGGAAAATGATATTTCCCGCGGATTTCTATGTTCTTGAGATGGAGACGGATCCAAAGGCCCCCATACTGTTGGGGAGGCCTTTTATGTCGACTGCTCGGACCAAGCTCGATGTAGCTAATGGTTCACTTACTATGGAGTTCGATGGGCAAGTAATGGAGTTCAACATCTTTGATTCTATGAAATACCCTAAGGACTCGGAGTCGTTGTGTTTCATTGATGTGGTCGAGCCATTGGTAGAAGAGGTGTTTGAGGTGTCTAACGGAGATGATGATATCAAGACCGCATTAGAGAATGCTTTGGGGTATGCTAATTTGGAGTTTGATATCTCGGATTCTATGAAGAAAGCAGTGATGGGTCTCACAGAGAGTGCCATGTTTGCTACTGCGCCGGGTCATGGTCAGATAAAGCTAGAGGTTCCGATGGAGAAGCTTGTTCCATCTATAGAGAAGGCACCGGAGCTTGATTTGAAGGTCCTCCCTGAGCACCTTAAGTATGTTTATCTAGGTGAGGGAGAGACGCTTCCGGTGGTGATTTCTAGCAGTTTGACAGCGGATCAAGAGAAGAGGCTAATTGAGGTGATCCGGGAGCGGAAATCTGCGATTGGTTGGACTATTGCCGATCTCAAGGGCATTAGTCCATCCTTATGTATGCACCGGATCAACCTAGAGGATGATGCGAAGCCGGTGAGGCAACCACAGAGGAGGCTTAACCCGCCAATGATGGAGGCGGTGAAGAAGGAGGTCCTGAAGCTACTACAGATGGGGATCATCTATCCCATCTCCGACAGCAAGTGGGTAAGCCCCACACAATGTGTGCCTAAGAGGGGCGGGATCACGGTCTCTCCAAATCAAAAGGGAGAGATGGTTCCAACCCGGGAGCAAACGGGGATTCGTGTGTGCATTGATCTCCGGAGGCTAAATGAGGTAACTCGTAAAGACCACTTTCCCCTCCCCTTTATTGATCAGATGTTGGAAAGGTTAGCCGGAAGGGCGTATTTTTGTTTTCTCGACGGTTTTTCCGGGTATTTTCAAATACCTATTGCCCCGGAAGACCAAGAGAAAACTACATTTACATGCCCCTTCGGCACCTTTGTCTATCGGAGAATGCCGTTTGGATTGTGTAATGCACCTGGTACTTTTCAAAGGTGCATGATGAGTATTTTCTCCGATTTTGTGGAAAAGTTTATGGAAGTTTTCATGGATGACTTCACTGTCCATGGAGACTCGTTTGATGAATGCCTTGCTCATTTAGGACTAGTATTGGATAGATGCATTGAAACCAATTTGGTCTTAAATTTTGAAAAATGTCACTTTATGGTCGAGCAAGGCATTGTTTTGGGTCATGTTGTGTCGAAAAAGGGTATCGAAGTTGACAAAGCTAAGATTGATGTCATCTCTTCACTTCCTTACCCGACCAATGTGCGTGAAGTCCGGTCTTTCCTAGGTCATGCTGGGTTTTACCGGAGGTTTATTAAGGACTTCTCAAAGATTGCTTCACCTCTATCTACCCTGTTGCAAAAAGAGGTTGATTTTAATTTTGATGATAATTGCAAGCAATCTTTTAATGAGTTGAAGTCTAGGTTGACAACCACCCCCATTATTCAAGCACCCGATTGGTCTCGTCCCTTTGAGATCATGTGTGATGCTAGTGATTATGCCGTGGGGGCGGTTTTGGGTCAAAAAGTGGAGCGTGCCTCGCATGTGATTTATTATGCGTCTATGACCTTGAATGGGGCACAGAGAAATTACTCCACTACTGAGAAGGAGATGTTGGCGGTGGTTTTTGCACTAGAAAAATTTAGGTCCTACTTGTTGGGCACTAAAATCATTGTTTATACCGACCACGCTGCTCTTAAGTATTTAATGTCTAAAAAAGAGGCTAAACCGAGACTCATTCGGTGGATTCTCTTGTTGAGTGAGTTTGACATAGAGGTTAAGGACAAAAAGGGGGCTGAAAATCTAGTTGCCGACCATTTGAGTCGCCTTGTAATGGAGGAGGACAAACCTTATAAACAAGCCCCAATCCGGGGTGAGTTTCCTGATGAGGTTCTTTGGGCAGTTAATTCAGTGGCCCCTTGGTATGCGGACTTGGTCAATTTTCTTGTCTCAAATAAATTCCCTCCGGGGATGTCAAAATCGAAAAGAGACAAAGTCCGTAGTGATGCCAAATATTATGTGTGGGATGAACCCAACTTGTGGAGGCATTGTGCCGACCAAGTCATTCGGAGGTGTATTCCCGATAGTGAGGTGTCCTCTATTCTCAAATTCTGTCATGAGTATGCGTGTGGTGGTCATTTCGGTGCGAAAAAGACCGCTAGGAAAGTCTTGGATTGTGGCTTCTTTTGGCCAACTTTGTTCCGGGATGCGGTCACTTTTTGTCAGACTTGTGATAGGTGCCAACGGGTTGGTAATATTGGGCGCCGTGATGAAATGCCACAAACCCTCATTGTGAATTGTGAAATATTTGATGTGTGGGGGATAGACTTTATGGGTCCGTTCCCTAATTCTTGTGGGTTTGTGTATATTTTACTTGCGGTGGACTATGTGTCCAAATGGGTGGAAGCCATCCCTACCCGCACCGATGATTCAAAAGTAGTGGTCAACTTCCTTAGAAGCAACATTCTGTGTCGGTTTGGGATGCCAAGGGCCATTATTAGTGATAGGGGGACCCATTTTTGCAATAAGACAGTCGAAGCTCTGGTCAAGAGATATCATATCACCCATAAGGTGTCGACTGCTTATCACCCCCAAACAAATGGCCAAGCTGAGGTGTCCAATAGAGAGATAAAATCCATCCTTGAAAAAACTGTGAACCCGAATAGGAAGGATTGGAGTCAAAGGCTTGATGATGTGTTGTGGGCCTACCGGACGGCATATAAGACACCGATTGGTATGTCACCATATCGGTTGGTGTTTGGTAAACCTTGCCATTTACCGGTGGAGCTTGAACACAAAGCCTATTGGGCGGTCAAAAAGTTCAACTTGGACTTAGAGGGTTCCGGTGAGGAGCGAAAATTGCACTTAAGTGAGTTGGATGAGATTAGGAGAGATGCCTATGAGAATAACCTCCTTTACAAGGAGCGAGCGAAGATATGGCATGATAAAATGATAATTAGAAAGGACTTTAAGGTTGGTCAAAAGGTCCTTCTTTTTAATTCCCGTCTTCGTTTGTTTCCGGGCAAGTTAAGGTCTCGGTGGACCGGCCCTTATGTGGTGAGGGAGGTATCCCCGCTTGGGACGGTGGTAATCTCTAGTCCTAATGAGGACAAAGGATTCAAAGTTAATGGTCAACGGTTGAAACCGTATTTTGAGAACGAAGTCGTGAATACCGCGGATTTGGAGGTGATTGATCTCCAAGACCCGGTATATGTTTGATAGCTTTGGGTCCGAGTCTTGTCAAAGACTTTAAACTTTGATGCATGCCGGGTGCTTTCCCGGCATTTGGTCTAGCTAAAGACGGTAAAGAAGGGCGGCTAACCGGGAGGCAACCCGGATTTAATTGGCAACCCGGATTTAATTGCCTATTTTATTGGTTATTGTGTATATTATGTTTTTAATTTTTGTATTTTTATTCATGTCTAGAATTGGTGCTACTAAAGGTATATTTTTATGTTTGATGGTGTGCAGGAAATCATTGCTGGAGGGCACCCGAGCTAGACTTGAAAAAAAAAAAAAAAAAAAAAAGGGAGCAACAGGCATTGCACAACTCGTGCATCACAGCACAACTTGTGCCCAATTTTATCCCAAATTTGCTGCACAAGGAAGGGGGTTGTGCGCACACCTTGGTGCAGCACAGCACAACTTGTGCCCACCAGCACAACTTGTGCAAAAACCCGGTGACCAACTTGGAGAGAAATTAAAAATGGGTTGTTGCACGAATGGCTTACCTGTGCACACAACTTGACTTCCTTCCTTGAAAAAAAAAAAAAAAAAAAAAAAAAAAAAAAGCAAAACAAGTCGTCTCTCTCTCTCTCTATCTTCCCCAAATCCCGTCGGCTCTCTCTCTCTTCTCCCTTACCACAATCCCGTCGATCTCTCTCTCTTCTCACCTCAACCCGCCGCCGCACCACTCTTCCCATCTCACCACCGGAAATCTTTTCCCCCCTCCATTATCGCCGCACTAAAACAGCCGGCACCTACCCCATACTTCCGGCAGCCTCTCTTCCCAAACCTCCATTAATTCCGACGAACTTTCTCTTTCTATCTCTACCCGAACCCCCTCACCTCACAGTCTCTCTCTCCTCTTCTTCCCCACCTCAACCCGCCGGCACTAACCCACCCCAAACCCCCATTCATTCCGGCTAACATTCTACCCCCTCACAGTAATTCCGGCGACTCCCCCTCACTCACAGTCCCTCCCTCACGATTTACCCTTTCTCTCACCTAAATGCAACCCATTCTAACACCCTAAGCCATCAATTCATCAGATTTCAAGCATAATTTCAAAACCCTAGAAATTCAAATTTGGGGTTTTTGATTCATCTTTCTTGGAGCAATCTAGGAGGGACAAAGAGTATTGTTGGTCATTATTGGAGCATTAGAAGGTAACAATTCTCATCTTTCCTTGCTCTTAATTTGTTGGGTGCAGTTGAGGAGGATTGGTTGTGCATTGTGCTAGTTTTTTGGTTATGTTGAGGTTGTGTGATTTTGGTTTTAATATTATTGCTCAATTGTTTTTGGTGAGTGAATGGTGAGCGATGATAGTGTGGGTGAATTGTGAGCGGTGATAGTTTTGTGGTTGTGTTGAGATTGTAGTAAGAGTGTGTGGTTCTTGTTATTGTTTATTGTGCTGGTGAGTGTTGAAATCATGCCTCCAAAGCCGATGGGTAGTGTTGGTCGAGGTGTAAAAAGGCAAAAACCGAGTATTCTTGAACCACCTCCTCCTGAGGGAGACATTTTTATGGGTTTAAAGAAGTTAAATGACTCTCAGAAAAAGAAATGGAAGAAGTTAGATCACCACAAGCGCAAGTTACATATTACAAGGTTTTTGGATATTGATCTTTTAGATGTTTTTGGGTTCGGGATTCAAGTGAGACAGCTAATGAAGCAAACGGGGTTAGAAAAATTTGTTGGGAAAAGTGCAGCAGTATACAAGCGATACACGCTTGAGTTTTTGTCCACATTTGAGCAGGTGGAAATAAAAGGGGTGCCTAGTATCCGGTTTCAGCTCAATGATCAGAAGAAGACTCTGTCATACGCTGAGGTTCGGGAGTTGTTTGGGGTGTCCGATCCAGCTGGAGAGTTTAAAGAGAAGGATCAGATGGCAGCTATTTTTTTCTTTGAGTTGACAGGCCGCACGTTCGCAAGGCTTAATAATACAGCGGCCAACCTCACTCACCCAGCTTGGCGTTTATTCTATAGGGCATTATCTATGACATTTCTAGGAAAAGGGGAGCCGGCCAAGTTGAACACCTTTGATGTTGCTATGATGAGAACGGCGTTACCAAGTTCTACCACCATTCCAGATTGGGTTGATGCTTTCTTCGTTAAGTGCGCTACTTATGCGAGCCAGGGTTGTGGCAACATTCCCGTTGGAGGTATGATAACCCTTTTAGTTGAGAAATTCACTCGAGACCATCCTGATGAGGTAGGGTTGATTGAGGGACCTTACTATTTTGATGAAGATTACATATGCCGATATGATGGTTTCAGTACTCTTCCTCCCATCTATGGTGCTGCTCTGAAATTTACTTATGGGGATACGCTTTATATGATATGTAAGGAAGGGGCTACATTCCCAATGGGACCGGCACCAAGGGATTGGAGGATGGTGGGAGTGGTTGATATTGAGGATCGAGAGGTTGTGCCCGTTGAAGGTGATGGTGATGAGGCGGTGGTAAGAACTGATAAGGAAATGGATGACCAGGCAGCTGGGTCTAGTGCTTTCCGGAACGACCAGCTGCAGGAGATGATGCGTATGCAGCAGGCCCGATATGCTTATGAGGATCGTATTAGGCAGGACCGATATGCCCTTGAAGATAGGAGATGGGAGGAGACATGTGACCGGCTTGAAGCTATTGAGGATGAGGTAACCACCATTAGCAAGAACCAGTCACATATGATGATGTGGATGCAACAATCAGAACCCCGGGATCTTCCGCCCGTTCCTGCGCAATTTTCTAAACGGATGGCAGACAGAAAATCTGCAAGGGGACAGAGACACGAGACTAGACGGGCCCAAATTCAAAGTGAGGGTTCCAATTCTCAGGCCACGTGGCAATGGCCCCCTCAGTGATGGTATTATTTTCCCCTCTTTTACGCTTTTACTGTCCTAGCACTTTTATTGTTGCACACACATTGAGGACATTGTGTAGTTTAAGCGTGGGGGACGGGTTTGTAGTTGTATAGTATGCATTTTATTTTTAGACAGCTAGTTAGTTTGTCTTTATTAAAAAAAAAAAAAAAAAAAAATATATAGAGAGGCTAAGTGAAAACCCGAAAGGGCGCTTAGGCAAAAGGTGAGATTTTGAGTGATGTTATCTTTTATTCACCGGTGATTGGCGACATAAGGGAGGTTCGGAGTTTCGGGTTAGGATATTTTGATGTTGGAGGTTCGGTTAGTGGGTAATAGGATAGAAATCCTCGTTTTGCTTTTGGAGTTATAAGGGGGTGTTGGTGCTATACACGAGGTGAGTTTTACGCGGGACCACTACCCGGCTAAAAACTTATTTTTATGAGGGAGACTTGTAGTGTGAGACTAGCGTGGGGGAAATTTAGGATATTTTAGTTCCCCGTGGCTTTTATGAGTGGGCCTTAGTCCGGATACGGTTTTTCACTATCTTGGAGTTTGTATCGGGCTAAGGCCATTGATCTTTATTTGATTTTCTGGAGTTATATGGGGACGGAGTTTCTTACACTCCAATTTTGTTTGTGTTTGTTGACTTTTGACTGAGGAGGCTTAGAGGAGATTAGGGGTCATTTTCTCCCATGCTACGCTGATTAGACCGGAGTTTAGAGTGGGGTTAGGATGTTACTCAGGGACGAGTAACGGTCTAAGCGTGGGGGAATTTGATGTGGCGGATTTTGTATACATTTTTACCTTATTCTCTCATATATTTTGGTACATTTTGATGTATTTTAGACTAGATTTGATGTATTTGAGACATTATTTTATCATTTGAGCTTTATTGTAATCCGGGGTAGAATAGTCGTTATTATTTAATTATTTTTCCCGGATGTAACTTTTGGTGAGCTTCAACGTCTGTCTCGATGGTCAAGTAGTCAAAGTCAAGTCAAAGTTAACTGGCGGAAGAGTGCAGGGACCAAACTGCAAAGAACTGGGAATTTAGGGGCTTTTCTGAAATTTCTGAAACTTGGAGGACTGAACTGACAATATTAAAACTCCAGGGGCTGAATTGTAAAATGGCGAAAGTCAACCTTCACAAAGCAGCGGCGGCTGGACTGATTTTTTCCGAGTTGGTTTTCTTTTATTTTATTTTTATTTATCTTTTTATTTTTAGATTTGAATGATGATTCCTTTATTAGTGGGAGAATTAGTTTTAGATTAGGGGATCATTCATTCTTGGGGACTCCCAGAAAAATACTACGTTCTTTTCTTTTCTCTCTGAAGCTTTGTGTAACCATTAATGGAGAACTAAACTCCATTACTTTGGATTTGAGATCTTGATCCGGGTTTTTATTTCTATTGAGGTATTTCTTTCTTCTTTATTAATTCTTGTTCATAATCTTGCTTGTACCGTTTTAGATTAATTTCTAGGGTTTGTAAATCTGGCCAATTTACTTGTCCTCTTTATTGATCTTTGCTAGATTACTCGTTCTGTGCCAGAATTAGGGTTTTCATTGTAGCATCTCCACGAATTGTGTATGTGCCATAGCAATTTGGGGAGTAGGCAAGATTAGACGATTATCTAAATTATTTTTAGAAAGCGTTCTTGATTTTAGTCTCTTAAAACTTCATCAATTAATCTTTAGACCTTTTCTGTGCCAGTTTAGGTTTAATTTTAATTAGGGTTTATAGTGAGTGTGCCACTGCTATAAACTATTCTGAAAGAAGAGACAGAGATTGAAATACATCTCGTAATCAAGTGAATAAGATTAAAGGAGATTAGAATTATCAGTGATATTAGAATTAAAATCCGGTGACAGTATCAAATCTGAAGTGCTTTTTAATCATTGTTTTAATCACAATTAGTTTAATTTCCCGTCTAGGATTTAATTACAATCAAAATCAAACCCCCAATCTGGTCAAGTGACTGTTCGCAAATAAACATCGTTCTTCGTGGATCGACCCTGACTTACCCTAATTACATTATTAGTGGCCGAGTTCAGGTCTAATTTAGTAGGTGTGCGACTAAGCCTACCAAATTTTGGACAAGCACAATATTTGTCCAGCAGGCATAGTATCCCTTATCTTGAAAGAATTTGTATTGAAATCCTTTACAAGTGCAATGCTGTAAGCACGCTCTCTTGCACGCGTCCAGGGTGCAATTGTCAAAATAACCCATATCAGATCCATAAAATTCAGCCTCACCAAGTTCTATGAAATCATCAGTATTGTCACCGTCTTGGCAACTAGTATTGAATTTTGGCTCACACCCATATGACCAATCCGTATCATTCTTTATCTTGTAACCTGGTAGGCAAGAACACTTCCTGCCAATTGTGTAGTTATAAGTGCAGAAACTGTTCTCCCCACAAATTCCGTGTATTTTGCAGGGATTAGAATTCATTTGCCATGAAAGCTTCCATGTCGTCATCTCAAACTGCAAGGTGTAAACTCTGACATTACCGTCAGAGTCAAGGGTGAGTCTCCTTTGAGGTCCTACCCCAAAATCTTCAGTATGGAAAGAAAAGCCGTCAGAGGAACTGAATCTGCCAGAGGAATCAAGTAACGCTTTCCTGCTGTTATTATAAGCAGATCTGCCAGCTTCCCATGAATTTAACCAAGGATCAGGCCAGAAAACGCTTGTTATTTCTTCACCACTGAAAACGAGGCGAAGAACATTGTCATTGTCAAAGTAGAGCTTGTAGGAGCCAGAAGAAAAGTTTGTGGAACTTCTTGATGAAACAAGGGGGGTGTCCCCAGTAAGGGGCTGGTATGGAAGAAGTGAATCAGTGGGTGAATTAAAACTTTGCCAAATAATCTTCCTTTCATCAATAATAAGAACAAGGTTACCATTGTTATTGAGCTGAAGCTGCAAATTAGAGGAGCTGTTTGATTTTGTGTGTGTTGACCAAACAATGGACTGGCCTGCATCTGTCAGAATAAGGTCACCGGATTTTAGCAACGACAACTTGGATCGTTTCCCGTTAACGGGTACATCTCGGTTGGCCATCCAAATAACGGTAATTGGCTTAGTAAACCATACTGCAAAGCAATAAGCATTGCCACCAAGACTGTGAAATCCAGCTGTAAAGATTCCATTGGGCGAAACCAAAATGTCGTCTTTATGCTTCTCCACTGACAGAGATGAGTGTTTAGTTAGGCTACGTGGTGGTGAAGAAGATGAAAATGAAGGATGGAAAAATAGGATTATTAGAGAAATGAGAAGGGGGGAAAATGGGAAAGCCATGATAATATTTTAAGGTTTATGAAAGATTGATTGATCATCAGAGTTGCATCTATTTATGCACTTGATTCTTACCATGTCCCTGCAAGTACTAGGTAATTACCAAAACAAAATGTTAATTATTTCATTTCATATATTAATAAAAGAGGTGTGTATATATTCCACTTTTGGGTCCTCCTTACTCCTTCCGTCTCGCTCAAAATAAGATTTTGGTAAAACTTTTGTTTGACCAAGTCTTTTGAAGAAATATAATAATCCAAAAAATATAATTAAAAATTGATATTATATCACCATTAATACTCAATATATTTTTTTCAATTTATATTAGGATAATTATTTCTTATTTAAATTAGTTGGTCAAAGTATAAAAAAACCTACCAAATTTTTTGTTTCGGGTGGGAAGGGGCCTAGTTAAATTCAAATATGTCCACCTAGTCTAAAGTAAAATTCAAATATGTCCACCTAGTCTAAAGTAAACTCACATGTTTTGAGAGACAATTCCAAGAACTAGTGGCCTTTTTATTAAGCAATATTCGTCATACGCATTCAGACAGTTGTTTTCATACTAGGATACGAGAAACAACCTTTAAAAAAAAACGAAAATAAAAGTAGTAGTGTATCAAAAGAGAATGAGAATATATGAGCTCAAATCAAACGATATGCATTTGTAAAGCAAAAAGGTCGAGTCTCCTCGTCAAGGTCTTTGTTTAACATTACCTGTTAACTTCAAAATGTGGACATGTTGGTTCTTGTTAGTAAAGCTAGTGTGGAATTGTCACCAACCCAGCAGCAAAAATAGGATTTTTTTTTTTTTTTTTTTTTTTACCAGTATTGCAACATTTTATGATGCTTTTATGGCGTGAAAAAAAAAAAAAAGTCAAGTTGAAATAAGTGTTTTTTTTCTTTTTTATTTGCATGTTCAATAAGTCTTCAATTTCATCGTGATAAGGATTGCAGTCCAGTTTATAACAAAAGAGCAACACTTATTATTATGGGATGGTGAGAGTACTACATTCAAACCACAAAGGTCTACTCCCTCTGTCCCCAAATGATCTTCCTAATTGTCATTTTTTATTGTCCTAAAAAATTCTTTCAACTTCCACATTTTAAACTTAAAAATGCATTAACAAAACATGCCTAGTGAAGCAAGTGTTCAGATCTTTAAAAAGTTCAAATAGTCAGGAAATATCATTTTGGGACGGAGGGAGTAGTATAAATACAACAATGCCCTCACATGATACTTGCCAATAGAGTAAAAAAGGCATGTCTTTAACGATTGTGAACATCTTCATGTCTCTAGGTCAAGGTCTCCAGGACAAAGGAAAAGGTAAATAAAAACTCTTTGCATATCATTTTCAGATACATAGGTGCCCAGTTGACAGTTTCTATAAATTTTATGTTGCCGGATTAAAACACGCAAGGTGTAATAGTATAGGGCTACAATCCAGAATCCACCAATCTAAATCGGGTAGAATTTAAATCTACAACATATGACGCAAATTAGAGCCTAAAACAAGAGACTTACTTTCGACAACTCTATATATCCGCCTAAATCCTGCATTAATCGAAAATGTGTACGTCTCCAACTTCCATACCCTTGTTTCTAGGTGCTTGAATCAAATTCTTCAATTATCTGGTAGGTTGAAAGGAAGAAATCACTCTGCTTCTTCTGCAAGAAACTGCATAATAAAAATGCTTAATTAGAAAGAGTCAAACTACTTAAAAACACTTCCTTGTTATTGACATGTTGCCAAATGCCAATGATACTTGTACTCATGATGTCGTTTAAAGAGATCACTAAGGCTCCGTTTCTTTCGCGTAAAACAACTTACGGAAAATGATCTCCCAGAAAATGTTTTCCGGAAAATGAAAATGTTTTCCGGAAAATGACATAAACATATTTTTGGTTGTTTGGTAAATCTAAAGAAAATGTTTTCCAGAAAATATTTTCATATGAGAAAAAAATAATTTAATGAGAAAAAAATAATTTTGAGAAAAAAATAAGTAATATGTGAAAAAATTGAATGGGGGTTGGGGTTAGGGTGGGGTGGGTGATGTTGGGTGGGAGTAGGGGAGGTGGGGGGTGGGGGAGGCGTTCAATAATAATTTTAATAAGAGTGAAATGGAGTTTTTTTTTTTTTTTTTTTTTTTTTTTTTTTTGGTGGTGGTGGTGGGGGTGGAATTGGGTGGTTGGTGGGTAGGTGGGGGTGGAAGTGGTGGGTGTGGGAGTTGTTAGAAAATAATTTTAATAAAAGAGTAAAAAAAGAAATTTGGGGGGTGGGGGTGGGGGAGGGTGGTGGGGTGGTAGGGTAGTTGGGGTGGTGGAGGTGTTCAATTTTTATTTTAATATGAGTGAAAAGTTTTTTTTTTTTTTTTTTTTTTGGAGGGGAGTGGGTGGGGTAGGTTGGGAGTGGGGTGGGTGGTGGGGTAGTTGGGGGGGTGGTGGAGGTGTTCGATTTTATTTTAATACGAGTGAAAATAAGTTTTATTTTTTTTTTTTTGGGTAGGGGGGGATGGGGTGATGTGGTGGGGTAGTGGGGGTAGGGAGCGGGAGTGTGAGAGTTGTTATAAAATAATTTTAGTAAGAGTAATTTTTTTTTTCTTGGGGGGTGGGGGTTAGAGCCGTCAATTCGAGATCGTCCCGTCCCGCTATATATATGGGACAGGACAATATATTCTAATCCCGAAAAAATGCGGGACTATTCGGGACATCCCGTTTGGGATGGGACGAGACGTCCCGTATTTTTTTGAAACTTTAGGCCCAATCCTAATTTCCAACCCAAGCCCAAGCAATGCAAGCCCAACATCATTTAATCTACATGTCTTCTATCATCATTTTAAATTCTGAGTACATTAGAAGCATTTGTCTTTGAAGTTTATTTTTGTAAATTAAAGTAGGACGTAAAAGCACAAATCACCTGCAAGGAAACAGATTAGAACGAAGACAGAAGGAGAGAAAAGAGAGACTGAGAACAAGAGAAAGAAGAAGACACAACAGAGAATGAGAATAGCAACTTGGGTCTTTGTTTCTTGTGTATTGAGGTGCCAAAAGACTAACAAAAAATGTGATATGCTCACTTCAACTTAAAAAATCGTCAGTTTTTGTGATCGGGTGATCGCGTCAACTTATCCCGTATTTGTCCCGCATTGTCCCGCGTCCCGAGGTGATTTGGGATGGGACGGGGAATTCCAGCCCCGCGATAAATTTGGGACGTCCCGTCCCGTATAGTTTGCGGGTTTTTGTCCAGTCCCGTTGTCCCGAATTGACGGGTCTAGTGGGGGTGGGGTGGGGGAGGGAAGGTAAGGTAAGGTAAGGTTGGAGGGTGGGTGGGGGTGGGATAGGATGGATGGAGAGGGTGGTGTTGGAGGTGTAGTGGGTAGGGTGGGGTTGTATGGAGAGTTGGGTGTAAGTGAGTGAGGGAGTTAACATTTTCCGGAAAATGACTTACTTAGTACAAATCCGTAAGTCATTTTACTTGGTCCTTCTAAGTCAAGAATTAGGGGCAAGGAACAGGGGGAGTATAACTGCTTAGGGTCCTTACATTGCAACTCTCATTGAGACTAATAGCGGATGGTTGAGCTCCAACGAGACTCTAAATCTTGCACTACTATGGAGCATATCTATCTCTTACTTCAAATTTGGAGTATTATTTAGAAATGTGAAATACTAATGACTACTCCATCCGTCCCAAACTAATGGTTACTAAGATTGAATGCGCGGATATTAAGAAAATATGTTGGAAAGGTTTGGGTAAGTAACCATTAGTATAGGACACCCAAAACGTCAATTTTAAGTAACCATAAGATTTAGATGGGGAAAAGGAAGATTTTTGTTATAGTCAAAGTGGATTCACTGTAGTTGCCTGGTGTTGACCATGCAAATTACCTTTTACATGAATAGATTCTAAAAGGAAAACATTGGACAACTAACTAATCACTAAAGAAAATTTCAAAAAAAAAAATCAAATAATGCCAAAGCGATATCATAAGAGGATCTTACTTCAAGAAGTCCTGTAGTTGTTCCAGCAAGTCTCTTAATGTCTGCTCTTCAATGTTAGCGTAGGACAATATCTCAGGAAGCTTCACTGCAATATGAAAGAGCAATTACATACAATCCTATTGGACTAAAACTTAAAATATCCAATTCCAGAAAAGAAAAAAACCTACCACCTCTGTTCAAAAATGAATGTCCAAAATATTTTAAAATTTGCTCTTGATCAACAGCAAACTTGAAGCATTTTGGACATTCATTTTGGGCCGGAGGAAGTAAGTTTCTACTTCTAGATTTTCTATTTATAACGCTTATTTCAAAATTAGATCATTTATGAAAATAAAGGAATCACTCTCGACAAACGAACAAATTATTTTCGATGAACAAACCAGAGCATACCAAAGAGACGCAAAAGATGTTCAGCTCCATATACAAGTGAAGGAGCTTTATTTTCTCCAACTACTCTTTCATACTGTAAACGCTCATTTTTGTACAGAAGCATTGCTGGCAATGCTTTGTCGAAGTAACAGCGCAGCCCACTCAATATTTCTGCAACTGAATCAGCTATCCTACATCACAAGTCAACATTGAAATTTAGAATGCATTATTATCATATTGACATAAGACATTGTCATTTTACATATATGCAGGTCATTCTTCAAAACTTATCATAGCATAACCACTGTAAAAAGGGGAGGCTCTTACATCCCGTCTTTCTTTGACCGATATTGAAGATACTTCTTTAGTATCTCATCAACATTTGGGGTACGCGGAAGTTTAACATGCTGCAAAGGAATGACAAATTTTAAGTAAACAAATCAAGATAAAAAAAGTATATTCATTGATACCTTTTTGTTATATTACATACAACGAGCTTGAAATCACATAAAGAATGCTGTTGGAACAACCTAGAAATAAACTCTAGTGACACTTGCAATCAATAAAAACATCACGAAGATGTTTCATAACAAAGTGAGATAAATTGCTATCTATAACTTGAACCACGAGATTCGCATTCCAGAGTATTGTGTTACTACCTCCGTCCCTAAATGAATGTCCAAATTTCAATCAGCGGACACTCTGAAATGGTTCAATTTTGAGACAATTAAATGGCAGTTTGCAAGTATAAAGTGACTAGTGATAAAGAAATTGCTAAAGGAAACATTTGAGGGACTAGGTTATGTTCTACTTTGGGGGTTTGTAGTTTTCAGCTCACTTTCAGTATAATTATAATTTGAATGATCTTGTACCATTTGAACTCATGAATATTTGGGCTGAGTGGAAGCTCTCTATATTATATTTTTTACCAAATGCTGCAAAAAAAAAAAAAAAAAAATTAAAAAAAAAAATCATATTTGTTCTCAACAAAAAATCTAGCTCAAAGATTGAGGCTGCTTCTACCAGCTATTAAACACAAGAACCCAAGTACTTCTACAACAGATGTGGGGTTAACGCAACAATCTCTATCTAATGTTGGGAACCGACAATAACATTATACGGAAAATTACTGCAATTGCACGTATAGTCTAGTGTGTAGGATATGGAGAATTACCTTGTGCAAATTGGTTATAAATTCACAATCATCCACCAGTTGCTTTTTCAACAGAAGAGGTATCTGGATACTCACCAGCTTTTCCAATGATGCATTTCTCTTCTTCAACAAAAATAAAATAAAAATAAGAAACCGCCGAACGAGGAGAAGAAGGAAGAAAGCTAGAGAATATTGGATTATAAGAAATCCAGCTTTGCTCTTAGTGAACGTTAAATAACAGGAAAGATAGCACATGTGCAGCCTGTTGTCGCACAATTTGACAATTTCAACCACATAGTCCCTCCGTCCCAGAAAATTAGTCCCACGTTTTGGTTGTTACCTTGAATCAACTTTGAGCAATAATTTAGGTTACTTTTAACTATCCTAATGAAAATCTAAATCTTGTTATTGACACCATTGTAAATACTATCAAGAACAAGTTTTAGATTTTCATTAGGATAGTTAAAAATATAAAGGCCCAAACGTTCAGAAGCAACATTGGTAATATCAAAACTGTATCAACCAAAATAATACCTTGCCCTCATTTTTCCTCTTCTTTCCCCTTGCCACTGCCAAGTGTCAACTTAAAAGAGTGAGAACAGTCTGAGTGAAAAACCAAAATCACACTAATTGCAGATAACAGTCAAAACCACATTTCAAGTAAGTTACTGATGGACTAACACATCTTAGTTGGTCCTTGGCTATAGTTTCCTACAATTCTTAACAACAGTTGCATGAAAAAAGAGAAAATTCTCTTACTCCCGGCAAATAAAAATGAAAAGCTAGTATTCATTTTATCAGCAAAACTATAACAGTGTTAAAGATCGAACCAGTTGAAATTTTTGGTTTGGCCTGTGATACACGAGCCATCTTCTCTCCGCCATACTTTAGTTTGAGAGCTTCCTGTTCTCGGATATTCTCCTCGGTATATTTCTTCAGACGATCCGTACCTACCCACTCATCCCAACTGTTACAAACAGAAGTTGAATAAATCAATTTCACATTGCAGAAGTTTTTAGTTGGTAACACAGGCTTTCGGATCCAAGTTTGTCTAAGTTGGGGAGGGCATCAGCGTCAATAATAAAGTTTGCTTGTGAATGATTTACTCCCCCTCCTTTCTCTTTCAAACTAAACCCCAGAATCCAGTTTCAGGCACAATACTACATTCTCTTCCCTCTTCTTCCTGAACCCTTGATCCTGAATTAAAATTTTTCCTCCATTTAGCAGATAAATATTGTTAACTAGTCCACATTTGTGACAAAATATGTACACCTTTAGTTACTTCTTAGTTACTTTATAATGTTGTTAACCTACCTACTTATCTAAAAACTTAATCTATTACTACCTCCGCCCCTAGATGAATGTCCGAATTTCACATAGGGGACATTCTGAAAATGTTCACTTTTTAGACAATTAAATGATAAAGATGCATAACCCTTATTTTGCAAGTATGAAGTGACTAGTGTAACAAATTTGGTAAAAGAACATTTCGATACCAAGTTTTTCACAAAAAATATTCATTTTGGGATAAAATGATCTTGAAATGGACATTCATTAAGAGAAGGAGCGAGTGCATCATTACCACTCCCCCTAACAGGGATACGTGGGGAGGTGCACTTCTTTATATATTAGTTTTAGGCTGAGTGCGGGCATACGTGGAGAGGTGCACTTGTTTATTACTCCTTCCGCCCCATAACAAGTGTCGCAATTGACTTGCCAAAAATGTGGTTTTTTATTTGGCCAATGCTTGTACCATGGTATCACTCCGTTAAAACTATTTCCTAGATGCTCGCTTATTTAAAACGGACCAAAAGGAGAACGTGACACTTTTATGGGATGGTTTTGAAATAAATGCAAGCGGGAGTATTCGAACTATTGTTCTTACCTAACTATGAGCACTGATACCCCATGTTAAGTTATCAACTCATCTAAAATCTTAAGTTACTAGAGAGACAACCCCCAACAATGTATACCAACTTATTTTTCAATATAAAAAATGTAACTTCAATAGTTTAGATGTGTCTTTAGATACTGAAGTAGTGAACTGTAACTGTCCTTTCATATCACAGTCACCGATCAAGTAAAAATTTGCAGGTAGTTAGCAAACCATAAACCTTTATTCATGAACATGTGATTGCAATAATTAGTTTGGTTGATCGTTTTCTGTCATTGGTAATATGACTAGCGGGCTAATGGATTTTCTTAGATCTACAAGTGCGACACTGGAAAGCTGCCTCAAATGTCACGAAAATATAAGCTACCGAACAAAGTGAATAAAAAGGGATTTAAACAAACAGAACTTGGGCAGAAAATGAAGAGAAATTCTCCACGGACCACCTTCCTTTGCCATAACATGTAAAAGAAGATATACTCACTTTTTGTTCCAACCCTGCAAAATGAGAGAGCAAGTCCACATGTCAACCCAAGAATACAGTAGCTTACAAGAAAAATAATTGACTTAAAATTACATAAACATTCCAACACCAAAACACAAGAAATCAGTACATGTCCTTACAAGTTTGATAAAGAGAAAATCAAAAGAAAACAAGAAAGATGTTTTCACAAAGTTAGACTTACAAGATAATGGACATAAAACCTCCATTCCGTCTTTCCAAATTCTTTTTTTAGCACCTTGCAATAAGAATCAATTATAAATGAAGTTAGGACAAAAATGTAGATTAAGCAATAAATGTGTGGAAATACCAAATGATCAAGGATCAAGCATATCAAAGTTCGAACATAGGTAAGAGAGCGCATTAGAAAATAAATTTAGGGAATAACCATATGAGCAAGGATCAACCGTGCCATCAACATATAATACCAAACAATATCTGAAAATGGATAATTCCTACACAAGTATGTCATCATTTTCCTTTCTACCAAGGATTATTTGCAAACGGATTTTTCCCATTACCTTACATATCGTATAGATCATCATTGTTACCATAATTAGTTTCTAAACAAGCATACTTAGCTTTGACATAAAGAGAAGAGTCTCCCTAATGTTTCATCAAGGATCTTGTTAATATCTATGATCAAAATTGTGCCACCTAAAGCATCATCATTAACTAGTTGCTAATGCACATGGTTCCTTGATGACTATTGTACGTTAAGTAGTTGCTAAGAACGCACTTCATTGATGATTTGTTTTTGCTTCATTAATGATCGTTATTATATCTTAAGTAGTTTGCAAATACACATACTGGACTTTAACGAGTTATTGGTTGGAAACATCCGAATCAAAGAGCTAGGAAATTGCCTAATATAGAAGCGTTGTTACCTATTTATGAGCACCTACCTCCTCAACCAATCAACCCAATCTAACATTTAGATACGAGCTTTCAAAATAATCTACACGGATATCAACAACATTACAAGGCAAACTAGAGACCACAAAATATTAGAGAAGATCATAATCAGATCCCAAGGTAATCTAGGATAAGTAGAGGACCACAAACTAAAAGAATTTCAGACTATGCATAAGTTATAGCTCCACGCACTCCCGACCAATTTTACGCAATCTCACATGGCCATCCAGCCAGCACCTATGGTAAACCTCTAGAAACAGTGTAGGTTTGATAATAGGTTATAGCCCTATCTCTTATTACCTGATCTATTCATTAACTGCAATTGTTCTAACGCCTAATATTAGACTTGCAAGCTTGACCCTTCTGAGGTTATACCGAGGTCAGACCAAACAACAAAAAACAAGTTATTACCACTCAACGAGTTTTAGCTAGGGACGACGACTGAACACCTTTTATATATGAAGAATGTGCATCTGAATTCAACAAAGGCTACCAGTGATGCGGCCTAAGGATATCACAATTGTACACATGTTCAGTTATAAGAAAACTGAAATTAGATCGAGGTGCTACACTAGGATCACTAGAAAACTTGTTATATAATTACAACTCCACAAAAGGCTCCTTTTTGATACAGTGTTTTCATTTTCCTTTGTTCCTTTTTTTTTTTTTTTGAGGGAACTAATTAAATTTTTAACTGAAGCCTCACATAGTTTCTTGTCTCCAAAGAAATGACAGTTTAAAGCGATTTAGTAGCAAGTACGCATAAGTACTTTTTCTATCATCCTTATATCTCCGCATGGACTTAAACAAAGAAGTACAGATTGAAAAATTATAATCACTCCATCCCCCAAAAAATTGACCTGCTTTAACTTTGATGGTCACGTACTTTGACCATGACCTTATGTAGATAAAATTATCCTCATGAATTTTATTTTATTTTTTGAACAAATCCTCAAGAAATCATAAAAACGGTCTATCGATAACAATCATAATCATGTTTTCATAAACTCTTGGTTAAAGTTTAGCAGAGTTGACCATCAAAGTTAAAGTCAATTTTAATTAATTTTTTAATGGGAGGGATTTTTTAAAAAAGTGACAGTATTATATTACCTTAAAACGAATAAAAGTTGACAATCAATTTGGAAGTTTTTTTTTTTTTGGAAAAAATTATTTCTGAGTTGGAGCGTAGAAACGTTCTGTTCATAGTTCAAACGAATTTTAATGTAGTTTTCTCTTATTTAGATCTCATCCCAAAAAAAAATGTACGGTAAGTGTAGGCGCATATATATCGGTCATTTGAGGACAAATGAATTGCCCACGATTACTTCATTCATCCAAAAAAAAAAAAAAAAAGGACGAAATTGCAGTGTTTCAAGGGCACAGAAATAAAACGGGAACGATAAATAAAGTTAAAACAAATAAAATTGAGGTTCATCTTTCATTCAGTGTATATAGAGAGGAAAGCAACGGCACCTTGGCCTCGTAAAGCCAGTGACTGAAATGAGCGAGGACCTTTTCCCCCTCCTGATAGGGACTGGAATCGGCCGGAGGCGGTGATCCAATGTTCATCCCGCCGTCCGTATCCATACCGATCACCGTCGTGGCGTCATCGGCGTAGGAAATGGCTGCCGAATTGTCGTCGGTTAGGCCAGTAGTGCTCGCCATTTTTCTGGTAGGAGGGGAATTAATTTGGTTGAATTTTGAGAGGGAGAGAGGGAAGGTAGATATACATATGTGTGTGTGTGTGTGTGTGTGTGTGAAATATATAGAAGTTAGGAGTGATTGAGTGATCGGAGGCGACGGTTGTTGATGGCTGATCGGGGTGGCGGTTTCCGAATTGGTTTCCTGTCCGACAAACTAAATGTTGGCTGCTTTTATACTCCGCCGCTGTTCTGATCATCCAATCCGAATTGGACCCTCCGGGTTCATTTAATGTTGACCCGATTTTAAACTGATTGAATGGGTTAATTTGGGCTGATAGATTTCAGTTTAGCCCGTAAATTGACTTGGGCCACCACTCTTCCAAATGCAATCATTTTTCCAGTGCTAACTGTAAAATATCTTTTGTTTCCCAAAAAAAAAAAAAAAAAAAACGTAAATATCTTTAGAATTTATTAGGAAGTGATTCCAAGCCTAAACTTGATTATCATAAAAAAGAAAAAAAAATGAAAAAAATCATTTTGAAAGTAGGTAGATAGAGGGTGGTATATCATAATAAGAATTTATTGTAGTCCACTTCAAGTCTGTTGGAGTATCTCATTAATTAAGAACGTTTCTAACGGTGCTCTAAAACTTTAAATTAAAGCATTGTTTTGCTCCAACGGAGTGTTGCTCTATTATAGAGCTAACTCTATCAATTGCTTCAAATTTGGTGCAAGTAATAGTGTTGGGCTATCCCCTTTGAGCAATGCTAGATGTACAAAATAAGGTCACAAAATGTTGCTCACAAAATGAGGTGGCGATATTTTATTGGTTGCATTGATAATGGACCCGCCACACTCTAATTAAAAACACCAATAACATTATTACACCTAGGAAAGTGAGCAAGTTTTTGTGACTTTTTTGTGCCCCTAGTATTATTCATCCCCTTTTTCTTTTTCAATATCAGTTTTTTTGTTTTCTTTTTGATATATATGAAAAGATTTTAAAATATAAAATTTATGCAACCTAATATTTTTTATATATATGAAACAAAAATGAATATTTTCACAATATTTTTATTTAAGTAAAATATGAAGTGAATTATTGGAAATGTTAGTGCAAAAAGTGCACCATTATAAAAGATAGTGCAATTTCTGCATTAAACCGTCGGAGATGGTCTTAAGAATAAATTAAACATTTGGGCAGCTTTTGGGTTTGAAAATGCTAGCCCCACTGTTCGGGTCGAGCTTTCGTCGTTTGTGGATAACTGACTTCTAAACATTTGTTATTACTAGCGGGTAACCCGTGCTCTGCACGGAAACCAATACTATGTCTTTTAACTATAGTTAACTAATATAGTAATGATCATTTTAACTAATACTATTAATAATAAAAATTAATCTATATGATTACTATTATTATAATCACTATTATAATTAATTAATACCATTGATAGTAATAGTTAATATATATATATATTAATAGCAATGATTAGTCTATATAATAATAATTATTAATATAATTATTATAATAAAATAATATTATTAATAGTAATAGTTAATTGATATAGTAACTATTATGATTAATTAATATTAAAAATTAATAATCTAACTTATATAATAACTATTATAATCAACTAATACTAATAATAATAATAGTTAATGTATGTAGCCTATTATAGTTAACCAATACTATTAATAGTAAAAAATAACCTATAAAGTAACTATTATGGTTAACTAATACTATTAATAGTAATAATTAGCTATATAGTGACTATTATACTTAACTAATACTATTAAAGTAATAGTTAACTAATATAGTAGTAACTAATACTATTAATAGTAATATTTAACTAATATAGTTAACTGTAATAGTAACTATTATAGTTTACTAATACTATTAATAGTAATATTTAACTTGTATTGTAACTAATATTGTTAACTAATACTATTAATAGTAATAGTTAACTAATATAGTTAACTATAATAGTAATTATTACTAATAAGAGTAATAGTTAACTACAATGGTTAACTATTATAGTTAACTATTACTAATAATAGTAATAGTTACTATAATAGTCAACTATTATAGTTACCCTTTTTAGTAACTATTATTATTAGCTAATAGTATTAGCTAATGAAAAGAAAATGAAAAGTCACTTATTTATTAGTATGTTGTTGATGTGGCTTCTCCAAATGCAAGCTTTCTCCATTGTTTGTCCACATGTCAATACCATAGCTCTTTTGGCCAACTTTAATATATATATATATAGATTTATGAAATGATTATGTTTATTCCATAAAAAAAAACACATTTACCCCCTCACCAACAGAGCAGAGGGGTCATTCATATTGAAAATCATTCAATCAAAATCGTTTTATGTGTTAGCTATATCTGCTTAATTGTCCACATCATTTGATAAATATGGATAAATAGAAACATCATATTTAACCAAGCAAACCCTGAGATAGAATCAATTATTCCGAAAAGCTTTAGACAACCTTCATAAAATAAAAAAATAGTGAAGCAATAAGGAAAGTACTTTACGGGAGAACCAAAAGCCGAAACTTGTTGGAGCAAACCAGGTATTGACTAAAGATGTGGCAAACCAACAAAATTGGAGTTGTGATTTATTTCAATGGAAGACTCTTGAAGAATTCATTAAAAAAAAATAAAAAAAAATGACATATGTACCAACTATATTCTCATTACAGATGAAATTTGGAAAAAAATAATGCTAGATGGACTAGTCTAGGATGGGAATTGTGGTACAAAAAGAATAGAATGATAGCTAGCAGCAACAAATCTTGCAAAGCATCGTCAAGCATACAATCAGAATGTATGGCTATCTAAGAAGGTATGAAGTCGACCACGAGCCACAATTATATCAACCTCACAATCCTTATGAGTTCTACTATAGCCCTCTCCTACATTAAAGAAGCAACGACTTCAGAATTTGAACAAGACTCAATTCTATTCTACATCAAATCTCTAATTTCTATATTTGTAATTCATTTAATAGTCGTAAATGTTTGGAAATTTTGACCAAAATTACCTAAATCCTATTTTGGTTTGGAAAGGATTGCTATATCCCACATCGGTTAGGAAAAGGAATACAATCCCACATCGGTTAGGAAGGGGAAAATAAGTGTGTCTCCCCATTATAAATATAGGCTTCACTAGTTATGTTTTTGATATAACTTGAGAAATCTCCTCTTGACCTAAATTTCCAAATCTCATCAATGCCCGAGAAACGCACCATTTTCTCAGTCTTCTTCTCCTTTTTGTCATCACAAAAGGATCTTCCACGCAAGGATTGTCCCTCCAAGTAACAAATATTCCTTGCACCTTTACACCCTTGAAGAATCAAACGCTTTCCTTTATACACTTTGCACGTCTATCTTCTTCCAACATATCGGTACCCACGGGATGTCAATACTCCTAGTGAAAGCAAATTCGCAGTCGCACTAGGAACATACTTTACATTCAAAGCGGTTTTCACAGTCCCATCATGAAGCTTGAAGCGTACACTCCCAACACCTTCAATCTTCAATTTCTGTGCATTCCCAACTTTGATCTCTCCAAGTTGTCCATCCAATCGCAAAGTGTCAAACATAGTCCGATCCTTGCAAATATGCACTGAAGCAGCGGAATCTAACACCCATTCTGACTTCTTCTCATTAATCGAATCAGCAACAGCCACCGTCTCCGTCAAAGGGAAATCACCATCATCATCAACTATGTTGACATTCTCCTCGTCAACCTTCTTCTTCCTTTAACCAAGTTCTGATGCCACTTGAGAGAGTTAGCATAGTCATATAATTTAGAGAGAGAAATTTTATGCTTGTATGCGTTGGTGAGGATATTCAAGAGTGCTGAGAGAGAGAGAGTCTCCATTCTTGTAATATCGAGAAGTTTAATATATTTATTATTGGTTGGAATATGCTTTAAGCCGAACCACGGAAAAATCGTGTGTTTTGTCTTCGATTGTGTGCATGTGTTATTTTGGATTCTCTTATTGCGATTTCTCTTGTTGGTGAGCGATCCCAACAGTAAAGTAAATAGACCAATAGTTAATTTGCATGACAATGCTATTTATACTAAGAAAGTGTATCACAACATTATTTAATTTGAGCCAATTTTCTGATATAAATAATTATGTTACAACCTCAAAAAAAAAAATTAAAAAATTGCGTAGGTACGAAATTCAATGTAGTTGACTTAGTCCAAGAGCAAGTGCTATGCTTTATTTTCATGTCTAAAATAAATGCCGCCTTTATCTAGAATAAATGCCGCCTTGTTTTTTACATCAGTACGAAATAATTATGAGCAATAATTTTAAATTAATTTAATTATCCTAATAAAACTATCAATCTTTTTATTTAAATACCATTATAAATGCTACCAATATTAATTTTTAGTTTTTTTTTTAAATAATTAAATTCACTTAAAATCGTTGCTCAAAATTCATTCGTGAAAAGACGTTTTCTAGGAGCAGAAGGAACCGCGAACAGGAGTCACGGTTGTCTCCCGAATTCCGCTCGGAAGTCCACCGGTTGGCTTTGTTTATTCGGGACTGACGGGGCTCGAATAAGATCTCATTAGTGAAAATAAAAAGAAAAGTGTCATAGCTAGTTTAAAGAAAATAAAAAGAAAAGTGCGATGCTTGTTTTGAGACTCGATTTCATGTGATATGCAAACATTAACCCATGCGTGATTATATATTGAGAAACTTAAAATAAGTGATCAAACCTGTAAAAATTGCCTATACATGAACATGAATAAGAATTGAATAACTAAATAGAATAAAGTGTGAAAACTTATTAGTATATTTCTTCATAAACGGAGTAAAGATCAACATTTTAAACACTTCGTATAGGGAAAATTAATAAAAACAACTCTCTTACAGTGTTGCAGCAGAAAGAAATTAAAAACTAAAATCAAGTTGATCAGAAAGATGACAACAATTTTTATGCAATGAATTGAATGGGAAAGAATACAAATTTATATAAACTTGGAAGAAGAACGAAAGAATCATGCTGAACCCCGGCCTTAATTTGAAAATAAAAAATTATAAAAATGAAGTAATTATTAATGGCCAACACCAGGGCTTGGACCAGATTCTCCAACTCTTGTTCAGGCTGTTCATCAGTAAAGTTGTGCCCCTTCCCACCAGGGCTCGGCCCTCCTGTTTTAATCGCTCCGATTTGCAAATACAACCCGTCCGATATATTGTCCATTGACTCATTGACAGAGCTGATGAGAAGGTTTGTAGTAGCGATGGGACGAGCATTATTCTCGACGAAAAAAGAAGAAAATAACAGGAAAATAATGAAAGAAGAAGTTAGATACATGAAACTCGATTTGGAAGCCATTTGATGAAGCTCTGGGATTTACAACAACAATGAACAATGGAGACTTTTTTGATTGATTGTTTGATTTATTGATGAATTTTTGGGGAAATATTGGGTGAGTATTTATAGTGCATGCATGAAGAGTTTGGAGCAACGTCGAAAGTGAGAATGAACAGCGCAAATTTGACTATAGGAATGACCACTTTATATAGTCAAACAGACACGTGGGTGCGTTTGGAAAATGGTGGGGTGCCGCCATCCTTTTGTTAGCTGATTCTTTTGTTTTGAATGAAAATCCAAATTTTCTTTTATCTCAAAATCAGCTTCGGTTTAATTTTTTAATTTGACACTGTGCGCTTATAAGTGAATCAAGGTAAAATGTGTCAACAATAAGTATTGAATTGATGATATTATCTTTCAAAACAATATTTATAAAGCAAATGAATGATAAGTAAGTTAGTTGAGTAACGATTTTTTTGTAATTGTTTAACTTTATGGGACAAGAATGTCCAAAACATAGTTTATACTTTTCCATATTGAATAAAGTAAACTAAAAACCTTAAACTAAGACAGACTAAAAAAGAAAGTAAGAACCTTAAACGGGGATAGAGAAAATTATAATCTTATTTCAATTTTAGTGATTAATTCGAATGAATATTAACCAATTTTTTTTGAAAAATAAATTTAATAATATTCTATTTTTTTTTTATACAAATCTTTAACTTATACTAATAAAATTTAAGAATTTTATTATTTTTATATATTTTTGTGGAATTGGCCAACATAATTCATATACTAACTTCCGTCCCAGCTCAATGTGCACTTTTCACTATTCATTTGGTCAATTCAATCAAACCTTGACCATTATTTTATGAAAATGTTGATATTCACAAGCAATTTTAAAACTTGTTATTGTTTCATCGTTACGAATAGTATCAACAATATTTTATAGAATTGCATAGAGATATCTCGATTTTCATAAAATTATGGTCAAATATCAATTGAATTGATCAAAACAAAATCAAACAGTACACATTGAGCTGGGACGGGGTTAGTACATCAATTTTTTTCCGATGCAAACAAATACTAGTGGAGTAGGAAATTCGGGTCTGCCAGTTTGAATGTCTGACAGAAAGAGGAGACAATTCTTTAGTTTCCGCACCTATCGGGTGACTAAAGAGTATTCTTTTTTCCTTGGAATATTGTCAGGCAATTCCAGTTAATTGCAATTGAGAAAATTTTGGGGGAAACTAGTTTCTCCATAAGTTATAAAAAGTCATGTTTTTATAGGGGATTAAAGTTTAGGGTTTAGGGTTTAAGGTTTAGGGTTTAGGTCTTTTAGGGTTTAAGAAGGGTTAAAAAAACATGAATTTTATAACTTATGGAGGAAATAGTTTCGCCCCAAACCAACTCATTGCAATTTTTAGCCGGCGCAATTGCCTACGTAAGAATGTGCGCGACCACAGGTAATTATATATTGAGAAAGTTTTTTGGGAAACTAGTTTCTCTCAAGTTATAAAAAGTCTTGTTTTTATAGGGGTTAAAGTTTAGGGTTTAGGGTTTAAGGTTTAGGCCTTTTAGGGTTTAAGAAGGGTTAAAAAAAACACGACTTTTTATAACTTATGGAGGAACTAGTTTCCCCCAAAACCAACTCAATTATATTTTCTTACACTTTTAAGCCAAAAAAAAAAGACAAAAACTTGTGTGAGAACACTCCAACCCGTCTCATGGGTGAGACGGGTCATTTTTTTTGACCCATTACCCGACCCACAACCCTGCCACGTGGCAGCCCCTCATTGGCCGGAAAAAAAAATTTTTTTTTTTTTTTTTTTTTGCTTTTTTTTAAAATTTTTATATTTTTATTTTGGTTTTTTTTCGGTTTGTGAAAAGTAATAGTTACCATCTCTTAAAGTAATAGTGTTTTTCTTATGTTTTATTCGTTTACCAAAAGTAATACTTATTATAACTAAAATGTAACAAACGTGTTATTTATATGTAATAGTATTTGTACATAATTGTAATACATATGTATAGATATCTATATGTTTTCAAACAATAAGTTACAATGGGGTCAAATTTATCATGATACATGTAAAAGTATTACATTATCTATAGAAATCTGTTACAATTTCGTCAATCAAAGTGTTACATTTACTTGTATAAACTTACTATTACATTCATATACATAAGTTATTACTTTTCAAATGTTATTTTCTTTTAAAAAATAAAATTTAAAATACACATTATATTACATTTTAGCTAAAGCACTATTATATTTCAGCATAGATGATTATTACATTTAGATATTGTTTGGGTTACATGTAATTATATTTAGTATTACATTTGAAAAAATGGGTAAAAACGAGCTTTTGTTTTTTTAAAACAAATATTACGTTTACTTATGAACAATGTTACTTTAAGAGATGGTAACTATTATTTTTTGCTAAACCACTGAAAAGCCGGGAAAAAAAATATAAAAACTCAAAAAAAAACAAAAAAAAAATCCGGCCAATGGTGGGTTGCCACGTGGCGGGTTCGGCCCATGGGTCATGGGGCGACCCGTCTCATGCATGAGACGGATCCCCTTGTTCTCATGGGAGACCACCTCAAAAAAAAAAATGCATTTTATTTTCAAGTAGGGAGAATCGAACTAAGGCCTCTACTAGGGATGGCCAAAACCGGTTCCGGGCCCGGTTCCGATTCGGCATATAGGTGACCCTGAACCGGCCCGTAGTTACAACGGTTCCGGTTACCACAATCCGGTTCCGGTTCCGGTACGGTTCCGGTCCCCCTTTAAAATTATTGAAAAACAAGGGATTTTCGGTCCGGTTCCGGTCCAGTTCGCCATTTATGTAAACCGTAACCGGCCCGGATGAATGGCGGTTCCGGTTACTCCGGTTCCGGTTTACTTCCCGGTTTCTCCGGTTCCGTACTTTTCCGATCCGGTTCCGACCCGGTTTTCCGGTTCGGTTCAGTTTGGCCATCCCTAGCCTCTACTATGTATGAGGCTTGGACACAATGTTTAATTAACCATTTTGCATCATACTCTCAGAGTCACTAGAGAAGATTGTTATACTTCAAAAAGTTAAAGTCAACTCAATTAACTATTTATAAGATTTTATGAAAATTTAATTATCTTTATACAATTTTGAGTATTGTTATTGACTCATGATTAGAACTATTATCAATAACAACTTTTAGAATTACATAAACATAAATTGAGTTTTCATAAAACTATGATAAAAAATCAATTGACTTAACCATAAAATTAAAGGGAAATTATCTTTTCAAGACGAAGGGAGTAATATTCTTTTAGTTGGAAGCTTAAGAGCAGAGGCGGAGCCATGCTTATGGTTAGGGGGCAATTGCCCCCATTGGCTTTTCAATTTGTACCAAATTAGTACTAGTAAATTGTTACCTTTGTAATTTTTTCTATGAAAATTTGTATTTTGCCCCCATTGAAGCCAAGAAAAAATAACACTATATCCTATTTTTGCCCCCTTTTAAATTCTTGCCCACGTTGTAAAATTATCCTGGCTCCGCCACTGCTTAGGAGGATTAGTCTCAAGGTTCTTCATTAAAAGAATTTGTATACATATTCATTTGTTTATTCGTGAAAATGATATTCATATTGTTTTTACGGTAATCTGTGAATAATCTCATTTGGCTGGATCTGTGATGAATTGGTTGTTAGAGACATTATCTCACGTCGATAATTAACAAATCATGTCTTGACTATGTAAAGATCGTGGTCTACTCCTTTCATAGCCAATTGGTTTTGAGATAGAACCTCATATCTTATCATGGTATCAGAGCTGGCCTTTTTTGAGATGGAATCTCAGATTTTATCATTGGGTGTATGAGTGATTCCATTGCATTCAACACTAGACTTTCAAAGATACTTTATTTATAAACCGTTTTCATATGCCATTGGCATGGGTACGAGTACTAGTGTTATAATAATAGGCATAGTTGTGTATTATTTCTGGAGATAATTACAAATCAATGCAACGTACTACACTCTTGGTTACACAAAAGGTAACGTACTCTTCTTTAACAACATAATGAAACGTACTTTCAAGTTGGGTTACAAATAATGCAACTCGGTTGGATGTCGTTAAATTTCACTAACGGAATGAATGAACTCGTTAAATAAAATAACATCCATTAATGAAGTCATACCCAATTCATCATCATCCTCATTTCATCTTTATTCTTGACCCAATTTCAAACTAAATGCAATGGTGGATGAACACCAAAAGTGAATCAAAATTGAACACAACTCAAATCATAATTGGAAATTTTCGAACCCTAAGTGAAGCCCCAAATTCGAAATCGAACCCTCATTTCATCTCTCTTTTCATTTTTCCCAAATTCAAGCCAACAACAATGGTGGGTGAACACCAAAATTGAACCCAGATTTCAACACTAGAAAACTCAAATCAAACACAAAATCAAACTCAAAATTGAACAAAACAATCAAACACAAAAATCAAACCCAAATTGCATCTAAAACTGAATAAAATCTATCATTTCGATCAAACCCCAAAACTGAATTGGTCGAAATCAAGACTCGAATTGAACCTGGGTGAAATTCGAATTGAAGATGGTGTTGTGATACTTGGGATATGGCTGCAATGCTGCTGCGAGGGGGGGGGGGTGAAAATGGGCGACAGAGATGGTGTATTGGGGTACCTATTGAAGCTAGAGCAAAAGAGGGCTGCTGAGAGGAGAGGGGAAATCGGTTGGAGATGAACAGCCAGAGCTTCGATTTGTTGTGCCCAGTGAGTTAGGACCGAAGATTGGCGAGAGAGTAGTAGAGGATGCTCGCCGAAGAAGAGGGTTCAGATCTGGTTGTTGGTGGTTGATAGGAGAAAATGGGTGGTGATTTGTGGTGGTGTGTGGCGGAATGATGTTGGTGTGGGGAGGATGGCAGACATGATTAGGAGACGAGGATGAAGCTATCAAAACCATTAAATAGGCTAACGAGTGTTAATTATATTTAACGGGTGTTATTTTTCTTCTTAGAATGTTGACATTTCTGTTATCTTTTTAACATCGTTAAAGTGCATTGCATTATATGCAACAAAATGGTAAAGTATATTTCATTAAGATGTCAAATCGTAGTATATTGCATTAATTGTAATAAATGAGATAGTACGTTACCCTACTTTGTCATTCGCCCATTATTTCTGTGCCGTAACTCCGTCCTATAACAAAGTACTCTTTTAGCAATTTTGGGTATTTCATTGGAAAGTACTAATTTTCAAAAAAAAAAAGATTATCTCCACTTCCTCTTTCCTTCCCACTCACAACAACTATTCACTTACTATTTCATACCTTACTTAATCTCTCTTTTCCACTCACACCACCTACTTTTTTAACATATACGGAGTATTTTTTTTTAATTTTGGTTTCCAAAAACAAATAGGTACTTTGTTATGGGACAGAATGAGTATGGCCCATCCTTTTTAAATTTATCTCAAAATCAAAATAAATGTGATATTTTCTTACTATAAATTTATAAATTAAGAAATGTACGACTATGATGTAATCGGCCTAATTCTTGTATTCCAACCCGAGTTTTGTAGAGGAAAATAGAAAAGGTAAAGGCCAAGATTCATTGGAACATGGGTCCTTGGGTAAGAATAAGAATATTCATTGGAATAACGATATCTTGTAGTCAAAACTTTAGAATTCTTTCCTTCAGATTCACCTTTGTGGGCCCACTTTGGGACAGATTTGATTAAGTTAAGCTTTCTTTTCATTGTCTTAAGGTGGGAACTCAAACCACTCATATGCGAATTGCCTAATTGCCTTGGTTGTTAAAAGTTGATACGTGAAGGCTCTTATGCCCAAGTAGCATTAAATTAATAGTATACCATAGCATCACAACAGAGATATACTCCCTCCCTCCCTGACTCGGTTCATTTTCCATTTTTTTTTTTTTTTACTTGAAAAATATATTTACTACCGTTTTATAACAAAATACTGTATTCGTTTGGCTAGTTTCAATTGGATCCCATTAACAAAAGGGCAATCAACAATTTAAGGCTCAATGTTGACATGATTTTCACAATCAATGGCTCAATATTTCAATTTCATCGATTTTAGGCCCAATATGCCTAAAAGTAATCAATTTAGGGCTTATTAACGAAAATCGTTATAAATCTCAGTTAAGTCAACACGTGCGATTCAACAAATGGTATTTTTGTTTGTGTCTGCTTCTTCTACCGCATCTTCAACGACTTCTCTTTCTATTGATACTACGACGTGACAGAGGTTGACGGAGTTAACACCATTACTGACAACCATCTGAGCTTCACCAGCGCCCTAGGCTCCAACGTCATAACCTTTGGTCTATCCAACAACGACTGGCTCGTCAACATCTACAGCGGCATCGCCGTCTTATGCGAACACATCGTCATCCCACCCCACGACAAGCTCAAACCTTCTCATGGCGGCCGATGCTGGAGGAGAAACTTAGGTTCACCCTACGAATCAACAAAAAGGACAAATCCCTAATTGTAAATTCCTACCTTGATTTCATCATGGAAAAGGCAAATGAGATGTGCCGAAAGAATGGGAGTCGGTACCTTTCAAGCATCCAAGCGCATTCGAAAGCATCCGACGAAAAAAAACTGTAATCAAAGCCAATCTTCGTGATTTCCGACGATTAAAGTTGGAAAAACTAGCATGATTGTCGACATGACCTCTACAGTCACATGCGTATTTAGGGCCTCAACAGTCACAAGCGGAGATATCAAAAATACCCTGGATTGAATAGCACGTGTTATGCACGTGTCAACTTAACTGAGATTCTTAACGATTTCCGTCAATAAGCCCTAAATTGATGACTAGGCACATTGGGTCCTAAATTGATGAAATTGAAATATTGAGCCCCTGATTGTGAAAATCTTGTCAACATTGGGGCCCTAAATTGTCATTGCCCTTAACAAAAATAACCCCCTTCTCCTTACCTTCTTTCTCTTCTTAATTAGAAAATTGTTTTCTCTTACCAAAAAACAAAACTTCTTTTTTCTTTCATCAATTCTCCAACAACACATTTTTTTTTTAATTTCAATTTATTGAGATTATAAATAATTGTGTTGTTTTTTATTTTTATATTTGGTTTGTTAAATTTCTCTTCTTCGTTGAGAACCGTTTGCTTAATTTCTTTCTCCTTTGTAGAGAGTCTATGTTTGTTTATTTGTTTGTTTTGTTATTTTTATCATCTTGCAATTGCGACGAATCACACATTATCTCAGAATGAAGAGGATGACATTATTCTTACTGCATAAAGATGTTTTGTGAATTTTATGATGTATGGTAAGTATTTCCTCATCAACTCGGATTCTCGAGTTTATCGATGATTAAACCTAAATAATATCTGAAGGGAAATTTCCTAAGTGCCGGATTGAGGCAATGTCTAAATTTTTCTTGGATTACAATCTGAACGTCTCAAGATATAGATTGAAAGTCTCATTGTTGTAGGGTAAGGGATGGAATCACACTTGATGATTGGGATGCATGAGCCTCCGACCTTCGTAGATTGTCATCTATATTATTATTATTATGAATGGAGAAATTAACACTCCCTCTATTTCAAAATATAATAGTCCCTCTTTGTATTTATATTTGTCCCAAAATAATTGTTATAAGAGTGTTCATATCTTTTAAAAAAAATGAATATATAAATTTGAATATCATTATTATCAGACTGTGGGTGTAACCTAGCATAAGCATGCAAACTTGATAAGGCATTAGGTGATCAGAAATGTAGACTACACGAGCGTATTGCTTTACAAATAATGGGTAAATCCTGAATAAAAGAATGAGTGTTACAGCATTATTTATGGTGATCATACATAGACTAAACGAAAATTAATAATTTAAGAACTAAAAAAATACAAAAACAAACGAATTCATTAGGATGAAAGAATTAATTCCATGATGCACGCTAGAAAATTATCTTCCCACTATTTTTTTTTTTAAAAAAAAAAAATCCAAATTCTTAATCTCTTGAGCAGCTTCTTAATTACCTAATGCATGGCCTTTTCCTCCAGGGGCCGGACCAGAATTCTTAATACCTCCCAAAACCTCAGAATTCTTAAACTCATGCCCTTCCCCTCCTGGGCTAGGTCCAGAATTCTTAACATTTCCAAAAGTTTTAGCATTGACAAAATCGTGCCCTTTTCCTCCCGGACTTGGACCAGAGTTCTTGATGCCCCCTAGAGCTTCAGCATTGGTAAATTTATGTCCCTTACCTCCCGGGCTCGGACCAGCATCCTTGATGTTCCCTAAAGTTTCAGCATTAACAAAATTATGTCCCTTTCCACCCGGGCTCGGACCTCCATTTTTAATAGCCTTAATATACATCCAATAGGGTATATTATGATCAACTGAAGGCTTAGACACACTAAGAAAGCGAGCCTCGGTATTAAACCCTAACAAGGTAAGAAGAAGTACAATGAGGAAGGTGGCGATTAGTGGGAGATTTTTTGCCATATTAAGAAGTTAATTAGCGGTGTAGGCTTGAATGTTATACGTACGGGCGTCTTGCTAGTGAAATTTATGAAATGAAATTGGGGTGTTTGTGAATTGTGATGAAGTGGAGGGTGTGGTGATATTGTTTATATAGTTGATAGCATGGTTGAAAGAAGGGAGAATGTTTTTGAAATAGTTAGGTCATAAGTTGACTGTTTATAGTTATGGAAGACTGGTCCAAAGAAACGTGGGGAAGAAGGCTTAGCGCTTTAATTTGGAAGTGAGAATGGTCTTCATTAGTTAAATATGAGCCGCCGTGAGGTATTTCTATGTTGTTTTTGAATGGAACTTGAACCAAGTGACTTTTAGGAGACAACCTAAGCACGATGAACTAGAGGAAAATAATAGACCAAAGAAAGTAGAGGAATCTTGAGTCCACATGTTCTTTTAGGTACACACATGTATCTAATTATGAGTAATATTAAAGTTTTTTTTAAAAAAAAAAAAAAAATATTCACAAAAATTTGGTTATACCGAAGTGTTTGGTAATGTTTAATTTGATGTTGTGTTTGTAGGCTCTGATTCGTTATTCCAATGAATGATTGATAAATCACTTTGTAACCATAATTTTGTGATTTTTATTTTGTGACACAATCATTGCTCCTTAAATATTTATACACTGCTCCCTCTAATCTTAGCCGTCGTTTTTAGACAATTTTTTAGTCCAAAATAATCGTCATTTTTGAGTGAAAAACATTTGATCCTACTTGTTGCATTGTATTGATTTTATTGCATTAAGTAATGTAGATGAGGGACATTTAGTGGGAGTTAATGTGAGTAGTATTTTCATTCATTAAATGGTATGCATATGATTGTTTATCTTAAAACTTGTGAAAAGTTTAAAACCAACATCTATTTCGAAATGAGTAAACTGCTTTTCTGCCCCTCGTACTATGGCTCCAACATCAATTTGACATCCGTACTGCTGAAACTACAAATGTATGATGCGTACTATAGTTTTCTTAGCAAAATTAACCAAAATACTATTCAATTTCTAACAGACGTTATTTTTTCTAACGGGCATTAATTTATTTTAACGGATGTTAATAATTTAACAAAAATTTGAAATAAAATTTACAAATGTTGAGTTCGTACCAGATATTTTTTATTTACAAATATAAGGGGTAAAAGTGTGAATTATTAAACTACAAGACCTAATTATCAATCTAATAATAAACAAAGGAGCAAAAATAAGTAACTTACATTTACAAATTAATCCCCACTAGACCAAAACTGGTACAGACAAAACGATCTCCCTCCCCCCCCCCCCATTTTAATCGCTCCGTTTTCTTTCCTCTACTTCCCGTCACCATCCACCGCCGGTCGCCACCCTCCCAAGCCATCCCCATCCTTTCAGGCCGCCTCTACCCCTCTTCTATACCATCGCAACCTGTTCTTATGCTGCCGCCTTCTCCGGTTAACCCTAAGATATAACCCCAAATCCAGTAGCCCTAACCATCCACATGAGATCGGCGTCCTCCATTCCCAAATAAAATATGGATGCCGCCTCCTTCCCACCCCCAAACCATCCACACTCCGCGGCTAGTCTCCTTCTCCAGAGGATCCTCATATCTAATGTTGATGGAAGTCGAAGCTTAGGTCTCTAATATGGGTTTATCTCTAATTTGGGTTCATTGATTTTTGAATTGAGTTATAAAGCAGATCTGTGACTGTGTGTGTTTGTGGATTGATTTTTAATTTGAGTATCAAGGAAGAGAATTGAATCTGGTGTTGGTTTTATGTTGGTGGCGGGGTGGAGTTTTTTTGTTGATGGTGGTGAATGGTGAGGTGTTAATGGTGGTGGGTTTGTGGTGAAAGAGATGCGCTGTTGGGTTGACGGTGGTGGATTTGAGTTGATGGTAGTGCGTGGGTGGAAGGTGGTGGTTGGTGGCTGTGAGATGTAATAGTGGTGGGGATGAAGGGTGAGGTGTAGGGACGGGATGTAGACTGGGAAAGGTTGTTTGGTGATGAATGTGTACAAAATTAATGTTAGGAGTATTTTTCTTTTCAGTAGAATAATTTAGTTAAAAGGTACTGGTAAAAATGAACATAAAAACGAGTAAATGACTGATATGTAAAAAGGTTTATATTTGATTGTTAAATTATTAACGTCCGTTAAAATAAATTAATGTTTGTTAGAAAAAATAATGTTTGTTAGAAAAAACTGACGGTTGAATAGTATTTTGGTTAATTTTGCCAAGAAAACTATAGTACGCATCATACATTTGTTGTTTCAATAGTACCGATGTCAAATTGATGTTGGAGGCATAGTACGAGAGGCAGAAAAGCAGTTTACTCATTTCGAAATTTACATATAAAATTTTTTAACCGACTTTTAACGGGTAGAGTACATTCACACTAATAACCTCCAAAACTTTCCTACAATTATAACCGTCAAATGTGACTTTGTACAATATATCAATTTGACTCGCGTACTTTGGAAACATCAAATGTGGGTTGCGTACTAAATGTTTTGAAAATGTTGATACTACTTTTTTAACATCAGTTAGAAACATAACGGGACATTCCATATAGGAGTAAAAGTGTAAGGAATAAAACATAAAGTGGTAAGATTGCAGATTTTCAACACTCCATTAAGGAATTACTCAATTGACACTCTTCTTCCCCAAATCTACACTTCAACTGCCACCATTGCTGCCACCATCCCCAACCAAACCATCAACTTCACCTACCACCAATCACCACCAACTCCACCAAACGCAGAAATCGAACAAACCAAAAAACCTGGAGATTGATTGAACAAACTACCACACCCATAGATTGGTCGAACCCTAACATTCATCCTCCTCCCCAATTTCAAAATTTGCCCAGAAGAAAATGACCCGATCTGATAAATTTGCCCAATTCCAGTTTTAAACTCGGAGCTCAAAATTGATTGAACAAACTACCACACCCAGAGCAACGTATAGCCTCGAGAAATACCTCATCTCGATAAACATCAATGGCGTTTATGTCAGAGTAGAGCTCGGAGGACAGTTAGGTTACCACATTGATGTGCTTGCTTGCTCGACTAAAACCTTAACTGAAACCCTGAGACTCTTCCAGCAGCTCATATATCCAGCAATCCAGAGCCTCTGTCACGGTGTCAATTTGACTGACAACATTCTCTGGCCAGAATGCGTCAGAAATCTGACACCTCCTCGATACAGAAAAACCCAGTTTGTGCCTTTCCCTCAACTGAAAGAGGCATTGCTCTCCGTCCCTGCTGAAAGCATGTATGATTATCAGCACACCTGGGATTCAGTCATGGAATCCGGTAGGCCAATTTTGAGCTCCGGTAGGCCAATTATTGGGTGTGTTACTTATTTACCGTTTGTGGATTCTAATTATAAGAGTTATATTTTAGGACTTCATGTTTTATTCCTTACACTTTTACCCCTTATATGGAGTATCTCGTTATGTTTCTAACGGATGTTAAAAAAGTGGTATTAAAATTTTCAAAATATTAAGTACGCAACTCACATTTGATGTTTCCAAAGTACGCGAGTCAAATTGATATATTGCACAAAGTACGCGTGTCACTTTTGCAATAAATTCTGCCAAGAAAACTATAGTACGCATCATACATTTGTTGTTTCAATAGTACCGATGTCAAATTGATGTTGGAGCCATAGTACGAGAGGCAGAAAAGCAGTTTACTCATTTCGAAATTTACATATAAAAATTTTTAACTGACTTTTAACGGGTAGAGTACATTCACACTAATAACCTCCAAAACTTTCCTACAATTATAACCGTAGTGCTCTCGTACGTGAATGTCTTATAACCTTAATCGTTATTAGTGCCTTAGTGAATGTCTATTTTCTAGAAAACTCGCCAAATAGTACCTCACAACTATATGTTCTGAATTGTTTCAAAAAAAAAAAAAAAACTATATGTTCTGAATTTCTGATTGTAACTTGCTTAATGCAGATTGCTAAAGTACTTTTTTTTCATCAGCAAAAGAAACTATACTAATACTCCCTCCGTTCCAAATTATCTGTCACTTTTGAAAAGAAATCTTGTCCCAAATTATCTGTCACTTTAGTGAGTATTTCACAGTTTTGGACAAAATTACCCTCTCATTAAATACCTACTCTCAGGTTCTCTCTCCCACATTCAATTAAGGAGCTACTCGTAATTAGGGTGAGCAGTAAAACATTTAAGAGGAAAGATAAAGGGCATTTTAAGGATATTTATTACTTTCTTTGGTTTGTGTAACTTGGCCAAAAGTGACACATAATTTGGAATGGAGTCAATAACAAAGTGTATAAGAGCTTAATCATTATGAAAAGTAATCCCTCTGCCCCGGAAAGATAGTCTAATTTTAACTTTTTATGGTCAACAAAAATAAACTTTGACCAAATATTGGTGTCAATTTAATGATTACAATGAAATTCTAAAAATTGTTATCGATAAATCACTTAATGATTTATCAAAACAAATTTTAGAATTTCACTAGAATGATTAAATCGTCACCAATATTTGGTCAAAGTTAATTTTTTTTTTACCATAAAAAAATTAAAATGAAATTATCTTTCTGGGACATGAGTATATGTCTTCCATATAGTTACACACTCTTCTTTTATTCGGGATAGGCACCTAAACTAAGCATAAATAAAAGCAGGGGCGGACCTACCCTTACTCTGTGGGGGGCAATGGCCCACTTTGTTTTTTTTTTTTTTTTAAAAAAATTACTAGTGTAATTTTTTTGAAATTTTGGAGTATTAGTGCAATATTTTAGACTTCGCCCCCTTTGTTTAAAAAAATAAATGAATTAGTATTTATTTTTACCCCCTTTAAATGTGTTATGCAATTTTGCCCCCCATTGTGAAAAATTCCTGGGTCCGCCACTGAATAAAAGTGATAGGGACCATAAGTCTTAAAAGAAAAAAGATCACCCCATTAATCTAGAATAGACCAATACCAAAATTTTGTGACTAATTAATCAAAAATAGACTAAAAGGATAACAGTAAAATCTTGTGAAATATTTGCATGTCCATATCTCCGAGAAAATTTGGGGGAAACAAGTTTCTCCAAGTTATAAAAAGTATTGTTTTTTTTTTTTTTATGGGGTAAAAGTATTGTTCTTGTTTTCATGGGGTTTAAGATTTAGGGAAGAGTTTTTATAACTTTAGTTTCCTCCAAAGCACTCATGCTACTTTTTTTTTTGCAGAAGATTTTTTATAACTTTAGTTTCCTCCATGCTACTTTTTTTTGCAGAAGATTTTTAGTGTTGGGCTTTTCAGAAAAAATTGGGTTTTATAATGACAGGGGCCGCGCGAACACAGGCCCCCACTACCAGAAATTAAGATGTAGGTGCGGCCACAATGGGCCGACCTTAGGGTGATGCCCATCCAAAGTGCAATGGAAGTCACCATCCTAGGCCATGGGCCTTGTTGATCACCCATTGACCCCATCCAGGTATGTAAATTTTAACGCTATCTCATTACTTTCTATAAAAATCATTCCCTCTTCCATTTTCCACATTCCCTTCTCAATGTGGGATATATTCCAACCTTTTCCTTTTCCCTCCCTTCCCCCAAAATGCACAGCAGTTGCACAAAAATAGACTGCTCACAGTTCATTCACCATTATTTGAAGTAAAAGACACTCAATTTTATCACTAAAAAACATGGTTTTTCTTCCTTTCACTTTCCTTTAATATAAAAGCCAAAATAAGTTGTATGTTGGCATATTCTTTGTGCTTTTTATCTACAAGGAGAATACTTCATATAGCTTGAACAAAGTACATTCAAAAAAAGAAATTAAGAATTCAGTAACCCTGTTGTGAGGACCCTGATCCGGAGTAAGCACCAAAACTTTACACGCCTGAATTGAAAATTGAAATACACGTAACGACTACTCTACACAAAGACAAAAACTTGCGTGAGATGGTCTCATCACACGTGAGACGGATCTCATTGAAGGAGTAAATGGTTTGCCCTCTATGAGCGGGGCGGGGCAAACCCATTTCGTCTCTCGTCGAGATTCGTCTCATGTATGAGACCATCTCACACAAGACTTCCTCTTGCACAAATCATGTAAAACCACAAATCTCCATCTAGATTTTCATAAGGCCAAAACCGTTGAGGAAAAAAAGAGTAAAGATGAGATTAGTTAGGGGGTCTTACTATGAAATGTGAAGTTATCATGTACCCAATTCATGTATGAAATAATGTCATAAAAAAATGCATTTTATGTGCTAGGTCTAAATGCATCAATTATCCCTGATAATACTTGGAACAAAGTTTCAGACATATGTCTGTAATTAATAGTTAATCATGTGAACTGAAAGTACAAACAACATGCATATTAAATCTTGTGAAGAACCATGAACATTGTAATAAACATCTTGCACAATTGGAATCAAAAAGTGACGTAAATCACAGCCTTGGACGGATGGTTCTCCTTGTAATCGGAAAATCGTCGATGAATAAACGTCGTGATGTCTTTGGAGATGTGCATTCATACATGTTGATAAAGGAGTGACAATACTATTAATCATTTTTATAATCGAGCCTAATTGAAATCAATTTACGATAGTTTCATACATATGAAAATCAATTGTATAAATCTGAAATGAATTTGGCACATTGACCGCAGGAGTGGTGCCAAATTCTAATAATGTATTTTCAACTCATTTAGTCGATACAAAGAAAAATCCCAAATACTTTCTCTCTTGTTTTCTGCAATGGACTCCTTTTCGATTTTCATGATGGTATTAGAGCATGCTAGTATCCATACTTCTGATTTCATTTAGCTGTGCATATAATCGATTCCTTGTCTTCTAAACTTTGTTTTCTTTTCTTCGTTAATTGAAATTCATTTCGGTAATTTTTTTTTCTTCAAATCGAACTATGTTGTAGTTTTGAGACCTAATTCAAAGCATTAATATCATCTTTGAATCCTTGATTTTCGTTCTCAAATGGCATCCGAAATAGATCAGTCCAACAATTCCAACCAAAATCAACATAGTTATCTCTCTTGAATCCAATATGCATCAACTATTTACTGTTGTCTAAGAACTTGGTGGGATCAGACAACGAAATCGCACTCTCAGCTAAATCAAGTTGTGTTTGATTGATACAGAGATCCTATTTTGGCAGTGCACAAATAGTCATGTGTAATATTACAGCTCAATCAAATTCAACATTGAACCAGCAGCACGCAAGAAGGACATATCATTGATCAAATCAACTTCAATTTATTACAACACACGCACTGATTCAGAAGAACACAACATTTAATAATAGCAGTTCTTAGTTATATTACAGATCTAATAGTCCAGATTCTCTAATACTCACATACAAACCAAAGTGTAAATTACAACACAATTCAGGCAAAGTTTTTAAACCTCTCCTCCATGATTTCATTTCCCTCGGTTGCTGAAATTCATCTTCTCGAAGTAACGAATTGAGAGCAAAGACAGCGACAGTTGAACCTCGTCCTTCCCCCACCGAGTTTTTGTTTTACCAGCGCCGGCAGATTTCGCCGGAACTAGTGGTGGCGGCGGCAGGCATGGCCAATTCGATGTGGACGCAGCGGACGACGACGCCGACGAACTACTGGATGGTTTCAATAGAGGCAACAAGTATAGAGAGTGCAAGCGGCGGAAACCGCCAAGTGCGAGGACGACGGAACGGAGCTGTTGCTTACCGCAGCCGGTGTTCGCCCAGTGCCGTGTACAGATCTGCTCCCAGAGACGCTCATCCTGCGCCGTCGTGTGCCACTGTTTGCTAACGCACGCCGCAGAACCTAACGTGCGCGCGTCCGCGTGCTTCAACACCTCGTACAGCAAATTCTCATCCAATAAAACCGACTCCGCATTTTCCGCAACCACCAGCACCTCCTCCTCCGACGCCGCCTCCGCCTTGACCTTCTTCATCTTAACGTCGTCATCGGTAGCCGGATCTCCCCCGTCGCTAATCGCTCGCTTCATCACTCCGATCGATTTAAAGAAAGGAAGTTCAAGAGAAAAGGAATTGAGATCTCTGATTCATTTCTCTCTCCTCTTTGAGAGAAAATAACAAGGGAATCCACCAGCCTTTTGATAGTTGTCGAAGAAGACAAGATAAGAAATGAATGAATGCACTTTGGGAACTCTTTGAATGACGAGTTTGCCCCTCGGTTTGGTTTTATTTACTGTTTATAGAATTGTTTGGTGTTTTGCGAAATTGGACAATAAATGCTGGAATCTTTTGGATTTCAGTTAGTCTCTTTTGTTCTTTTCTCCTCATCAACTTTATTTCCATTTTTTTTTATTACGGTGAGTTGTGCGTCGGTGCTTGTGCTTTACTCCCTCCGTCCCTATTTACATTACAAAAATGAGGCTTTGCAAAGAAAATAAGAAAATGATTGTAAAATTGATGTGTTGTGAGTGTAGATAATTGAGTGGGAGAGAGAAAGTGGGTAGAAAAAAATAAGTGGATAGTTGTTGTCAGTGGCGGACCCAGGAATTTTTTGAAGGGGGGCAAAATTATTTTTGTTAGTATAAGGGGGCAAGAAAAAAATTTAGTTTATTTTTTCCTTCACTGAAAGGGGGGCAAATATTAATTTATTACACTAATTAATTTAAAATTTACAAAAATTGCACTAGTAGCAAACGGGGGCCGCGGCCCCTTACCCCATAGGGTAGGTCCGCCAGTGGTTATTGTGAGTATGATAAGTGGGTCCCACTCCTTTTGAGATTTTGTAATGTTACCAAAAATGGCTAGGGACGGGAGGAGTATAATTTTAGGGTCTATGAACTACTCTCTCAAATTTATAAACGGGTAAATTTGAGTTTAAACTCAGTCGCTAAATTAATGAGTGGTTTCAAAAGGAATGTGTAGCAGTAAACATCACTTGTCACCAAGCTGCTTCTCCCACTCGAACACAAAACATCTCTTACCATCCCTCACCTCTTTCCCGTTAAGCTACCCCTGGAGGACACTTTATTTCCATCTTTGTCTGGGTGTTTATAAAATTGGATAGGTGTTTTCTTTTATGTGTATGATTGTCATTTACAACTCTCTCACCTTCACTAATTGGGGTTATAAATTTGTGAAAAATTTGGATTTAAATCATTAAACATTAATCTGTTGTACAATCTAACTGATTCAAATTCTTAAGAGTCATTAGCGGAAGGATGTAGTTCACAATCATTTTCATGTAGATTAAAATTGAAGAGGGACATGGGCCAATAGTTAAAAAGTTTGGAGTCCAAATTAAGATGGATAAGTTTACTTGGGTGGATGAGTTCATTAAAACATTGATGGTCTAAGATTAAATAGATGTACAACCAACTACATATGGGCCACAGAGAGGAAATAATCCAACTAAAGCCCAGTTATACGATGCCTTGTCAGAAAAGGCAATATTACCTCATAACTTAAAATAACATCATTACATGTCATTCTACATCATTACAGAAAAACTTGGGAAAAACGCGTTTTATACGCGTCTTGGTGTAAAACGTGTTTTTTATATGCGGAGTGACATTTTTGTAAATAAACGGAACGATACTAAAAGACGCAGTGGCATTTTTGCTAATAACTGGAACTTACGAAAACTGGGGCTGCCCATTTGTACCAATCCAAACCTACCAACCGAGTACCAGCCGAACCAAAGAGTTTGGTATACCGAACGTTTGGTACGGTAGTACCGAACCGAGTATGCACTATTGGTTGGTACACGGTACCCAAATATGAGTTTTGTTGGTATACCGTGTACCGAGTTTATTTTTAATAAAATAATTTTTATTATATATTTAATAGAAAATTATTAAAAAAAAACCTAAAATCTAATCTAATTTAACCTAACCTAAATACCTGATTCAATTTTCATTTAAACCCTATTCTGTTTTCCACTTTTCCGTCTCTTTGTCTCTCTCGTTCTCTCTGCAGCGGAGCAAGGGGGCAGGGGCCAAGGGGGAAAGACCGATCGATCACGAATCTCTCACACCGGTGGCTACTGCTGGCTAGGTACGTACCTCCGTCTCGCCTACCCTCTCTCTCTTAGTTATTCAATTCGCTCTAAATCGCAATTTCAAAAACCCTAACTTGTTCGTGATTTTCGCGATTCAGTCAAAATACGTGATTTTCGCTTTTTTAAAAAAAAAATCAGTTTCCCCATGAGTTCCTGAACATATAATTCAATTGCTATAACCCATAATTTGAAGTTACTTTGTTGTGCGGGCATGGATGATTCAAAAAACCCTAACTTGTTCGTGCTGCTCATAGTTTGATTGCCCCAATTTTCCACTTTTCCTTCTTTGGTAGAGATGTAGTACCAACCGTACCAACCGAGTACCAACCGTACCAAGAAGTTGGTATACCGAGTTTGAAGGTTAGGTACTGGTACTCATTTTCGTGTACCAGCTTCATCTTGGTTGGTACTGGTACAAGGTAAAAAAAGTCGGTATACCTACCATGCCACCCCTAACGAAAACCCACCAGGCACTTTTTTACTCGGTAGGAGGCATTTGGCAATACTACAGGAGACACTTTTTAATACTAAGGTAAACATTTGTTTTAGAACTTAGAAAAACTCGCTTGACACTTACAAAAAATCACCAGGCGCTTTTTTACACTATAGGAGGCATTTTGCAATACTACAGGAGACACTTTTTAATACTAGGGCAGGCACTTGTTTTAAAAAAATTAAAAACTCACCAAACACTTGTTGAGAATGTAAGAGACATTTTTCAATATTCCAAGAGGCACTTTGTAATAGTAAGACAGACAGTCTTAAACTACCACTAAAAGAGACTCTTTGAATGTATAAAAGTGTCTGCTTGAATATTTATAAGTGTAATATTACAACAGACATTTGGTAATATTAGAGAAAGCACATGATAATATTAGAGAAGGCAACTGATAAAAACACGCTTTTCATTAGCTTAGTGTAAAACGCGTTTTTCACATGACCAACTTTAATTATTAAATTATTAAGCATCGGAAATTCCGCCTCAAGAAAATGATACCAAAACAAAAATGGGTAAAATAACATCGACAACCATGATCCCACGGCAGTGGGGTTGGAAATGGATTTGACAAAATGTGGTTTGACCACATTTTGACCCAATTTTTAAAATAGCTTTATTTTGTGTAAATGAAAATAAGTTGCTAAATTGAAATCTACATTAATATAGATTAGGAAAATGCATTTATTTGCTCAAAACCATTTATGGGTGAATGAGAAATTAATGCCTAAAGTGTGCAACTTGAAATGAGTTTTTGAAGAGTTGGAAATATAGAAAACATTATATCCCACATTGGTTGGAAAATGAAAAGGATGAGAGTATTTAATATAGCTCATCTAAAGGAGTGTCAATCAAGTATGGGCTTCCTACCATACAAGCTAAGTGGGCTTTTGGGCCAACCATGCAAGCTAGTGGTCAATTGAGCTAATTTTGGACTAGCTGTGGAGCCTTAAAATTTTGACAAAATTCTAGTACATTTATTTTTTAACATAAAGGGGGTATAGTCTAAAATATTACACTAATACCCCAAAAAAAAATTTAAAAAAAAATTGCACTAACAATTTTTATTTTTATTTTAAACAAAGGGAGGCTATTGCCCCCCATTAACCACACATAGGTCCGCCCCTGTCCCACGGAACGATGAACTCGTGAAAGATTATAATTTGTAGGGCAATGCTAGGGGCACAAAAGAATTTCACAAAATGAAGTATACAAAATGAGGTGACGATATTTTATTGGTTGCATCGATAGTGGACCCGGCACACTCTAAATTAAAAACACCAATAAAATCATGACACATGATTTTGTAAGCTCAATTCTGTGACTTTATATTTACCCTAATTTGTAACCCGCAACTCTTAAACAAAATTTCACCACTTATTTATGATTTTAGCTATACAAAATAATACAGTATATACTATACGAAGGAGATGCATTGACATTATTATGTTATGTCATGAGATTGGTCTGAAACTAATTTATTTAGTTGAGATAAACGAAGTTTTTAGATGTCCGACCTATATACCTCCATCAAGGATATGAACAATATCAAGACGAAGTTGATGATAAAAGTGGTTGCGCATTTGAGAGGAAATGTAAAGAAAACAATGAAAGTTGTTTCTCATATTTTTGTATAGCCAAAGGTGGCTATTTTTTATTTTTTTTTTCTAATTTTGATAAATTATTATCTAGCGCGCAGTGAATAGTAGATTTTGTTTGAATACGCATAATCAACTTCTTTAGATCGATCGTTGCTTGCTTGTACAACAACCTTAACTCTTTGGTTGAGCTTCCGACGTTTGTTTGCGGAGAGCATGTTGTTATCCTAGTGTGCTGTTATCCTAATAAAAAAATTGCTCGAGGTTATATATGATTGTGGTGGTTATGGAACCCTAAAAGGAATATTCAAAAATTAATCCATTGATATCTGAAAACATAATCTTGCTTTGTACTCCCTCCGTCCCAGAATGATCTTCTTATTTGACTATTCAAACTTTTTATAGATATGAGATTTTGCTTCACTAGCCATGTTTTTTTATGCACTTTTAAGCCCAAATTGTAGAAATGGAAAGAACTTTTGAGACAATGAAAAATGGCAAATGAGAAGATTATTTTGAACATCTCTCATACTAATGGTTACTTACTTAAAATGTTCAATTTTCTCCTTCCTATCAACTCACAAAAACTTTCCATTTATTATTTCATATCTTATTTTCTCTCTCCTCCCACTAACACTTACTTTTCTGACATGCTATTTTCTTAATCTCTACAATCAATATTAGTAATCAGTAGTTTAGGAATGAGGGAGTATAATCTTTTGAAATTGGTTAGACGGAAATTTAAAATAAAATTGAAATAAGTGGACTATCAGATTGCAACGGAATAAGTAATACTCAAAGAAGATTATAACTAAAATATTATAAATAAACTATATGCAACACTATTTTACTAAAAGGGTTAAGATTAACAATACACGTAACGTTCAGTCAACTACCTCGTGGATCTCAAGGCAGGGAATATTGAAAGAATGGGACATTAACAGAAAAAAATTGTCTTTGGAGCGTTTGTCTCAACTCAATTCGATATTCCTTCCGTCCCATTTGAAGCTTCATCATTTTAATGAGGGTGCAAAAATTAATAAAAGTGATGAGTGTAAGAAGGATTGTAAAAGGGAAAACGTTAGTGGATATGACAAGTGGGCCTACAATTTAAATGTGTGAAGGGAAAATTTAGTGGATATGACAAATGGGGCCCACAATTTAAGTACTCCCTCCGTCCCACTAGAAGTGAGACTTCTTTCCTTTTTGGGCCGTCCCACTTAAAGTGAGACTACCCAAAATGGAAATGTTTTAATATACTTATATTCATCATTCCCCACTATTTAACCCCATTCATTCTCCCTCTTCATTTTCCACCACTCATTTTATTCAACCAACACCACTATTTACCCCACTCATTCTCTCTCTTCATTTTCTACCACATACTGTATATATCACTTTATCTTAAATATCGTACCCAAAATGAAAATGTTTTAATATACTTATATTCCCATTTGGTAAAAAAGTGAAGCTTCAAATTGGACGAATGGAGTATATACTTCGTAGTTTCAGGAACCATGGGAGGCTTAAATACTTTGATTCAGTAATTAGGAAGTTTTAATATAATCTCCATATATATTACTCCCTCCGTCCCAAAATAATATTCTCATTTGCCATTTTTCATTGTCCCAAAAAGTTCTTCCTATTTCTACAAAGGCAAATTACAATTTAGGGCCTAATGTCTACGAGGTGGTTCCAGTTTAGGACCTGACGTCTAAAATTTGGCGATTTAGGGCCTGACTTGACATTTTCGTTGTAGTATGAGGCTTTTTAACGGTTTTTGTTAAAAAAAGTTAGTTAAGTCACATGTGATTTGCACGTGATTGACGAAATGGGTAAATTTGATATGAGAATTAGTGCTTAAGGGGTAAAATATAAATACTTAAATTTAAAGTCGCAAAATATAAGTTTTCAAATTTTAAATTAAACTATTTAAATAAAATATCTAATATATTAAATTTTTGATTTAATTTTTTTAAATAAATAATCATTTCCCTTCAAGAATATTTTTTTCAAAGAAAATTGATAAGTTTTGTCCATCTAAATTGATGGAGATGGTGGTCAATAGTGTTTTGAGACGAGAGAGATGACGAAAATGGGAGGTTGGAAGCGAAGATCTAAATCTGGAAAAAAAAATCAAAGAAAATTCATAATTTGTTTGTTTTATTTTAAAATTTTATATAAATATTTTTATTTAGATCTAGGAAAAAATTGTCAAAAATATTTTTTCAAAAATAATTTATTTATTTATATTTAAAAATAATTAAAATAAAAAATTTAATATATTAGTTATTTTTTTCAAAATTTTAATTTAAAACTTGAAAATTCATATTTGTGACTTTAAGTTTAAGTATTTATATTTAACCCCTTAAGAACTAATTCTCATTTCTTATCGATCCATTTCGTCAATCACATGTTACTTAACTGACTTTTCTAACGAAAACCGTTAAAAACCCCTATTTTGCTAACAAGTGTCAAGTCAGGTCCTATTTCGTTAAATTTTGCACGTCAGGCCCCAAACTGCAACCGCCTCGTAGACATTAGGCCCTAAATTGTAATTTGCCATTTCTACAATTTGGGCTTAAAAGTACCTAAGCAAAACATGGCTAGTGAAGCAAGAGTTCATATCTTTAAAAAGTTTGAATAGTCAAACGTGAAAATTCAATATATTCATCACAAGGCTATGCTTGAAAATTCAATCATTTTAACACACCAATTTCAGAAATATACCAAAAACCTTTAGTTCTAATGGTATCCAGTACTAGCTTCCATAGTGAAGGTAGCGAGTTTGAATCTGTTAAAGACATGTGATAGCCTATTTATAGGTTATTTGATGTAGCCTAAGGGAAATTTATCTGTCATAAGTGAAAAAATAATATAAAATAAAAAATTATGAATATGACTAGCTTTTTGGACAGAGGTTTGTGGAGGAATATCATAGGCCATTGGGTTTATACGTGTAACGGGTCAGCCTGATACCATTATAAAGTCTAAGGTTTCACCCCAACCAAATGACAATGGGAGGAGTAGCCCAGGATCTTTATATAGTCAATGCATAGCTAGTTAATTTTCGGTGTAAGATAATGTTTCTAACAAGAAGGAGTATATTTTTATGTAATTATTCTATAATAAAACACTATAGTATTTATTTATAGTGTTAACTTCTATGTATACAAGTTGTAGAGGGGGTCCTGTCTCTGTTTGCAGTTAATAGTGAGGATAGAGATACAATTTTTTGGTGTTTATATCAAGAGTTGGGATTTAATGGCTCATGTGTTTACTTGCTTATGCAATATAGCAAAACTTTAAAATTATATTTCTTTATTTTAGAAATAAAATATATATTTTGGAACTATAGATATTAACACATTTATTATAGGACATAGAGAGTATTGTTGGATAAATCTTGTAAATATTGAAAGGAAAACAAATTACAACATTGAAAATACAATACACAACAATTAGAAGAAAAAACATAAATGAACGATACAACCGTATTTGATCTCTTCATTGGGTTTGTCCATCTTTGATCTCTTGTATCCGAGTCGTGTGAGAACACACTCTCCTTAAGACTAATTCGTCCTCCTCTCTACGAGTGCTTGAGGTTTTCACGGGCGTTAGTCTCCCAGGATAAAACGGATTAACCGGAACCACTTCGCACTTAAGCCTTCCGGCGAAATGAACTAATATGCTTGGACGATATCACCATTGATTTTGTTCTAGGAGGCCAAAAGAAGAAGATGAACAAATTGCAAGAGGGAGGAAGAAGATTGAAGGAAAAATTCTCAATCGTGTGTTCTTTTTTCTCATCTCTTTTTCTCTTTTCTTTCAAAGAGTTGTGGGTATTTCTTTTATAGCTCAAAACTCCCCAATGATTAATTCTCTAATTAATCCACATATTGATGATCATCTTAATTCAACAATTAACATTGCCATCAATTTCTTTTTGGAGTTTCATTTGCCAATCATAAATGGACATTAACCTTAGAAGTTATTCTTTGAATTAATCTTGAATTAAAAGAATTATAATTCAATAAAAATGGGAATAACTATCAACTAGTTTTTCCATTCTTTTCACATGTGAGACAAACTCACATTTCCAACTTCCATCCATTTATTTAAGCTATAATATTTTTATCATCCAATCTTCAAATTGAACAAATAAAAATATCATTTTCATGTTCTCACGGAGTAGAATATAAACCCACAATAATCTTTGTCCAACGACAAACGATTCTTCCAAGGAAATGTACACAATTTCCTTCACACACAACATATTTTTCCAACAATCCCCCACATGAAGGAAATTGAGGACGAGCTTGGTGATAGAGTCCGGCAGACAAAAACTTGCATACGAAGGTGTGGGGATATTGCCCATTGAACCTCCGCTCGAACTAGCATATTTACTCTACTCGCAAGTCGATAGACGCGATGTCCTTGAATCGATATGCTTTTTGTGTAGCCGATCATATACTAGACACAAGTAATGTCCTAACATATTTCATTTCTCATAGCTATGTTCGTTCATGGCCCTGAACATAATGCCTGGTTCTGCGAGAGGGTCTAAGAATTGAGCCTCACACAATTCTCCTCGAAGCGGCCCCACTTCTCTCTCACATAGGTGACTTATTGAAGGTAACCCGTATTACCCCGCTCGACTTTCTCGACGCGTAAGAGTCATTAAAAGTATTTTGCTTATCCTTGTCCCTTCGGGATGTCACTAATAGGAATGGACTTGGGGGATTTGACCCCCACAGTGACGCGCGAGTCTTTTAACAGTTAGGTGGTCCCTTTTGAATCTAGTTCTTGGGATCTCCAGTCATCTAGATTGGGTTTTTCCGCTATGATCAACTCTAAGAGGCTTTATGTCTCATTCCCTCCATAATTTATAACTAACTCTCGGTTCTAACCATTTGGTTAACGGATCCGTTTTTCATTTGACTTCACATAGCCAAATTAGTTGAGAGTAGTTTCTTAATGGTGTTACGTCTTTGACATATAAGTCAAGACCTACCATTATACATAGTGCTTTGTATTCAATCAATCACCGATTGACTTCTAGCAATACAACCAATTACTAGCACAAGCTTTATCCCTTGGAATATCTTCTATAAATTGGCATAGCCTCTCGGCTTTCTAACCACATTATCTTAAGCTATAAACTTAGATTCCGCTATGAATCTATTTTATAACTTATTTATTTAGAAGACTTCTTCCATGATATAGTCGCTTCCGCTAATAAGAATATGAAACCACTCGTAGACCTTAAGTCTTTGATTTCATATATCCAAATAGCATCGCTATATCCTTCAATTATCGATAGATGTCTAGTGTAATGTAATCTGTGATCTCGATTGTATCTCAAGTACCTTAGTACTTTTACTATACATTTGGATTACTTGTGTTCCAACTCACTAGACTTTCAATAATTCTCGAGTGTTCAACTTGAGAAATAATGTCACTTCTATTCTTCAATAGATGTTGACTCATGCCAATTGGGGTTTAGTCATTGCTAAATAATCTTTTCAATTTCTCAAGAATTATCCATTACATTTTAGAAATTTTCACTTCAAGGATTGTATCCGCTAAACCCATATCTCATGGCCTTTTCAAATTTCCAAGAATTATATCTTAATTTGCTTAATGCAAATTCATTAGTTCTTCTTGAAATTTTAAATCCAAATGTCTCATATGCTAAACTTCTCTCAAGTTCAACATATTTTTTTTTTTTTTTTTTTTGATAGATTTAATCAACATTTTGACATAATCACTCATGTCATATTTGATTAATCCACTTTCTGACAAAATCAACCTTTTGATGTCATTATCTTTGTGCTTGTTTTAAGTCATCTAATGACTTTACTAACTTGCACACTTTATTCTAGGTTTTACTTTGACCTATTTCATTCAAAGCATCACTTTGATCTATTTCACTCAAAGTATCATTTGTTCATTTTCATGAACTTGACATCAATACTTGATTTTTCATTTTTTTTTCTTTTCTTTGGTTTTATATATATATTCAAAGTCATTGAATTATATATATAACCATTATGTAAACTCATTGTTTACATACTCACCATCTTGTACCCAAATATTCATTTTGTTGATTTTAGACTTTCTACTTTGCGAACACCCCCCACATTCACAAGTGTACGTAGGCCTACGTTTCCATACTTCATATGGAATTTACATTGTTTCTTGGGGTAACCTATTCAATAGGTATTTATTTTCCAAAGTAGACTCACGCCCACATCTTTGGGTTAGTCTTAAAATAACGCAATAATGCTTTCATTATTTTCATCAACACCATTTGATAGTGGTTTACAAAGTGGATAATTTGTGTACAAGCACATGTTATACACACACACTATACTCATTAGTGTTTTCATCCTTATTATCTCATTTTAAAGTTGTTTTTCAACATCTCCATTCAATGAGACAAAGCTTATTTATAATAACAATAACATTGTTATTATTACCATGTGTTTGAACAATCCATACATATCACAATATATCACTATGCTTATCATATGATGATGTAGTTCAACACACATTTCACATCTTGTTTGAATTCATTTTTGAATAAAAATGTGATCCAACTAAAGAGACATATTCTCATTATTGATCACCAACTCAACCCATCGGTTGATACAATTTCCATTCCTTCATTCAAAAATCATGATATCATCCTCGATGATATCTACCTTTGTCTCTCAAGACACAAGGAATATGTTTAACTTTTTCAAACAAGTTTGGTTTTTCATACAAGTTTGACTTTTCAAACAAGTTTGACTTTTAACCAAATTTGACAAACTTTGTCTTTGCCTTAAGCATTTCAATATGCTCCACCACATTTGCTTTAATCACAAGAAGTGTTATACAACTTCTTATCCGAAGCTCTATTCTCTTTCCAACACAAAGATGAATAGCAAGCATCTCAACATTCATTCAATTCATTAATGCTTGAGTTGCTTCTTGAAATCTTTTCAAGTGAAAATTAATTTTTCAATTATTTCCGTCCCTTGAAAATTTCACTTATCACCATCCATTCGACATGGATTTCATGAAGGACTATTTCAATTCTTTCATTGACTTTTTACGGTTTATGGAGTCTACTATTTTAAATCAAGAAACGGCCTGCAATGAATTTCATTGTACCAACATTCTCGATTTATTTTATAGTCCAAAACTCCAACTATTCTTTTCCTTTTTCTTGATACTATATATGTTATATAACGAAACCAAAAATTCGTTAAATATATAGTTCCGGCAAAAGAAACGCGTATGCTTCAACCGCACTCACGGATTAAACATCCGTCTCATTTCCACCAACTTTGTAGGATGTTCCTTAAGAAACCTCACTAAGTTCAAGGTGGTTAAGTAGAACATCTTTTGTTGCCATCACTTAAAGTCGAGGCTAACAAAATTTTCTAACTTCTCACGATGGTGATCAACATACTTGGAACACCCACATTCCGTTGGAAATTTGTCTCCACACAAGGAGCCTTCGCTCAAAACATTGGCTTTAATTTTTCAACAATTAAAAACCAAATTATTACTTTGTTGTTACAAATATAACTCTCTAACTTAATTAGAGAATTTACTCCAAGAATAAATTGCTAATTCAATAAGAGAATTATCACAATTTATTTCTTGTAACAACCTATCTTAATAAATCTCTTAATTCCTTAATGAAATATTATTAGAGATTAATTATTTCAAAATTAAATGTCTCATTTTGGAGTACCTCTAAATTCGAGACATTTACATTCTCATTCACATAATACACAATTTCATTTAGAAGCCCTCCTTCTAAACATTGTGTCATTTTTCATAATCAACAACAATAGGATTTAACAACTTCCTTCAAGAAGTCCTATTGTTTTTTTGTCTTCATGACATTAGTCACTTATCAACTATTAGGTTTTAACAACTTCTTCCAAGAAGCCCTATAGTTTTAGTATTTGTGACTTCACAACAATAGAATTCAACAACTTCTTTCAAGAAGCTCTATTGTTTTTATCTTTGTAACTTTTGTCACTATTAACAATAATAAGTTTTAACAACTTCTTTCAAGAAGCCCTATCATGTTAATCTTTGTGAACTTCGTACCATGTACAATAATAGGTTTTAAAAACTTCTCATAAGAAGCCCTATTATTTTCGTCAACGTAACGTTAAAGACTTAATCTTCCAACGTTCTTAGTTCCAATGAACTTTCCAATCTCTTCACTATGATTCATACGAAATGAATCATAAGAGACATATCACATGATGTATAACCACTACATGAGGCTTAGCCACAATTGTTTATACAATCATTGTAACATAGTTGATGTCACGGAGCATCAATCTTTCCATCTTTATTAATCTCATTAAAAAGAAATTAAAATTAGTGTTTTAGTTCACAAAAACTGCTCTGTTCCGAAATTTTTATCTTCACTTTCACATTATAGATTCCAATCTTCACCGTTCAGAATCTTCTCCTATGAGTCGTGAACATGTACAAAAAATTCCGGCCCAATCCAACGGTTAACGAAGCAGATATGCTGTTTACTACAGCTGGTCAAGAAAAATCTGTGCAGAAATTTTCTTGCTTTCTTTCCCATTGTTCCTCATCGTCTTTCATCCTTTCTCTCATAGCAACCTTGCCACAAGATTCTTGTAATCTGCAATCCTTTCTCAACAAGTGAATTAGTCTTAAGATTGTTGGAATATATCTTGTAAATATTGAAAGGAAACAAATTACAACATTGAAAATACAATATACAACAATTATGAAAAAAACATAAAAGGAACGATACAACCGTATTTGATCTCTTCATTGGGTTTGTCCATCTTTGATCTCTTGTATCCGAGTCGTGTGAGAACACACTCTCCTTAAGACTAATTCGTCCTCCTCTCTACGAGTGCTTGAGGTTTTCACGGGCGTTAGTCTCCCAGGATAAAACGGATTAACCGGAACCACTTCGCACTTAAGCCTTCCGGCGAAATGAACTAATATGCTTGGACGATATCACCATTGATTTTGTTCTAGGAGGCCAAAGGAAGAAGATGAACAAATTGCAAGAGGGAGGAAGAAGATTGAAGGAAATATTCTCAATTGTGTGTTCTTTTTTCTCATCTCTTTTTCTCTTCACTTTCAAAGAGTTGTGGGTATTTCTTTTATAGCTCAAAACTCCCCAATGATTAATTCTCTAATTAATCCACATATTGATGATCATCTTAATTCAACAATTAACATTGCCATCAATTTCTTTTGGAGTTTCATTTGCCAATCATAAATGGACATTAACCTTGGAAGTTATTCTTTGAATTAATCTTGAATTAAAAGAATTATAATTCAATAAAAATGGGAATAACTATCAACTAGTTTTCCATTCTTTTCACATGTGAGACAAACTCACATTTCCAACTTCCATCCATTTATTTAAGCTATAATATTTTTATCATCCAATCTTCAAATTGAACAAATAAAAATATCATTTTCATGTTCTCACGGAGTAGAATATGAACCCACAATAATCTTTGTCCAACGACAAACGATTCTTCCAAGGAAATGTACACAATTTCCTTCACACACAACATATTTTTCCAACAATCTCAACTAATCCCATGGACGATTTCAACATTATTTCATTATTTAAAAAAAAAAACATGTAAAAGAACACGAGTGATATACTTTGTAAAGTTGAAGTTGTTAAAAGATGATTGGAGCGAGTTAAAAAATAAGTTTGGGACACTTCTCAAATCGGCACACGCTTAAAACTCCTGACAACCGAACCTGCCTCACCCTCCAAACACCAAACCCCAAACCCGCTCTCCTCGTCCGGTTCAATGTGAGTTTGTAAATTTATTTATACTGTATTTTTTTGGAACATTTCCCTAGGTTGAAAAAAAGAACATATAGATGAACGGAATAAAATGAGCTAAGCCCAATGGGTACAACCCTATCATTAGGCGTGAGAAGCCATAGGCTAAAGGCCCAATCATGTCTCACTTTTGAAGTGACGACCTTTTCCGGCTCGGCCATACGAATGCCTGATCTTTTATGGCTCAACTCTAAATCCGACACTTATAGGATTATCTACTCTACGAGCATATCTCTATCTGGTCGACCTTGACCTCGACTAAAAGACGACCCCAGTTTCTCTTATAACGACGATCTACGTGGCAAAATTGTTATGTCCAACGTGCATGGATTTAATTGCAGCAACCAGCACACTTTCATTCCCTCCTAAAGTCAAGGTCATGAGATCCAACGCAAGTTACATCAGTTATATATACTTCACACAATCCATATGTCACTCGTAACTGCATTTTTTTTTTTTGGCTAAATCTCTTAACTCATGGTTTACGCATTGATTTTATCTCTCACATACAAAGACCCACTCTCACGCCGGAGGTTCTCGCCAGGGACCATTCCGGCTTGTTTTCGTTCGTGTATTTCAGGTCATTTAGTAGTTGGATGTTCCTCTTCGATTGAGCTTGGACTGATCCCTCCCGTTTTGGCGTCATCAATAGATATAAAGATCGTTTGTCGCAGCTGATGACTGATGACTTATTGTCGATTAACTTATTGATAATTACCTGTTTGTTTTGGCTTTTTTTTTTTTAAAAAAAACTTATGAACAGTCATAAGTTAATTGTACATGTTTTTCAAAAAAGCTTTAAAATGCTGAATTATGTTAATAATGCCAAAATACCCTTAATTTATAAATGAACTCATATGTATATGTTTGCCACTCCACCTAATTTACCATATAACTTATTATTATTTTACTAGTGTTGAATTGAAATACAATTTTTGCTACATAATTAATTATAATAATCTAATTATTCTTGGAAAAAATATTTATTGTTGTAAGAAATCAAGATAGCTTAGTATAAAGACACATTATGTTATAAAATTAAATAAATTTCCAAATATCATAAGGAAACAATATTTTTTTTAAAAAATATTTTATGACTATGAACAATATCCAATTAACGAGTCATATTCTCCAATATTTTATTGAGTAATACAAATTTGAAAACAAATGTTATTTCTTATAATGTTCATTTTTGGATCTTTAATAATTATAATGATGATGTCTGGCTGGTGGTTGGCCGTTCGAGATTTTTCACGCTCATTTCTTGGGATGAAATTAGGTCAATTGTCATAGTATTGAAAGTCATTATCGACAAGAATATTTATTCTTTCAATGAAATTGTGAATTTTCGTTGTTGCAAAAATAATACACACTTGGAAAACAAAGTGGAGATCTCCACTTTGTTTTACAAAATTCAAATGTCCTCTCAGTAACTTCATAAGGATGAATGAACTTCATTAAACCTCTCTTGTGCATGAAAAGGATGTTGATTAAGTTGAAACTTAGGTAAATGATATCCCTCTCCTTTTCCTTTGTATGGTGCTAAAAAAATGTCATATTTTATTAGGATATATCAAAAAAAAAAAGCACAATTCTCTTAGGGGACTTAAACAATTGCACTAACTCTATAGATATTAAATTCAAAAATTGGTACATGTAGACACCATTCATAAGGTATCAAATTATCATCTCTAACAATATGTATAAAATTATTATTCCTTTTTATTAGGTTTATTGATATTTTCAATCAAAATAAGCCTAAAAAGTATGGAATAAAATATGGCATAAATTTATAAATAAATATAGCATAAAAAATAATAAATTCAAATATGACATTAAAATATGATGTAAAATATGGTCTATGAAATTGAAATAAAAAATACGCCATAAGATACGACTTTAATAATACAATAAATATGATATAAAAATATAAAATTAGATAAGACATAGAAATACAACTGAAAAATATGATATACGACATTAGATATACAACATAGTATAAAATACAAAATACGATGTAAAATTAGGACATAAAAATGTGGGACATGTCAACTTAGTTATCCTCATCAAGCCACTTACTTGAAGAATACGACATATAAAATATGAATAATGTTTATCAAAATTTATTTTTCATTTAATTGATGTCTTTAATAAAATCTGAGTTGATACTAAGGAAAGTAGCAAATTTGCTACTTTTTGCTACCTTCCTTAGTACCAACACAAATTTGAGGTGGTCTCCCATGAGAACAAGGGGATCCGTCTCATACATGAGACGGGTCGCCCCATGACCCATGGACCGAACCCGCCACGTGGCAACCCACCATTGGCCGGGATTTTTTTTTTTTTTTTTTTTTTTTTTTTTTTTTTTTGAGTTTTTATATTTTTTTTTTCGGCTTTTCAGTGGTTTAGCAAAAAATAATAGTTACCATCTCTTAAAGTAACATTGTTCATAAGTAAACGTAATACTTGTTTTAAAAAAACAAAAGCTCGTTTTTACCCATTTGAAAAGTAATAACTTATGTATATGAATGTAATAGTAAGTTTATACAAATAAATGTAACACTTTGATTGACGAAATTGTAACAGATTTCTATAGATAATGTAATACTTTTACATGTATCATGATAAATTTGACCCCAATGTAACTTATTGTTTGAAAACAAATAGATATCTATACATATGTATTACAATTATTTAAAAATACTATTACATATAAATAACACGTTTGTTACATTTTAGTTATAATAAGTATTACTTTTGGCAAACGAAGAAAACATAGGAATAACACTATTACTTTAAGAGATGGTAACTATTACTTTAAGAGATGGTAACTATTACTTTTCACAAACCGAAAAAAAACCAAAAATAAAAATATAAAAATTTAAAAAAAAGCAAAAAAAAATATTTTTTTTTTTTTTTTTTTTTTTTGGGCCAATGAGGGGCTGCCACGTGGCAGGGTCCCCCCATGGGTCCTGGAGCAGGGTTGTGGGTCGGGTAATGGGTCAAAAAAATGACCCGTCTCACCCATGAGACGGGTTGGAGTGTTCTCACACAAGTTTTTGTCCACAAATTTTGATACATATCGTACAAACCATTTGAAATGGTGATACTATCACATAGGGGTGTCAGTGGTTCGGTCCAAACTGCGGTTTGGGACCGAACCGAACTAAACCATACGGTTTGGTTTGATTTTTAAGCACAAGTAGTTCGGTTCGGTCTCAAAAATTGGTAAATCGCGTGGTTCGGTTTGGTTTGTGGTTTGACCCCGCCAGACCGAACCAAACCGTCAGACCCAACCGCCAGACCAAACCTTCAGACCGAACCACCAGACCGAACCACCAGACCAAACCGCCAGACCACATATATTAGTCATATATTTGTATGTTAAGTAACATTCACCTTTAAATTATTAATTACATTACATTACATCATTCTTAACTCTCGTTTTGCATCTTATTCAATATTCATTTCATCGAATGTTATATTCATTGAGGCACATAGTTAACAAAGTTCTGTAGTGTATTCACTTCATTCGGTCTTTTTATTCGTTTGATATTTTCATTCTTCCGAATTTTCTCATTTAAACAGAGTGTAAACCATAATTTGAATGGTGATATGAACCTCGGTGTGAATGGTTGTTTAAACCACGATCTAAACCATATTCTAGACCACGGTCTGAACCGCGGTTTGAACCAAACCGAACCAAACCATGGCGGTTTGGTTTGGTTCGGTTTGAAATTTTTCGTGGTTCGGTTCGGTTTGGAATTTTCCCAAACCGATGACTAGTGGTTTGGTCTCTAAAACGGCCGAGACCGAACCATTTACACCCCTACTATCACATGGGTTTCGTTGGAGTTGCTCTTAAGACCATTTCCGACCTACTTCATTTTGTTAAATTGGACATTATTCATCGTCCAACCCACTTCAAATATTGCTTTAAAAATGAAGTAAATGAATAGTAAAGCAACACTATTCACTTTATTCGTTTTCTAAGTAAGACTTTCAAAAGTGCAATTTATCTCTCTTATAATAAAAATTACATGTTATGATTCAAAAAGTATACTTCGTTATTTGAATTAACCTAATATTGTTTCTACTTTTAAATATTGGGATAGTTTTTTTTTTTTTTTTTTTTTTTTTGTGAAACCAAAATAAAAAATTACGATAGATGGAGTATAAATTTCTACAAAATACTTAAAACATGAATTGAAATACATTTAACATAAACCAAAATACATACAAAACAAAATAAACTACATATAACTTATTTATCTCAAATTTTAACATCTCTAATAAAAGAGAAAGTTCATATACAAAACTAAACTTATTGTAAATTGTGAGTGTAGTGGAATATTGGAATGATGATGTATCATGAGAAAGATGCTAAAAATAATCTTTTTGAAATAAAAATTAGGGCAAATTATAATTTGGTAACTTGTATTTGTATCATTTTTGTAATTTAGTTCCTGTGTTTGTATTTCTTAAAACCCGATTCATGTGTTTGTCAGTTTGTTGCAAATTGATATACAAACTAACGGAATTGTTACTCCCTTTGTCCCAGACTAAGGTTCTTACTTTTCTTTTTGGTTTGTCCCAGACTAAGGTTCTTAGTTGCTTTATTACCTAAGATAGACTATAGGACCCACTTGTCATTCTCACAACAAAAACTCCCTACCCACTTTATCTCTCATACTTTTTCTTACTTACTTTTTCATACTCACAACATTTACTTTTTCTTAATCTCCGTGTAAAGTCAAACCAACAACCTTAGTCCGGGACGGAGGGAGTAGTTTTTAACGGAAAAACAGTCATGTGCATATCACATGACCTTTTAAGGGTATATAATCGACAGACCGATTATCTTGCTTGCATTCAAGGAATTTCTAATAAATCAACTGCTCAAAATCTGCAGGCAGAAATCGCTGTTTCAAAGCCATCTTCATGCGACCCCATGTGTGAATTGGTAATTTATTATGCCTCCTCCGGTGATTATTCAATTGCTCCCACCATGCAGATACTCCACCGCGAAGCTTGTAAGCCACATACTGCACTTTCTTCCCCTCCGGAACATTCATCAAGGCAAAATATTTTTCTACTTCAGAAAGCCAATCTGTAAAATCTTCCATGTCTAACTCCCCCGTGAAAAATGGTAGATCAGCTTTGATTTTAGGAGACTGATCCACAGGTGCAGCGACAAAACCATCTTCACCTTCTGAATTTGAATCCTCTCATCCGGCTGGCGGAACACGATTGTTTCGACCGTTTCCCACAGGAGCTGCATGAACCCCTGCCCGTTGCCGTCGGCGACCACCAACCTGCAAACCCTCCAAAACCCGAACAAGATCAAGATGACGAGCTGCAGCATGTTCTTCACGCTGACGGTCTCATTCATCGCGTTGTCGGTGTCTTTCTTGGGCTTCCCGATCCATACGATCAAGGATTGCAAGAACATCGTCGTTGTTGCTCCCGTTATCGCTGGCCATCTTCCTTGGATCTCACCTTTTATGATACCAATTGATGTAGCGGAATACAACCAAGATCAACCGTGATGGAAGATCTCGAACAAAACAGAAGGAATTAACCTTCAACAACCCAACAATGGCTTCTAGGTAGGGGTGTAAATGGTTTGGTTTGGTCTCGGCCGTTTTAGAGACCAAACCACTAGTCATCGGTTTGGGAAAATTCAAAACCGAACCGAACCACGAAAAATTTCAAACCGAGCCAAACCAAACCGCTATGGTTTGGTTCGGTTTGGTTCAGACCGCGGTTCAGTAATGTGGTCCAGACTGCGGTATAGATCGTGGTCTAGAATATGGTTTCGATCATGGTTTAAACCACCATTCACACCGAGGTTCATATCACGATTCAAATTATGGTTTACACTCTGTTTAAAAGAGAAAATTCGGAAGAATGAAAATATCAAACGAATAAAGAAGACGAAGGAAGTGAATACACTACAGAACTTTGTTAACTATGTGCCTCAATGAATATAACATTCGATGAAATGAATATTGAATAAGATGCAAAACGAGAGTTAAGAATGATGTAATGTAATGTAAATTATTTTAATAATTTAAAGGTGAATGTTACTTAACATACAAATATATGACTAATATATGTGGTCTGTCGGTTTGGTCTGGTGGTTCGGTCTGATGGTTCGGTCTGGTGGTTCGGTCTGGTTCGGACTGGAGGGGTCAGGCCACAAACCAAACTGAACCACGCGGTTTACCAATTTTTGAGACCGAACCGAACTACTTGTGCTTAAAAACCAAACCGTATGGTTTAGTTCGGTTCGGTCCCAAACCGACACCCCTACTTCTAAGGTTTGAACCCACACAAAGTTGCAAAAGCAAACTTATAAAATAAATAATCAAAAACGTGTTCAATACAAAGAAAGAAAAGAGTATTTATAACCTAACAAATAATAAAACCCTAATTCAAAAAGGACTTTAAAAAGTTTACCAAAAAGACCCTAAGTAATTAACCAAAATGAAAATGTTTATTAAATCTGACGATGACGGAAATCCAACAACGCAGAACATATTTAGGTCCGGCCGGGTTGCTGGCCATGTCCGGGCGCACCTTGCCTTGGTCCGGTCGGGTTGTTTCTGGGGTTCGGGCGGGTCTTGTGCTTGGTGCGAGCGGACCTTGCTGGAACCTCACGACACAAGCCTCTTGCTACATCAGTATAATTGTCATTTCTCAAGTGTATGTGTTGATGGCCAGAAGGGTTAAAGGAAATTGTTCATTTTGGAAGGAGAAAAGCGATGGATTTAATATTTATTGTGTGGGAGTCAATTTCACCATTAATGGGGAAATTGTGAGGTTGTTGCCGTTAAATGAACAAGGTGACGATGGACCATCCCTTAGTTACACATAACACACATGTGCCTTTCACCCCTACACTCCCAATGACAATTATATCTTAAAAAAGTCACGTGATATGCACTTGACTGTTTTCCAGTCCAGAAACTAACATTTCGTTAGTTTTATATCAATTTGCAACAAGAATAATACTAGGGGCACAAAAAAGTCACAAAATCTTGCTCACAAAATCCTAAGTGTCATGATTTTATTGGTGTTTTTAAATAGAGTGTGGCCGGTCCATTATCGATGCAACCAATAAAATATCGCCACCTCATTTTCTGAGCAAGATTTTGTGAGCTTATTTTGTGCTCCTAGCATTGCTCAAGCAACAAAATGACAAACACAAAAATCGGGTAGCAACATTTACAAACACGGGGAAGCAAATTGCAAAAATGTTACAAACACAAGTAACCAAATAGCAGTTAACCCTAAAAAATAATGTTATGGGTTAAAGAAAAAAATATAATTGAAGCAAAAGTTAAAGCAAAATTTAGTAAATTTTGAAGTAGACGAAAGGCGCTTCAAAATTTACTATTGAGTTGGAGATGCCCAAAGCCTTTCGTCTACTTTAGTTCATCTGAGTATTGACGAAGGTCCATGGGGGAAATATTTACGGCATCCCCCGATATAGATGAAATTTCATACTTGGGCTTTGATATCCATGTGGCCGACCCAGAAGCCCAATAAAACGTACTCACTCCGTCCCAAAATGATCTTTACATTTGACTATTCAAATTTTTTAAGGATATGAACACTTGCTTCACTAGCCATATTTTGTTTATGCAATTTTAAACTCAAATTGTAGAAATATGAAATTTTTTTTGGGACAATGAAAAATAAAAAAAATAGGAAGATCATTTAGGGACAAAGGGTAATTTAGGTATTTGTGGAGCTGACTGAATTTTTGAGCTCATTTATAAATACTCTCTCTGACTCATTTTGTTTGGTCATATTTGATTTTTAATGGTAAATACAAGTAAACTTTGATCAAACATTAATGTTAATATAATCATTTTAATAAAATCTTAAAAATTGCTATTGATAAATTACTATAGCGTTTATAATTTTTTTAATAGAATGAATAAATTAATATTTAGTCAAAATTTAATTATTTTCACCATTAATTATTATAATTAAATGCGGCCAAATAAAATGGGATGGAAAGAGCAATAAAAGAAGACAAATATCAGCACAAAACGATACTACTATAATAAGACCAAACTGTGCCGCCCATTTATATAAAATTAGTAATTCATCAAATAATCATTTAACTCAAAACCATTTGATTGCTAAATCTAGTAAAGTAGCCATTAAATGAAATAAATAAATCACGGCGTCCGACATGTAAATATAATGTTTGTCAATGATAAACCCACAAATACTAAAAAAATATTGCCTTTATTTCCTTTAATAGTAGTCAACTTGTACAAGAGTATAATCCAACCCCTAACTCTTCTTAGAAAATGACTCTACATTAATAATAGTACAAATAAACCACCGCCCATGTCCCAATATGTATCTATCTACGGCCCACACCTCCTTTTCCTTTCTTTAATTGGCCACACATCTACTTTCTTTCCTCATATGATAATACTCCCTCAGTCCGATTAAAAAATTGTCATTTTAGTTATTTTATTTTAAGTTTTAAAATAAAAATATTTTAATGTTTTTGAATAGTAGAACTCATTTATCATACTCATAATAACTATCAACTTATTATTATCTATCTCACTTTTTCTCTCTCACTCAACTATCTACACTCACAACACATCAATTTTTTATATCATTTTCTTAATTCTTGTGTCAAGTCTCATTTTTGTAAATTAAAGAGAGACGAATAGAGTACAATTATAGTTATGGGATGAAGTTTGAGGTTAAAAATCTATCAAACACATTTTCAAATAAAACTCTTTTAATAATTCATTGACAATAAGAATTGATTGAAAAAAGAATGAAGAAAATAAATAAAGTAAATAGTATTCTCACCATACCCTCTCAAAAGTCTAAGAATGATTTTGCTACTCAGTGATAGGTAAATATAAAGTCATAAAAAGTGTCACAAAATTTGACATGCAAAATGATGTGTCAAGATTTTATTGGTGTTTTTAATTAGAGTGTGTCGGGTCCACTATCGATGTAACCAATAAATTATCACCACCTCATTTTGTATCCATCATTTTGTGAACTTTTTTTGTGCCCCTAGCATTGGCCAAAATCTTGCGTAAAACGCGTTTTACGAAACGCTTAGGAAAAACGTGCGGTGACATTTTTGTCAATAATTGGAACTTCTCAACGGTTCTAGATATCGATATATTGCCTTCTGGATATGAGATTGATATCCGAAAACTGTGAAAGTGATAGCCAGGCGTGTTTTAAAAAAACGCGCGGTGGCATTTTTGTAAATAGTCAGAACTTCTCAAACGGTTCTGGATGTTAATATAAAGCCTTCTGGATATGAGATTGATAGTCAGAACCTTTGAAAGTGATAGCCAGAAGGGTTCTGGATATCAATATAAAGCCTTCTGGATATGAAATTGATAGACAGAACCTTTGAAAGTGATAGTCAGAAGGTTTTTTCTGTTTTTTTTTTTTTTAGAGTAGCAAAAGTGCTAATAGATAGCCATTAAATATTCAAAAACATGTGGTATACTAATTAGGACAAACATCTGGATGTTAAGTTTGAAGAGATAAGGAACATGATAGCTTAGGACAAATTACTAAAAATATTTATTTACTTACAATGTACCACAAATTTTTATATTCATTAAACGAAAACTTTCTGTAGTTAATTATTATAAGACGGGTGTATGAGAAATTATTAGATCACTAGGAAAAACCCCGTGTTACGCACGGAAATTGGTTTACAATTTGTCGTTTATTTAGTTTGTCAAATGTAGTATATTTTATTATGATTAAAGAAAAAAAATTAAGTATCTCAAAAATACAACTAAAAAAGAAGACATGTAAATAATCAATTACATTGTAATTTTTTTTTATTTTGGGGGGATAAATTAAAGAGTAAATTATTTTCTAACTTTGGATTTAAAATCAAGATTAATGTTTTTTGTGACTTTTCTTTTGTTTGCAGGATTAGAGTTGCATCAACATAAACTTTTTTAATTTAGAGCTCGTATCCTGTACATCCGCCGCATGGCGTGCGGCGGGCCAGGCGACTTTCCAATTTTTTTTTATTTATTATTTTTTTTTTTTTTTGCAATCCCAACTTTTCTTCCTCCCAACAAAAGTAACACTTATTATAAAAACGAAATGTAACACTTTTTTCTTTTCAAATGTAACACTTTTTTTTTTCTTCCAAAATGTACCACAATTTTGCTGCAATAGATTAAAGATAACATAAAGATTGACAACTAAACCAATGTCACACTTTTATAAAGGAATGTAACACTCTTTTTTTTTCAGATGTAACACTTTTTTTTTTTCAAAATTAACATAAGATTGACAAACTAAACTAGTGTTATATTTTATAAAAAAAATGAATGTAACATTTTTTTTTCAATTGTAACAATTTATATTCTTAAATGTAACATTATATCTGAAATGCAACAATTTTTTATTGAGAAAGTAACAATTGAAATGCAAACCCAATTTTTTGTTTTTGTAAAATTGATGTTACATTTTACTGTAAAAGTGTTACTTTTTGAATATGAAACTGTTACTTTTATTAGAACAGAGTGTTACATCTCAACTGACAAGCAACTCAAACTTTTTGTGTGTAAATAAATATTTTTTTTAAAAAAATAATCAAACCATATCATGACCTATGTAGTTTTATTCGTCTCGTCGAGATGAACACAATGATATTTTTAAATTTTTTTCTGAGTTATAAATCTCAAGATATAGCATTTTAAAGTTAATGGGTTTTTTTTAAAGGTGGACACGTGGCAGGGATCTGGGAAGAGGGAGGGATGGATCTGGCCGTCGGCTATAGCGGAGCAGTCAGTCGCGCGAAGCAGTGGAAGAATCCTTGGTTGCCGCATGACGTGCGGCCGGTGTACGCAAGAATTTGTCTTTAATTTATTAGTTAAACAAAATAAATTGTTTGAAGACTTTTCATTTGTTTTAAGTAACAAATCAAAAATTTGTTTTTTGTGACTTTACATTTTAAATTATGACTTTTCATTTCTTATACCGGAGAAGTTAAAGTCACTTTATCATAATTATTTTTTATATATTAAATTTTATTGAGACTCTTCATATTTTAGTAACCGTTGCACTTAAATGAATGCATATTATGATATATGAAAAAATCTTAGGTACAAAATTTTTTGAATGTAAAATTTCAAAAAATCATTCATTTTAATATAAACATGACATTCAATTTGGAATGAAAAGAGTAACTATTATGATTTACTTATATTATTAATAGTAATAGTTAATTTATTTTAAAAAATAATTATTAACTTATATAATAACTATTATAATTAACTAATACTGTTAATTGTAAAAGTTAATATATTTAGTAACTATTGTAATTAACTATTATTGTCAATAGTAAAAGTTAACCTATATATTAACTATTATTGATAACTAATACTATTAATAGTAATAGTTAACTTATATAGTAACTATTAACGTTAACTAATACTATTAATTGTAATAAGTAACTTACATAACTATTATAGTTAACTAATATAATTCATAGTAATAGTTAACTTATATAGTAACTATTATAGTTAACTAATACTATTAATAGTAATAGTTAACTTATATAATAACTATTATTATAGTTAACTAATACTATTAATAGTAATGGTTAACTTATACAATAACTATTATAGTTAACTAACACTATTAATAGGAATAGTTAACTTATATAATAACTATTAACGTTAACCTATAGTATTAATAGTAATATTTAACTTGTATAGTAACTATTAACGTTAACTAATACTATTAATAGTAATAGTTAACTTGTATAGTAACTATTATAGTTAACTAATACTATTCATAGTAATGATTAACTTATATAGTAACTATTATAGTTAACTAATACTATTAATAGTAATAGTTAACCTATATAATAACTATTAGTATTAACTAATATTATTAACTAATAATAAGAATATCAAGAGCCACTTATAATTAAGAATGATGATGATGTGGCTTCACAAAAAAAGCAAGTATTAGCCAAAACATGTCTACGTGGTGAATCCGTAGCCCTCTGCCTCGACTTTTAATATATACTCCCTCCGTCCCACCCGAATTGGGATTTTTGGGTTGGGCACGGGGATTAAGGAAAAATTGTTAGTAGAGTAGGTGTTGTGAGTATGAAAAGTAAAATAGCAGAGAGAAAGTGAGGTAAAGAATAATGAGTGGAAACTTGTTGTGAGTGTGAATGAGGGTCCCATTAAATAAAACATTTTTATTTTGGGGTTGTCCTAATTCGAATGGAACACCCAAAATGAAAATTTGTCCTAATTCGAGTGGGACGGAGGGAGTATAGATTTTACGAAGTCGACCGACCCTTCTACTTTAAGTCTTTTTTTATTTTCTACTGTATACTTTTTCTTCTAAAAATGACCCACAAATAAGGATTTAAACAGGTTTTTTTAACCCATAAAGATAGAAACATAATGAAAGCAAACTGCATATATTTATCCTACTAAATACTCACTCACTCCGTAAAAAAATGATTTTCACACTTTTTTTTCCGTAGTTTTTACGAAGGTATTTTAAACAATAAGTTTGATTTGATTGAATTATCCTAATGAAATAACTTTTAAATTTTCATTAGGATAATTCAATCAACTCAAACTTATAACTTATTGTTCAAAATATATACCTTTGTGATAACTAAGAAAAAAGTACGATCAACATTTTGTGACGGAGGGAGTAAAAGAAAATGATTTGAGATTTGTCCGTGACATTAGCATAAAAATCTGGTTTCTAGAATAATACTAGGGGCACAAAAAAGTCACAAAAACTTGCTCACAAAATCCTAGTTGTAAAGATTTTATTGGTGTTTTTAATTAGAGTGTGGGGGGTCCATTATCGATTCAACCAATAAAATATCGTCACCTCATGTTGTGAGTAAGATTTATGACTTTATTTTGTGCCCACTGATCTTTCTACCTAATACGCCAATCAACCAAACCTCCCTCTCATTGGAGATTCTTTACATATTCCATCATTGCTGCCGTTACAAAATTATTCACTCCCACTCTTTTAACACAAAGAATCAATCTTATTTGTTTAGCGTTTGTTGTCAGCAATAATGAGCAGCCACCACCCCACGACGGAGCACGACTCCGACTCGGTGGTTTCCTCCCCAATCTCCGACGTCCACCCTTCCAACCATGGCCGTGATGAACCCACTTTACAGCCACGTGTCCGCTTCATGTGCAGCTTCGGTGGCAAAATTCTGCCACGCCCGCATGACAATCAGCTCCGTTATGTTGGTGGCGACACCCGCATCGTCACCGTCCCCCGCCACTCCTCCTTCTCCTCCCTCTTGATAAAGCTCTCTAAACTTTCCGGTAAGCACTCAATTTTTAGTTCTCAATATCGATTCGTTAATTTCTGTGAAAGCTCGATGATAAATTGAGTTCAAGTACTGGAACTATAATTATAATTGAAATAATAAAATCATTTCTGAAAAACTCAATTTACCCCAATTGCATGCGAAGGCAATGCTTGGAATTGAATTGTCATTTGACATCTCAATTCCGTCCCTCTCAATTTCAGTTCTAACTGAATTTGGGATTCAATATCTAAAATGAATCCACAAAAATTCACATTAATCGTTCAATTCAAATATCGAAATTTGAATTTGAGTTTAAAATACTTAAAATGTCACATGAAACTTTATTTTGGGAAGGAGTTTGAAGAGCAATGTTAGGGTTACAAAAAATAAATAAATTATAAAACTTTGCTTTGCTTGCAAATACAATTGACAAACAATAACTGCAGTGGTGGAGTATAATTTAACGAGAAACTAGTTTCCCCAAAAACCTACTCATGACATCTTAGCAATTTTAGTACTCCTTCCGTCTTAAAATGATGTTTTCATTTTTTTCTTTGTTGTTTTTATTAACGATTTTTGAATAATAATTTTAAATTAATTTTATTTTTCTAATAAAATTCTAAAACTTAGTGTTGATACTATTTTTGATGGTTTATCAATAACATGTTTTAGAAATTTACTAGTATAATTAAATTATCTAAAATTCTTGCTCAAAGTTTGTTCGTAATAACGGAAAAAAATCGAGAACATAGTTTTGGAACTGATGGAGTATGTTTTATAAAGTTTTATTAATGATCTCATAATATGAAATTATGATAAGCATAAACCAGCAAATAATAATTTATCAATCAAAGAATGGTAGTCAGGTTGATTATTTATTAAATTAAAATATGATTATCTTCCTGGACATAAAGAGTTTATTATTGTAGTGCAATGGGAATTTATTTCCTATGTACTATATATTCGTCCCAAATAAATTACAAAAAAAATTCTTTAAACCAGGTACAACTGAGATTATCGTTAAGTACCAGCTTCCAAACGAGGACCTCGACGCCCTAATCACCGTTACATGTGACGAGGACATTGACAACATGATGGAGGAGTTTGACCGCTTGGCTCAAAATAACAAAACGGCTCGGCTTCGGCTCTTTCTGTTCCCAGTTGACAACCTTTCACGCGCCAACAGTATCGGCTCACTCCTCAACGGCTCCACTAAGCGCGAACACTGGTTTTTGGATGCCCTTAACAGCGGGTCATCTTTGGAGCGGGGAAGATCCGAAGTATCTTCTATTGTATCTGAAGTACCCGACTATCTATTTGGGTTGGACCATCCAGATGACCCGCCACGTGAGTCCAGATTGAAGACCCAATCTTCAATTAATGACATTGTCTTGCCTTCGGAAACGGGTTCACCCGACCCGGTTACCGCTTCACCGTCGCCGTTTTGCTCCACATCATCATCGTTGGGGCCGGTGAGCTTGCCTCCAACTCCGGATCTTCGACCCGTTAAAGTTAGGCCGGATAACCCGACTCCGGTTTATGAACCGAAAGAACTTGTGGTGAATACTAATAATGAGCAGAAAATATTGAAACAAACTGATTATACGGGTCAAACTTGGCATTATGTTCAGGGTTCTCCTTACCCGATCCAACAGGTGCCAAATATGCCCATTTATTATATGCCGGGTTCTGTACCACCAGGTAACGTTCCGCTCCAGCCTATGCCGGTTGGAGCTACATATGTTCAACCATTCCCACCTCCTACGGGTCAAGTACCGGCCCACCTTCACCAGGGTCCGAATATGGGTCAGGTGTATAGTGGAGGAGCGAGGCCAATTGATCAGTATGAGATTCCGGGCATAATAAGTCCGGGTTTGAATCAACAAGTTTATTATGGAGTCAGAAATGTGGGTGGTCCAGCTTATTCGGGCATGGTCGTTACTGGAGCAGAAGAAATGCAAGGGAGTGGATCAGTAACCGAGGGAATGGGTAGGGTACCAGGGAATTGAAGCCGCCCTAAGGGTCAAGATGATGTCACGCCCCTTGTTGGTAAATCAATGATTTAGATTTTGTTGTCCAGTAGCTAATAATCTTGATCATTGATCTACTGATAAAGGGTGTGATTTAATCGTCACCCTTCATTGAAGTGCTTTAGCGAATGAGCCACATCAACATTTCCTTGTCCATAACCAAGTCATATTGAGGTTCGGGTGTATCGCATATATATATATACTGTATGCTATTGTCTTGATATATATATTGTTACTATTTTGAATTGCTTTTTATGTGTTGCATCATGCTGGGAAATATGGTACTCCTATTAGTTATGTATACTTCAACTTTGCTTGTAAATGTGCTTTGATTTTCCTAAATTAAATGGCAAAGATATATGATAAATATGATATATGTGACGAGTGGTATACAAGAGAACTTTTCTATTGTTTTATTCCCCTCAAATAAGTTTCTCTTTCATTTCCTTGTTACCAGGTAATATTGTCAAATTTTACTTCTTAAAGGATAAATGAAAATAAATTTTACGCTAACACTTAATAGTAAACTTTTGGCATTGCTTTGATCCGCGTTATTTTTTTCTTCCTTCAATAACATTTTTTTACATTTTATGATTTTGAATGAAAAAAAAAATAATCATAGAGGAAAGTAAGCTACCAAAGATACCTCAAAACAAGGCCAATGACTAATATATGCATCATATTTTTACGATGTCCATCAAATAACGTAACATACATGTTTTTTTTTTTACAAGCTAGTTACATTTAATTCATTCAAAGCAATTGCCATCGTGTTACAATTTTTTTTTTTTAAAGATTCCATCCCTTTACCAAGTTATCATTCGTTATGTAAATTTTAACAATGGTCCAGTAAACTTGGGTTCAGGCCTAGCCCAAACCTAGGCAAGGATCCTGAGCCTCAGTTAGGGGTCCAATTTTTAAGGTCCAACAGTTGATCTGCCCAAATTATCAGTGGATAGAATTTTTTAGCACATAAGAGAAATGTTAGGGCCAAATTGCAATCTAACCTAAACTAAAGTAAACACACCTACCCTAGGGATGACCAACGCCGGTTCCGGTTCGTCATTTATGTGAACTTTAACCGGCCCTTGGTTACACCAGTTCCGGTTCCGGTCATCACAATCCGGTTCCGGTACGGTTCGGTTTCACACTACATTTTTTTTAATTTTTTTTTATCATACAATAATGAATAAACAGGTTAAAATTTATTGAAAAACAAGAGATTTTTTTTATTTGCATACAATAATGAATAAACATGTTAAAATTTATTGAAAAACAAGGGATTTTTATTTTTTTTAATGGAAAACGCCGGTTCCGGTTCCGGTTCGCCATTTATGTGAACCTTAACTGGCCCTTGATTACACCGGTTCCGGTTAACTCGCCGGTTCGCTCCGGTTCCGGGCTTCTCCGGTCCGGTTTTCCGGTTCCGGTCCGGTTTGGTCATCCCTAACCTACCCCTCGAAATCAAATTAGATCGTGTGGTTTGATTCAGTTTAGTCCAGAACTGTGGTCTGATTAAATTAACACCTTTATCAACAGAGACAGGCCGTACATGAAAGATAAGATACGGAGTGATACTAGTAGTAGATATAGAGATTAAAAATTTAAAATTGTTATTGTCATAAGGTTGCCGGTCGCATATTCCTTTACGATAAATGTGCTCTTTGATATTAGACCTCACAGAATGCTTATTAGTTCGTACATATTACCCAAAACAAATATCTACTGTCTATCATCAAGAATCAAATCGACCACAGTGCATCAGCAAATCTACTGTAGCAAGTTTGAAACAGTTCAAGTCCAAATTAAAGGAAGCAATTTGCTAGTGAACAAGGAGATCAATTAAAAAAAAAAAAAAAGAAGGAAAAAGTGATTAAAAATAAAAAGGTAGGAGGTCCAAAAATATATATTCCCTCACCCTTAATTTATTAAAGCAATATCAATTTAACAGCAAAGAGAAACACCATAGTGGATGGAGTAAAATGCGAAAAGGGGAGGAGATGACATTTTATGGTGTGTTATTAAAAAAGGACGATAATGATGCTGTTTTATGCATGGGGGAAGACATGAATACTCTATATTAATTGATCATATACTATCATTCCAAGCATGCCAAACTACTCATATAAACCTTCAAGAGATCCCCATGCAAATTGAAGCAGCACAATTATGTTATCCCGCTCCTTAAATAAATATTTACGTTTTTTTTTTTATTATTATAAATGACCCGTGCATTGGACCAATTATATATATACACACACACATTGGTTACGAAGTTTGATGTATTATAATCCAGCTTATAATATTGGTGATCTAATCGGTGATCTAGCACCTAAAACCTCTTCGCCTAGTGGTATTCGGGGCTGATGAGTTAGAGGCTTCCACAGGATGGAGGTCACAAGTTTGACTCCCATAGGAGCAAAGTGAAGAACTTGCGTTACTTGCGCCCCATATGAGATAGTTTTATGTCTTCCATGGTGGAGAATTTATGTTACTTGCGCCCCCATATATAGTTTTGTGTCTTTCATGTGTGAAACTCCTAGAGAGAGCGTACCTTGTTTCTGATCTGTAATAGGCTCTCTTAGGGATTCTATAATAGATTAGGGATTTGTGTAATAGACTAGGCAGTTGGTTTGGTACCAAACTTTTTTTTTTTTAAAAAAAAAGGCTTTGACCAAAACATCCATCAGCCAAATAAATACTACCAATAATGACTGATATTTACAAAACCCCCCAATAAGTCCCTGGTATTGTTGCTGGACCAAATTACCCCTCCTCACCCAAAAGCAACCCACGCCAAACACGCCACTTCCCACATCCAAGTATCTAACAATGCTGCTGCTCTCTCTCTCTCTCTCCCTCTATCTCTCTCTCTCCACTCCTCTCCTCCCTCTCTCTCTCTCTTACTTTTTCCCATTAAAATTTTAAAACGATATATCTTGCAATCTAGAAGTCGAAAAAAATAATTTGACACCACCGAATTATTTGTATCGTTGAAACGAATCAAACAAGTATATTCAAGTTATGATTCAAATTTTAAAAATAAAAACTTCATTTTTCTCTTGTAAATAATTGACAAATCATATTCATTTCTCAATTAATTTCACATTTGAATGATTACTCAGTTTTACACACTTGTGTCATTTTTCATTTATCACTTATAAAATTAATTCTCAATTGATTTCACTGTTGTATGATTCACAATTATATAATTTCACAGTTGTATGATTTTACAATCATTATAATAACTAAGACATGCGTTTCACAGTTGTTCACACATGAATTTGAATATAATCACTGAGACATTCATTTAACAGTTATTCATAATTGAATAAAAACTGATAAAATCATCTCTCATTTTTCCCAATTGATAACTCAATTTATCGGTTTAATTATATAATAACTGAGACATTCATTTCTCAGTTATTCACATATGAATTTGAGTACAAGAACTGGTATTTTCATTTCTCAGTTATCAATTATGAAATAAATTTTAAATTTATCTCTTTTTATTATTATTAAAAATGAGTAATTGTTCAATTGTGAAGAATTAATACTCATAACCGGAAAAAAAAATATAAAAAAAACTACAACAACAAATGTGAGGTGTAGTGTTAAATATATAATAGTCTAACAATGGAACAAGTAAGAAGCTTGGCATAGTGGTTAGGTGTCTTAGCCAAGACCAAAAGGTCTTGGGTTCAAACCCTCCCAAGAGCAAATAATTTTTATTTATAATACTTGAGGTTGCAGTGGGTGAGGCCCGACGGTCGGTGGTGGATGGTGGTGGTGGCCGGCGGCGGCTCGACGGTGGTGGTGGTGGTGGCGGCGGTCGGTGGCGGATGGTGGTGGTGGCCGGCGGACAGCGGCGGTCAAATGTAAAGGTGGCAGTTAAAATGGTCAAAGGTTAGAGGTGTAGGAGGAATTTATTTGGACTGGGAGTATTTTTGCCATTTAAAAGGTACAAGGGACTTATTGGTAAAATTGATTTGACCCTAAGGTAGATTTTGAAATGTTGTGTTTTTATTGGTAAATATCAAATTCCTCCAGGGACTTATTGGTAAAAATCCCTAAAAAAATCGGTGATCTAACTTGGTGCAAAGTTGATGGCGGTTTCAAAGGGAAGTTTGATATTCAAGAGTTTCAAGTTATTAAGGATTCATGCCCACATGAGATTGATATTCAAAAAAATTAAGTCATTAGGGATTCATATTAGGATTAGGAGGGTTAGACGAAGTCAATTCATACATGGTAGAGAAGAAATAATATGAAAGACTCAATTTATTAATGATAATAGGTTAATATTTATAGGGTTACATAGAAAGTTCTAGATCTAGTCTAGCTTGTGTTGGGTTTCCTAGTAACATGCGCAGCGGAATTTAGCAATTAAAATTTTAAGAAACCCAAAAAGCATGGATCCGTTCATATGATTAAATCAAATACAACAAGATGAATAGAGGAATAACTAACCCTTGATGACTATGAATTTTTCTTGGTCTTTGGTGGAGAAACTTGAAGACTTGATCACGATCACAAAGCTTGAACACGAACTTTGAAGATGATGATTTTCACCCTCTAGCGGTATCCACACTTCGAACGAATATCAAAGGATCTTTGATCTTGGTTGCTAGACCAATATTATGAAACACACTTTCACAATATAATAAAAGAACATATATGAATTTATTTGTGAATTATTTTGTTCCTCAATCAAGGATATCTTAGAACAAAAATAATATCTCTCTCAAACTCTTTGAGACTCACAAAATCACTTGTCCATATGGTCTGGCCGAATTGGGGTTTTTATACACAATTAAGACCTATTCCAAATAGGAATCTTGTGCCAAAAACCTTCCCAAATCGAATTAGGAATTTTCCTGTCGGGCAAGCACCAGGCGCCCGCCTGTAAAGGGCCAGGCGCCCGCCTGAATGACCAGAAGGTCCCTGTCTTCTGGGAATTACTTCAGGCGCCGCCCCTGGTCTGAACCAAGCGCGCTCGGTAGACCAAACAGCCCAGAATGTTTCCAAAATTCCTCCAAGGTCCTTTGACTCTAAATTCCAATATAGTCCTCTTATTAAAGATCGTTCTATTGTGTGTGACCCTCTAGGATTATACTAGTTGGCAATGGGCTCAAACATGATCCCATAAGATATGATTAGGTTCTAGCAAACCGTCATACTACCCAAATAGTATAACTAGATACAAGTTCGCATTCCTTTAGAATATGTCACAATCCCTTTGTCCACGATGTCATTGAACACAAGTCATGGTCAAACAGTCAACTTGTTTTTTGTCAATACTTTCTCGATTCCGAATATGTTGATAATCCAAATGACATGATCCAATCAATTCATTTGAGTCCGGCCGAACATTTCATCAACATCATTCCTACGAGAGGCCCAAGCTTGACATCTTCTCCGTGGAGGGACAAATCCATTTAGCTTATTATTCTTCCCAACGGGAATCCGATTATGCCAATCATACCCTTTATAACTACCGTGTTAAGGTAGCGTTTGAATATGTCAAACACAATGTTCATCAAGTGGAAGACTATAATAACTTCATGTCTAAGGATTCAAATGACATAACTAATATGAGATATATGTTCGACATAGACCATGACATAAATCTCATACAGCGGGTCATGTCCAGTACCTTGTTCCAACACAAGTACCCATAAATCTAACATGATCATCTCATGATCATTTAGCCTTTATACTAGTGCTTAATAAGTACTAGGGACGGGGATTATTATAATTAAGCATGAACACAATAATAATCAAACATCTCTTTATTGATATGAAATAAATGATAACAATTACAACGTTTATTAAACGTGCTAGGGCACCACTACCAACAATCTCCCACTTGCCCTAGGCCCAATCTCCCATGTATCTAATACCCATGGACCTAACATGACCATCATGTTTAGCTTGTGGAAGTCCCTTTGTTAGCGGGTCCGCAACATTGTCATCAGTAGGTACTCTGCATTATTTACGTCTCCCCTATCAACGATCTCTCGAATGATATGAAAACGCCTAAGTATGTGTTTGGATTTCTGATGTGCTCTTGGTTCCTTTGCTTGAGCAATAGCACCATTATATATCACAATAAAGGTCTATTGGATTAGCAATACTAGGAACCACTTCAAGTTCAGTTATGAACTTCTTAATCCAAACAGCTTCCTTTGCAGCATCCGATGCAGCAATATACTCAGCTTCTGTTGTAGAATCAGCGGTTGTACTTTGCTTGGAACTCTTCCAGCTACAGCTCCACCATTTAACATAAACACAAACCCGATTGCGATCGGCTATATCTTTGTCGGTTTGGAAGCTTGCATCCGTGTAAGCATTACAACGAGATCATCTTCCATTCCTCCATAGAGACTAAAAACGAGTCTTTAGTTCTTCTCAAGTACTTAAGAATCGCTTTTACAGCTATCTATCTGAGTTTTCGCCAGGTCGGATTGGTATCTACTTGTCATGCTCAAAGCATAAGATACATCCGGCCTAGTACAAATCATGGCATACATGATGGACCCAATTGCCGAAGCATATGGAACATCATTCATTTTCTCACGCTCATCTTTTGTCTTAGGACATTGAGTCTTGCTTAGAGAACTCCATGTAACACGGGCAAGGTTCCTCTCTAGAATTTTCCATACGGAATCTTCTAATGACCTTGTCAATGTATGTACTTTGGCTTAAACCAAGTAGCCTCCTTGATCTATCTCTATAGATCTTAATGCCAAGAATATATGCGGCTTCACCCATATCTTTCATTGCGAAGCACTTTCCTAACCAAGTCTTCACAGACTGAAGTGTAGGAATGTCGTTTCCAATGAGCAATATGTCATCCACATATAAGATAAGGAATAGCACTATGCTCCCACTAATCTTTTTGTATACACAAGGCTCATCTTCATCTTGATGAAACCAAACTCTTTGACCGATTCATCAAAACGGAGATTCCAACTCCTGAAGCTTGCTTCAATCCATAGAGAGGATCTTTGCAATTTGCATACCTTAGAATCTTGTTCAAAAACCTTCTGGTTGTGTCATATACACATCCTCTTGGAGTTTCCATTCAGGAAAGCGGTTTTGACATCCATCTGCCATATTTCATAGTCATGATATGCGGCAATGGCAAGCAAAATTCTTATAGACTTGATCATTGCTACGGGTGAAAAGGTCTCATCATAGTCAATACCATGAACTTGCCTATAACCTTTCGCTACAAGCCTAGCTTTGTAAGTATGCACCTTCCCATCCATGTCAGTCTTCTTCTTGAAGACCCATTTGCATCCTATGGTTTTTACACCTTCGGGTGCATCAATCAAATTCCAAACTTGATTGTCTTGCATGGATTGCAATTCGGATTCCATGGCTCCAAGCCACTTGTCCGAATCAGGAGAAGACATCGCCTTCTTGGTAGGTTGACGGTTCATCATTCTCAATGATTTCTACTCATTACTATCCGTTACGAGAAATCCATATCTCTCGGGCTCGGATCGTGACCTACTAGATCTGCGAGATGCTTGTGTATTTTGAACAGGTTCAACAACTCCTTGTGGTTCTTGTTCTTGTTCCACTATTGGTTTAATGTTATTTTCTGGGTCTCGAATTTCTTCAAGATTTATTTTACTCCCACTGATTTCTTTGGAGAGAAACTCTTTCTCTAGAAAGACACCAGTTCGGGCAACAAACACTTTGTTGTCCTCTCGGTTGTAAAAGTAATATCCTTTAGTTTCCTTAGGATATCCCACGAAAATACATTTATCAGATTTGTGTGCTAGTTTGTCAGAGATGAGTCTCTTGACATAAACTTCGCAACCCCAAATCCTTATGAAAGATAAACTAGGTTTCTTTCCACTCCACATCTCATATGGAGTCTTTGGAACCGATTTAGTTGGAACTTGATTTAGTGTGAAAGCAGCGGTTTCTAGAGCGTAACCCCAAAAGGATATTGGAAGATCAACTTGACTCATCATTGATCGAACCATGTCTAACAAAGTCCGATTCCTCCTCTCGGACACACCATTCCATTGTGGTGTTCCAGGTGGAGTCAATTGTGAAACTATTCCACAATTCTTTAGATGATCATCAAATTCTTGACTTAAGTATTCTCCACCTCGATCTGATCGAAGTGCCTTTATACTTTTGCCAAGTTGTTTTCTACTTCATTTGAAATATTCTAAATATCTCAAATGCTTCACTTTTATGTTTCATTAGGTAAACATACCCAAATCTACTATAATCATCAGTGAAGGTTATGAAGTATTGAAATCCTCCCCTAGCATTGCTACTTAATGGTCCGCATACATCGGAATGTATCAACCCCAATAAGTCGCTTGCCCTTTCACCCAACTTGGTAAAAGGTGTCTTAGTCATTTTTCCAAGAAGACACGACTCACAAGTATCATATGACTCTAAGTCACATGAACCCAAAAGTCCGTCCCCATGGAGTTTTGAGATACGCTTCTCATTAATATGACCAAGACGGCAATGCCACATATAAGTATGATTTACATCATTAGGTTTAGATTTCTTATTTACATGATAGACATTATTTTCATTCTTGACATCCAAGACATAAAGGCCATTAAATGAATTAGCAATACCATAAAGCACATCATTTAAATAAATAGAAAATTTCTTATTCTCAATAAGAAACTTAAAACCTTCATTATCCAAACAAGAAATTGAAATAATATTTCTGCTTAAATCCGGAACATAATAACAATTGTTCAAAACAAGAATTAATCCGGAAGGTAAAGTGACTTCATAAGTCCCTACGGCTAATGCAGCAACTCTTGCTCCATTTCCCACGCGTAGATCTACTCACCTTCTTTAAGCAGTCTCCTATTCTTTAGTCCCTACACATTTAGACAAATGTGAGAACCACATCCGGTATCCAATACCCAAGAATCAGTGGTAGAAAGGAGAATATCTATCATATAGATACCTGAAGTCGACGCAGCCTTGCTGCTCTTCTTCTTCTTTTGCTCTTCCAAGAAAGCCTTGCAATTACGTTTCCAATGACCAATTTCTTGACAATGGAAACAGATTGCATCCTTTTGTGAATCAGGTTTTGCCTCAGAAGCCTTGGCAACCTTTGCCTTGCTTATCTTAGGTTTGACAACTTTTGCCTTACCCTTTCTTTGGCACTAGCCTTCTTCCCATCATGAACCAAGAGCACGGGAGAACCTTTCTCCACAATTTTCATCTCTGCAGTTTTGAGCATCCCATGCAACTCAGAGAGATTCTTATCCATTCCATGCATGTTATAATTCATCACAAACTGATTATAACTTTTAGGCAATGAATTAAGAATGAGATCCGTGGCTAGCTCCAATGGGATTGGATAGCCAAGTTTCTCAAGGTGCTCTACATAACCTTTCATTTTAAGAAAGTGAGGACTCACTTGTTGCCCTTCATTCATTTTACTAGTAGTGAATGCAACAATGGTCTTGTACCTCTCTTGCCTAGCTTGCTCTTGAAACATGGTTCTCAACTCCACGCCTATCTCATAGGCTTCCAAATGTTCCAAACTTTGTTGGAGTTTTGAACACATAGCAGCAAGCATGAGACAACTTACATCTCTAGAATCATTACGATGTTTCTTGTAATTGTCTCTTTCTACCCTAGGGGCAGTAGGCGGTGGTTCAGCAGGGAGAGGCCCATCGAGAATGGTACAAACTTATCTTCTTGCCTAAGAACAGTTCTTATGCTTCGGATCCAATCCATAAAGTTTGTACCATTCTCTTCGAGCTTATCCTTCTCAAGGATCGATCGCAACGACATTGATTGAGTGTTATTAGTCATTATCTACAAATATGCAAAATTTCCAAAATTTATAAGTACCGATTTTCATTAAAGAGATAAATAATGTATTTTTAAACAAAATACTCCCACTAAATTATATAACCTTCTTATACATCCAATGTATAATATAATTTAATTGGGTTAAGATCCAACTTTATTTAATTTCAAGTCCGCTAAGGCGGATTACACAAAATCAAATTAATTAGGTAGACAATTGTCAATCATATCTCATATGACTCTTAATTCCTTTTATGAGATTCTTTTAGAAATCCAATTTCAAAAGCATGTTAAACCTCATCTTTGCCTAGGCCCAAAAAACTGTTTGACGCCCAATTAAGTCTAACCATTTTAAACGCATAGTTAATGTGTCCCGGCTAGGGCGTGCCCACATTATCTATCTTGCTCAAACATAAATAAATTAATGCACCTCGCTAGGGCGAATCTACATTAAAATCACTCATGTACTAACAAGTGTTTTAATCATGGCATGGCAATAAAAGACTTAAAACTTTCTTTGAAGGTTCATCACATATAGCATATAAACATTTATGAGCACATAATATAAACATGTTACACATCAAGTTTAGCCACTAAATTAATCCCATAATTCAAGCATAATATTTATGTGTCATTAGTTTCTCTATAATTATGAGGATGAGACTATTTCAACTTTGGTTATTATCTCCAAATCAAGACAACAAGAAGTGCGGTCGAACTAAGCCATTTGGCAACCACAATCCCGCACTAATTCAAGAAACCAAGAAAGTAGTCCATGTGGCCGAAACTAAGCAATAGATGGTCTCGATGAACGTAGGCCAATTGCATTCACAATTCCACATGGATCTCCAATCATTGAATCAAGAACTTTGTTTCTCAATTTTAGCAATTATGAACTCTTCATAATTCTAACTTCGTTTTGTCTTTGAAACTTTGATTGCGATCAATTTTGGGAACACAATCTCGATGAACGCAGATTAGCCATCCAAAACTTGAACCAATCTAGGAATCACAAGACTAAAACAAATAGGAAAATCAAACCCCAAAATCCACACACAAACCAACTACCCAAGACCCATTCCAGATCAGCAAGTCTGAAGTGTCTTGTTACTGGTTTTGTCGGATTTATCGAAAAATTCCAGAATCAGATTTTGAACAAAATCAGAACATTCTGGCCTAGCAAGCGCGCGCCTGGTCCAGCACAGGCGGGCGCCTGAAGCGAGCGCGCGCGCCTGGTCCAGCGCGGGCGGGCGCCTGAATGGTCATAATGGTATGGATTTTCAAGTTCGAAAATTTTGTCTCAAAATTATTTTTCCCCGATTATTAAAACTTTGATCCAATCAAAAATCATAATCGAAATAATTCAGAATCCACCATAATTTTTATTGCGATTGAATCGTGCGATTAAGGTTCGAAAAACAATAAACCACATAAAATCACAAAACACATAAACATCATATAATCCAATATTCATATCATGCTTGGCACATAAAAAATTTATATACACAACATGATCCAAGTATTGAATTAATCAACATGAACGGGGCTCTGATACCACTGTTGGGTTTCCTAGTAAACATGCGCAGCGGAATTTAGCAATTAAAATTTTAAGAAACCCAAAGCCATGGATCCGTTCATATGATTAAATCAAATACAACAAGATGAATAGAGGAATAACTAACCCTTGATGACTATGAATTTTTCTTGGTCTTGGTGGAGAAACTTGAAGACTTGATCACGATCACAAAGCCTGAACACGAACTTTGAAGATGATGATTTTCACCTCTAGCGGTATCCACACTTCGAACGAATATCAAAGGATCTTTGATCTTGGTTGCTAGACCAATATTATGAAACACACTTTCACAATATAATAAAAAACTATATTGAATTTATTTGTGAATTATTTTGTTCCTCAATCAAGGATATCTTAGAACAAAATAATATCTCTCTCAAACTCTTTGAGACTCACAAAATCACTTGTCCTATGGTCTGGCCGAATTGGGGTTTTTATACACATTAAGACCTATTCCAAATAGGAATCTTGTGCCAAAAACCTTCCCAAATCGAATTAGGAATTTTCCTGTCGGCAGCACCAGGCGCCCGCCTGTAAAGGGCCAGGCGCCCGCCTGAATGACCAGAAGGTCCCTGTCTTTGGAATTACTTCAGGCGCCCGCCTGGTCTGAACCAAGCGCCCGCTCGGTAGACCAACAGCCCAGAATGTTTCCAAAATTCCTCCAAGGTCCTTTGACTCTAAATTCCAATATAGTCCTCTTATTAAAGATTCGTTCTATTGTGTGTGACCTCTAGGATTATACTAAGTTGGCAATGGGCTCAAACATGATCCCATAAGATATGATTAGGTTCTAGCAAACCGTCATACCTACCCAAATAGTATAACTAGATACAAGTTCGCATTCCTTTAGAATATGTCACAATCCCTTTGTCCACGATGTCATTGAACACAAGTCATGGTCAAACAGTCAACTTGTTTTTGTTCAATACTTTCTCGATTCCGAATATGTTGATAATCCAAATGACATTGATCCATCAATTCATTTGAGTCCGGCCGAACATTTCATCAACATCATTCCTACGAGAGGCCCAAGCTTGACATCTCTCCGTGGAGGGACAAATCCATTTAGCTTATTATTCTTCCCAACGGGAATCCGATTATGCCAATCATACCCTTATAACTACCGTGTTAAGGTAGCGTTTGAATATGTCAAACACAATGTTCATCAAGTGGAAGACTATAATAACTTCATGTCTAAGGATTCAAATGACATAACTAATATGAGATATATGTTTCGACATAGACCATGACATAAATCTCATACAGCGGGTCATGTCCAGTACCTTGTTCCAAACAAGTACCCATAAATCTAACATGATCATCTCATGATCATTTAGCCTTTATACTAGTGCTTAATAAGTACTAGGGACGGGGATTATTATAATTAAGCATGAACAACAATAATAATCAAAACATCTCTTATTGATATGAAATAAATGATAACAATTACAACGTTTATTAAACGTGCCTAGGGCACCACTACCAACAGCTTGTTGTACAAGAAACAATCTCCTAATGATATACAATATCTAGGTTAATATCTAAAAGATATTTACAGAATATACTTTGGAATATATAATATTCCTTATACACTCCCGCAAGATGGACGATCCTTGGATAAGTCCAATCTTGGAAAGAGATGAGATGAACCGGGTGTGATGAAGGAATCGAGGTGGATGAGTTCCCGGATGCGGGTGATGTTGCCGTGATGATCTTGGCAAAGGTTGTAGCACGTGGTGTCACCTTGGTCGTCACCGTTGTCGGGGTTGTACCCCTCACGTGTCATGAGATAATTTGGTCGTCATAATGATGAGGTTGTAGTGGTATCTTTGGAGTTTTTACGTCAGAAAGACGATTGTGTGGTGGAGAGCTAGCTAAGGTTTATTCAGCAGGAGGGTTTGCTTCTAGGGTTTCGACAAGGAGGGTGTTTGTCGTAAACATAAACAGTGAAAAAATGGGAAGATTCCCGTATGTCATGTTGTTTCAGCGCAGCAGTTTTGAAAGGGCGATTCCCGCTTAGTTTGTGGTCCGATCGGGGTGATTTTTTTCCTGGGTTTTGCTAAGAGATAGGGCTTTGATCCTACTGGTGTCGATCTGGATTTTTTTTGGGTTAATATGCTGCAGTTTCTGAGTATTTGTTTGGGCAGTTTTGGTGGGACTTTTGTGTGATGGAGGAGAGGTGGTTTTGAAGGTTTTGTGGAGAGGTTGGCGGAGGGGTGGTGTATGGCGTGAAGTGGTGATAGGGTGAGGCGGCTTGGGTTTTCCGCAAGAGGTTGGGTTCGGCAAGGGTGTTGGTGAGGGGTTATGGGTGAACATTTGAAGGTGGTGGTGGAAGTATATGGTGGAGAAGGTGGGTGATGGTGGATATAGGGTGGGGCGGCTAGGTTTTGCCGCTATGGCTTTATAGGTGGGTGGCGGAAGATGGTGGGATGGGGCGGCGATGGTTTTGCCGCTAGGGTTTTGGTGGAGAAGTCCTATATGGATCTTTTTGCTCTGATACCATATTAGGATTTAGGAGGGTTAGACAAAGTCAATTCATACATGGTAGAGAAGAAATAATATGAAAGACTCAATTTATTAATGAGAATAGGTTACATATTTATAGGGTTACATAGAAAGTTCTAGATCTAGTCTAGCTTGTTGTACAAGAAACAATCTCCTAATGATATACAATATCTAGGTTAATATCTAAAAGATATTTACAGAATATACTTTGGAATATATAATATTCCTTATAATTCATGTCTGACCAATCAAGAAGGTATAATTCTCTACTCGGAAGAAGTGATCCCATATTCAAATATGCCAAAAGTCTAGTATATTTCAAGTATCTTTTCAAGTGGCACGGTCGACTACGTACAAACATCAAGCGTGAACTTGCGGAGGAGTTCTTTTCAAGCAGGGGTGACTAATGTAGCGCATATATTAACAAAACTTAATTTTAATTTTCTTTATTTTATTTATAATTTTCAGCATTATTATTAGGCATTAAGTATTTTTATGTTTTAGAGTATATTTAGTATTTATTTGTTGGTCCTATTGTGTTACTATATACGTATGGATGTTATGCGATTCGAGCTGGCTCGAGCTCGGCTCATGAAAGCTCAAGCTTGAGTGAACTCGAGTTGTAACTCGACTCGAGATCGAACTGATTGTCATGCTCGTTCGTTATCGAGCCAACCGTGTTCGACTCGTTTAGCTCGTTAAAAGCTCGAGTTCGGATTGATAAGCTCGTTAAACTTGAATTTTTGTTCTCGACCAGCTCAACCTCGACTCGATAAGCTCGCTAAGTACACATTTTACAGAAAAATATCCTAAGCTCAAGCTCTGCTCGTTAAAACTCGAGTTCGATATTGGCTCGAGTTTTTCGCGAACAGCTCGCGAGCTCGATTCAACGCGAGCTCAAACAAATGAGTGAGCTCGAGCTTGAGCTCGAGAAAAGCTCGAGCTCGATAAGTTGTAAACAATCCTTATAATATATGTTAGGAGTAATTTTAAGAGGTTTTGAGTTGTTTTCCAAATTGTAGGAATAGTGTCATAGGTTAATTCCAAAAATTAGACTTTTATTTATTAAAAATTAAGCTTTAACTTTTCTTTCACCCGAATTGGTGTGTAAATCATAGTCCGTAAAGCTGGTTTATATTTTTAAGGATTTCTGTAAAGTATATTCTTTTGTTGATTGTTCAGCTACGTCAAATAATTACATCACAATTTAATTGTACAATAGTCAGATAACACCGACACTAAATTTTCCCTACATTGAGATTAGAGTTTCAAGAAACAAAATTTGGGGTGAATTCATTTAAGCTAATTGTAGATGTTGATCATAAGATAAATGAATAGGAACATTGGTGGAGAAAAGAGAAAAGAAAAGAAAAGAAATAAAAAGTAAAAGTTTTAATAGTGGTCTCCAATGCAATGGAATGAGATGTGGAAATAGAACTTTGGACTTTCTCTTGTACCAATATATCCATCATTAACTCTCCAATGGGATGTGAAAGAAGGAATTCACTCAAAAGAAACGACATAACAATAGGGGGTACAGAAAAGGTACATTCTCAAGGAACACAACTTATTACCTGCTTCTATATCCCTTTTCCCCTTTTCTTTCCCCGAGTTACCATATCTTTACTATTTCCCATCCATTAATGGAGTTGGGACACTATATACATTTACAAATATACTCACTCTCCGCTCGAAATAGGATTTTGGTAGTTTTTTTTTATACTTTGACCATGTAATTTAAAAAGAAATAATTATCCTAATATAAATTTAATAATTATTATTGAGAGAATTATTAATCACAAAATTTTGGGGGAAACCTAATGTTAAAAAAAGACCTGTTTTAAAACGCGTTTCCCCCTAAAGTTAAAAAAAAAAACGTGTTTTAAATATACGGACTTGGTGTTTTAAGGCCTAAACTCAATGTTTTAAAGCCTAAACTTGCTATTTTATTTTCTTGGTGTTTTAATGCCTAAACTTGCCATTTTATTTTCTAGGTGTTTTGAGGCCTAAACTCAATATTTTAAGGCCTAAACTCGCTGTTTTAAGGGTGAAACCATATTAAAAAACAGGTATTTTTTTAACATTAGGGGGAAACGTGTTTCCCCCAAAATCAACTCACTATTAATTGTGATACAATAACAAGTTTTAAATTTTTATTTGAATTATTATATTTTCTTCAAAAGACTTGGTCAAAGTAAGGTCAAGTTTACCAAAATCCTATTTCGGGCGGGACGAATGGAGTATTTATAATAAATGTTGCATTTTTTGGAGTCTCAAAATAAATATCGTAAGTAAGTAAGGAAATGTTATTAGTGTAATTTTATAATTACACACCGCCATAAAGTACATTTTTAATAATATTTCCAAAAAAGAGATATTTTTAATACAATTCTATCACTATAAGATAAAAAAAAAAAAAAAAAAACAACATTTCTTGAGTGGGTGAGAGCAAGATGGCTTAAAAAAAAAGGTGATCCAAAAATCAAGAATGCCACCACCAGCGTTTGACCACAAAAAATCCATCAGAGATAGCATGTGGGCAACTGGGCATGAAGACATTACTAAATACAAGTGATAAGAAAGATTGGTTGCTACATCCAGCTTGGTAAAAAAAAAAAAAAAAACACGATGAAGATAATTACATTAGAACTAATTGAATCAGATATGTAGACATCTAGCAGAATCAAAGTTGTAGAGATCTAATTGGATCAGGGTTCTAGTATCCTGTTGAGTCAGGGTGGTGAAGATCCAATCAGATTAGACTTGTAAAAGATTAAGTTAGTTTGCGGCGGTTTCTCGTAAGAACACCTAGATCTGTTTCATAGTAGAGATGATTCGACCCATGACCCGTGTACAACAATCTCTGCGAAGCATAGGATCCCAACCAATGCTCCACTCTAAATCTGCCACGTGGCAGCGACCCACGGCAAAAAAAAAAATCCAGAAAAAATCGTTTTTTTTTTCTTTTTTAGTTTTTTTAATTTTATATTATTTTTTTTGACATTTTTTTCGTTCGCTAAAAGTAATAATATAAAAAACATGTTTGTTATAAACTGTTATATATAGATAACACGTTTGTTACATTTAGTATAGTAAATATTATTTTTGGCAAACAAAAAAAAAACACCAAAAATAATATAAAAGTTAAAAAAATAATGATTTAAAAAGTGAATTTTTTTCCCCACGGGTCATGGGTTAAAAATATACCAATACCCCGATCCATGACCCGTCTTTACTATGAGACGGGTTTTGGTGTTGTCATGTAAGTTTTTGTCTTTATGTAAATACCTGACATTTTATTTTAAAATAGATGGTGACATTTTTGTAAATCACTGACACTTTGTAATATTAGCACTGACATTTACGATGCAGATATAAGCTTGTCAATTATTTACAAAAATCCCACTTTAAATCAAGCGCAAGTTTATTTGCAAAATTGCAACCGCCTTTTCTAAACACATTTTTCCCTAACATCAAGAAAAACATGTTTTTCGTAAGACCTACTCTTCATCGTAACAATCGTGCATTACAAAATCCCCTAACATAACTAACTCTATACATCGATGAGCTTATAGCTCAATGGTATGTGGTGGAAGGATAAAGTCCTCTTTTTGCAGAGGTCTCAGGTTCGACTCCCGTATGGTCAATTTGATAAACTTTGACTGATAATTTAAATATAATGTAATAATCCTAATGAAAATTTAACAACTATTATTGTATCACCATTTATAATACTTTCAATATCAATTTTTAAAATTTTAATCGAAACAATTATTTTTATTTAAATTATTAGTCAAAGTTTAATCAAGTTGACCACTAATTGACTTCCAGTCTCACTTGTGGTGGGAAGGAGGGAGTATATTTCATTGCAACAATTGTGCATTACAAAATCCCCTAACATAACTAACTCTATATATTTCATTGTACCGATTGTGCATTGCAAAATTCCCTAACATAACTTCTTTTTTTTTTTTTTTTTTTTTTTTTTTTTTTTCAAGAGGATCGATAGTGGTTCCCCACTCCATTAATAATTTAAGATGAAATGAGTATCATTAATTCAGTAATCAGATAACGTAACATCAATGGTGAAGTCATAAAACTTTTGCTTAAGAGGTCAAAATTGAGAAAAATATTTTTTTTAGTGCTCTTTTTTAAAGAATTGAGATTAAATATTGATAATATTTAAAAATTATGGGGGTCTCTTTCAAAAAATAAAAATAAAAATTAAGGGGGTCAAGACTCAAGTGACCTCTTATTTCTTTTCTTTTTTTTATCTCTGCGGCTACATAGCCTGAATAATACTTTCTGTCCCACAATAAATGTTATGTTTATTTTTGTATTCATCTCAAAATAAATATCATGTTCTTAAATATGAAAATAATTGTAAAATAATTATAAAATTGTATAATTAATGTAAATGTACAAATAAATAAATCATATTTATTTAAAATATCAACAATTATTATTATTTTATTATGGAACGTATTATTACTGGAAGGGGGCAGTTAAACATTTTTTTTTTGGACAAGCTGTAACGTATCATTCATTTCAAGGCAATTGTCATCGTTTACAAACCCCTATGAATTCTATTACAGGTCTATAGCCATGCCTATTTCAAGTTCCTATGTAATTTCGCCATTATCGAACTTCTTACAGCAAGTGATACTTGTTCTAAAAGTTGATGTTGCAATCTCTCAAAAACGTCCCACGTTATCCCACGTTATCTGCTAGTCCGCGCCATCTAAACCCTTATACACCCACTCAAATACCACTAAGCCAGAAAGCCATAGGTGCACTTAACTGAAAATAGGAATAGGTGCCTTCAAGGCTTCAACAAAGTTATTGCAATCACGTGAGTCATATTCAGAAGTTAAGTTGATGCGTATGGTATAAAGAGTAATCTGCTTTCTGCCCCTCGTATTATGGCCCCAACATCAATTTGACACTCGTACTACTGAAACAACAAATGTATGATGCGTACTATAGTTTTATTAGCAAAATTAACCAATTTACTATTCAGTTGTTAACTTTTTCTAACACACGTTATTTTTTCTAACGAGCATTAAATTATTTTAACGAATGTTAAAAATTTATTTTCGTCAGTCTTTTTCCGACGACCATATCTCCCTCTCCGGTAATATTTTTCAGATCCCAACGGTCAATATGTGCGCCTAGGTGTCGTGAACCTTCTCCAGAAATTTAAAGGCGATCCAACGGTTAATGAATCGGGAAATTGATTTTTTCTGGACCAGACCGGGAAAGTGACGGGATTCGGTTTTGCTTCGATTTTTGGCCTTTTGGCCGGAATTTTCCCAGGTTTTCTTGCTCTTGGCCGGCGCCTAGGTTTAGGGTAGGTGCGGTCATGGCTAGGAAGGGGATTGGTACAGCTTTTTTGGCGTGGAAGGTGTAAATGGGAGCTCAAATCCTAATTTGCAAAGAAGGGGGTCGATTGGTGTTGGAGATGCTTCTAATCCATCAATGGTGGAGTTGGTTGGGTGGAGTGGTGACTGGTTTGTGGCGGTGGCGATGGGGCGGTGTTGGGTTGGAAGGGTGGGGTGGATGTTGGGTTTGGGAAGATGATGGAGATAACAAAAGTTAATTTTGTTAACATAAATTATTAACATCCGTTAAAATAAATTAATGCTCGTTAGAAAAGTAACGTGTGTTAGAAAAAGTTAACAACTGAATAGTAAATTGGTTAATTTTGTTAATAAAACCATAGTACGCATCATACATTTAGTGTTTCAGCAGTACGAGTGTCAAATTGATGTTGGGGCCATAGTACGAGGGGGCAGAAAAGCATATTACTCATGGTATAAATCGTACACGATATGACAATAGAGCTTCTCAAGCGCTGGCGAAAATGTAGTAACAGATAGGAAGACCCACATTCTGCCCTGCCGCTGGGCTCCCTTAACACGGGATGCTTTATACTATTTCCATCCCAATTTTTTTTTTCACACTTTTAAATTTAATTAAACTTTAAACATTTTTTTCTAAAAAAAATCTAATTAAATGTGTTAAACTCATTATTGATTTACGGTTATTTATAACATTTAATAAATACTTTGTTACTATAATGAAATTAACTTACATTATTGAACATCAAAGACCTCTACCTCAAGCAATATCTGATGTTAACTTTTTATGTGGATGTCACGAGTTTGAATTCCGTTAAAGAGATTTGTATTACCCTATTTATAGGCTCAGTTGTAGCTTTCAGGGAATTATAAATTAATATAAATAAAAATATCCATTAAAAGAAGTTATTGATCAAAGTTCATGAGAATGAGACAACTTAAAAAAAAATGAGAATATATTTTCTGAGTACGAATAAAGTAATTAGTTAGAGATTTAAAGGCTGAGAGTTTGATGTTGGAAAAAATTGTAACTCGCAAGCAACCCGTGCTTAATAATATGCTTTTGGGAAGAAATAATACGCACATGACAATCACATAAAAAATAATAATAATATAATACTCCATGAGGTTTGGACCCTAGGCCCCCTGGGCCAGATAATTATCCCATAAAGACCCATGGCCAGATCAAAATTCCACCTAAGCCCAGCGCCCATCTCAGCCCCTTATTCTCAAGGCCGACTCGCTGCTGCCCACCCAGCCCGACCCGCCGCCCAGCCCACCCAGTCCGACCCGCCGCCCAGCCCACCTGTGGCCCTCATCCATCCATTTGACTATTAAAAATTTAATTTGTTGTATGCTTGACTTGAACCCAAGCACTTCTTGTGAAAAGAAATGACTTCACCACTACAACAACACAATGTTTGATACAATTGTTGCAATATATTCTATTACAATTGCGCCTAAATGAATCTAACTAAAGAAAAAACAAGATTCTAAACCAATTAATGAAATTCTTGATTATTCCCAAAACATCAACCTTTTGTAAAATAAAAAACCGAAAAAAAATGATTTAAAATATAAAGTATTTAAATCTTTTATTAGATAAAATATAGAAGATCTTAAGATAAATTAAATTATAATTATGTAATATCGAATTTTTATTTTTATTTTTTTACTATCACCTTCCAGTAAATTATTTATATAAAATGAAAATATTTAAGTCCTTATTACCAAATTGCCATTTGCACTTATGAGACATTTGAGAGACTCATGAGTCTGCTATAAGACTTTGTGAATAGACACTCATAAGTCTGATATGAAACTTATTTACATGTCTCATAAGAATTTACAAGACTTTCATACAAATTATAAGACTTAAAAAATGCACTTATGAGACCTTTGAGAGACTCATGAGTCTGCTATGAGACCTTGTAAATAAACACTCATAAGTCTGATATGAGACTTTTTACATGTCTCATAAGAATTTACAAGACTTTGATACAAAATATAAGGCATAATAATGCACTTATGAGACCTTTGAGAGACTCATGAGTCTGCTATAAGACCTTGTAAATAGACATACATAAGTCTGATATGAGACTTTTTTACATGTCTCATAAGAATTTACAAGACTTTGATACAAAATATACGGCATAAAAATGCACTTATGAGACTTTTGAGAGACTCATGAGTCTGTTATGAGACCTTGTAAATAGACCTTCATAAGTCTGTTATGAGACCTTTTGCATAGACACTCATAAGTTTGATATGAGACTTATTTACATGTCTCATAAGAATTTACAATACTTTGATACAAATTATAAGACTTAAAAAATGCACTTATGAGACATTTGAGAGACTCATGAGTCTGCTATGAGACCTTGTAAATAGACTCTCATAAGTCTGATATGAGACTTTTTTACATGTTTCATAAGAATTTACAAGACTTTGATACAAATTATGAGACCTAAAAAATGCACCATGAGTCTGCTATGAGACCTTGTAAATAGACTCTCATAAAGTCTGATATGAGACTTTTTTACATGTTTCATAAGAATTTACAAGACTTTGATACAAATTACAAGACTTTTTTACATGTCTCATAAGAGTTATTTAATTTATTTTCTTATAATTCTCATATTTTCAGTATATAATAGACTTAGTTGGTGTCATTTATGTAAATAAATGCCTTAAAAGAAGGGTAATAATTAAAAAATTATAAAAGTTTTTGAAATAATGTATTTTCGCAATTACAATTTAATTTATTTTTTAGGTTTTTCATATTTTTTTTTAATAAAAAGCATTAGATATTTTATATTCTTAAATGATGTTTTTAATATTCTAATATATACATATATTAAAAGTTTTTTTTTTTTTTTTTTGTGTGAATATTCAAGATTTTCATTAATTGATTGTAAAATCTCAATTTTTGTAATTTAGTTTCGTATAGAATGCTGTTACTAATAATAAATATTGCAAAAATTGAACAAAGCAATGCAGTGGGTTAGTGGTTAAGATGTGGTTGTCCTACAAAAGGTCCTAGGTTCAAAACCTAGTGTCAACATTTTTTTTTCTAATTAAAACGGGTGGATTGGTATGTGGGTTTCGGATCCTGTGCGGGTCGGGGCATTGGGCTTGTTGGTTTTTGGGCTGAGTGATGGTTTTTTGGGCTTTTATGGCATTTTGTTTCGGCTTTGGGGTTAGTTGGAATTTTGCATCTCGCGTGGGCTTTTATGGAGAAAACATCTGGGAGAAGGGGCCTAAAGGAATTTTGCCATACTCCATCCGTCCCAGTTTAATGTTCTTACTTTCTTTTTTGGTATGTCACAGTTTAAGGTTCTTAGTTCCTTTATTCCTTAAATGGCAAAAGATAAATAGTGTTTTGAACATTCTTATCCTCATAAAGTTCATACGTATATTACAAAAAAACCACTACTTACCCATCTATTTTTCACCCACTTGCTTTATGAATGGACAATTATATTATTCACACACTTATTTCTTGACTCAAATTTGTCTTGGTTTCTTAATAAGCGTTTAAAGTCAAACTAAGAACCTTAAACCGGGACGGAGGGAGTATTTTTTAATTCAGTTTGTCACAAGACCAAACTACATCTGGGGCACTGCCAAGTCAGAATATTCACTAATATCACAATATGTGTTGTTACAATAAAGCCCATACACTCACTCTTAGAGTCATCACTTTCTCTATGTAAATACACCCTCACACATATAACCATATACATATACTCGACCATCTATGGAATACCCTTAGGAGCACCCTAAAACCTGCACTGCTTTAGGCTTTCTTTGTTATCTCACAAATTTTCTTTGGTTGTGTTTGTGACACTCGATGTTTCAGATCGTCACTTGTTTATGTAGACATAAAAGTTCAAAACTGACCAAATTAAAATTCTTAAACTTACTTAAACAATAAATCTCAAATTAACTAGTCGCAGGGGGACAGAAGAGAACAACTATTTTTCCAAAGATAAGTATTCCGATAAGAAAAGGAAATACAAACAAGACATGTGATTCTAACTTGAATAATACTAGGGGCACAAAAAAGTCACAAAATCTTGCTCACAAAATCCTAGGTGTCATAATTTTATTGGTGTTTTTAAGTAGAGTGTGGCGGGTGCATTATCGATGCAACCAACAAAATATCGTCACCTCATTTTGTGCCCCTAGCAATCCTTTTCTAACTTATCACGCACAGCATCTGCTGTCGCACAATCTTCAATTTCACTACTATAGATTTTCTTCTTGCGCGAATCCAACTTTTCTAGTTCGCAGTCCTGACTTTTCTTTCTTGATTTTGACTATGCAATCCTCAAATTTGATGTCGGTGAGAAAGGCAACAAAAATAGGAGCTAGTTTGAGAGTTGGTTAAGGGTAATGGATAGAAATGCAATAAACTTGAGAAAGTGAGCCTGGAAATAACCAGAAAATTATAAGGTAAGTAGGCCTAGTTGTTGAAGTATAAAGGAGGACTTCTCCTACAAAGACATTAATTGGGTCCATGTTTGGATCTCCAGTCTCCCTTGAGCATTGAGCTTTGACAATGACCTCAATTGCCTCCCTTCAACATCCCTCTCTGTTCCACTCAAAACACTATAATAATATCCATACTTCTAGATAACATAACATCATTATACTAAAGCAAGTTTATGTAGTCCTTTTTTTTTTTCTTCTTAAATTGGTTTCTCGGTTTGTATGATCCAAGGTTAAAAAAAAACGCTAGGCGGCTTAGACGGGGTCTTTTAGAACACTGGTTTGATCAACTCAATGATAAAGTTTGAGGTTCCATCCAAAAACCAATTGGCAATGAGAGAAGTAACTCAGGATCCTTATATAGTCAAGATATGGCTTGTTAATTCCCGATGTGGGATAATGTCTCTAACACGTCCCCTCACGTGTAGCCGGGCTTTACCAAAGGCTTACAACGTGGACTTAATCGGGTGACGCGGAGCAACATCGTGAGCCGTGGGCCTGCACGTGTAACTGGCAAGCTCTGATACCATGATAAAGTCTGAGGTAATGATATACAATATCTAGGTTAATATCTAAAAGATATTTACAAAATATACTTTGGAATATATAATATTCCTTATACTCAATTCCAAGTTTTGATATCAAAATTTCAAGAATAAAATGAATTTCGTAAGACGATGCTCTTATAATTTTGAGGTGGTCTCCTGTACATCCGTTGTACGGCGTACAACGGAGCCGCCCAGCCGAGCCGATATTTTTTTTTTTTTTGCCACCCCAACTTTTTTTCCTTCAACAAAAGTAACACTTAGTATAACGAAATGTAACACTTTTGTTTTTCAAAATGTAACACTTTTTGTTCCAAAATGTACCACTATTTTGGTGCAATACATTAAAAATAACATAAAGATTGACAACTAAACTAATGTCACACTTTTTATAAATGAATGTAACACTATTTTTTTCAAATGTAACACTTTTTTCCCCCAACATTAACATATGATTGACAACTAAACTAATGTTACATTTTATAAAAAAAAAATGTAACATTTTTTTTTTTTCTGAATTGTAACATTTTACATTCTTAAATGTAACATTATATATGAAATGTAACAATTTTTTATTGAGAAAGTAACAATTGCAATGCAAACCCATTTTTTTTTTTTTATAAAAAACTGCTGTTATATTTAACAGTAGAAAAGTGTTACTTTTTGAAGATGAAAGTGTTACTTTTATCAAAACAGAGTGTTACATTTGAGCTGACAAGCAGATCAATTTTTTTTTGTGTCTTAAAAAGTATTTTTTTTTTAAAAAAAATCAAACCATATCATGACCTATGTAGTTTTCTTCGTCTCAACGAGACGAACACAACGGTATTTTTATTTTATTTTTCTGAGTTATAAATCTCAAGATATAGCATTTTAAAGTTATTGGAGGTTTTTTTTTTTAAATTGACACGTGTCGCGCTGGGAGTGGAAGAATGGCTGGCGGGCGGGGCGGGGCGGTCGGGCGGCGGGCGGGGCGGGTCGGTCGGGCGGGTCCATGGGCAATGCCCGTCGCACATGGTACACCGGATGTACCTAAGAATTTGTCTATAATTTTTATGGCTTGTTTTCAATTGTCTAAGGTTAGTAGAATGAGTTTTGTTAGAGATACACTTGGGAAGCCTATACAAGTGAGCCTTTTTTTTTTTGTTAAATGATATTGACTTTTATCACTTATTACTGGGGTTAATTTCAGTGCTCACCCCTGGGGTTTGAACAAGTCTCACTGCCCCCCTTATGGTTTAGATTCATCTCAGTGACCAACCTTTTGTCAATCAATTGACTATTTTACCCTTACTTGATTATATACCTCTCATAACTTAATTTAAATCACTACATAATCTCACATTATAAAAAATTGTCATGCTTAAATTTATTTTCCATTTCAATAAATATCATTTTTATTAATAAATAATATCTATGAATTATACTTTTGTTTATTCATTTTTTATAATCCAAATTAATATACAGAAGCATTTACATATGAATATTTTAAAACTTGATAATTATAAAGACATAAAAAAAATTAATTTTAAAGCTTACATATTAACTTATTTTGAGTTGGAGATAGCATGTTATGGATTTTAGTATTGAGAGAGAGAAAAATATGCAATCTAAATCGTTAGATACTCATTAATATGGGCATAGTAAAAACTTAGTCAAAATTAATATAAAAGATATGCATGCTAATATATTTTTTATTTTCTATGTTTAATTTTTTGATTTTATCTAATAATGGAAAATTAATTTAATACAATACTTATGTAATGATTTAACTTTAGTTAAATCATTATAAAATCTCAAATAATGCCAAAAAAATATCTTTAAAAATAAGTGTTGTCTTTAAATTTATCCATTTTTTCAAGTGTTTTTAATTATCAATATAAAAATATGCATGCTTCTCTATATTTATTTTGGATCAAAAGATGAAGAAACAAAAGTATAATTCATTTACAATTATTTATAGATAAAAATAATATTTATTGAAAATGGACAATAAATTTTAAATACAACTCGTGTTCAATTTTTTTTATTATGTGAGATTTTTTAGTGATTTAAATGTAGATAATGAGAGATATCTAATCAATTAAGGATAAAATAGTCAATTGATTGATAAAATGGTGGTAATTGAGACGAATCTAAACTTCAAAGGGGGCAGTGAGATTTGTCCAAACCTCAGGGGTGAGCACTGAAATTAACCCCTTATTACTGAGCCAAACTTCTTGTAAAGATAAATAAACAAAATGGCACTTGAAAAATGAAATTCATAGTGTCTTCACTGAACTTTCCTCTCAAAATCTAAAATATTGACTTGGACTGTCTTTTGTGAGAGGTCTCTCAAGATATAAAATATTGATTTGGACTGTCTTCCGTGAGAGGCTTCTACGATGCTGTGGTAGTAGTACTTCTGTTTCAAAATAGAAATTATAATTTTTTTACTTTAGTTTGTTTTAAAATAGAGTTGGTTTTGGGGGAAACTAGTTCCCCCATAAGTTATAAAAAGTCATTGTTTAAGCCTTATTAAACCCTAAAAGGCCTAAACCTTAAACCTTAAACCCTAAACTTTAACCCTATAAAAACAAGACTTTTTATAACTTATGGAGAAACTAGTTTCCCCCAAAATTTTCTCTTTAAAATAAGTATCGCATTTTTATAAGAAATACTTTTAGTGTACATAGCGCAAGTGATTTACAAGCAAGCAGGTACATTATTTAATTATAATAATTTTGATAAATATGCAATATTTATTATACTTCCGTAGTCCCCCAAAATTAGTCTATTTTGATTATTTGTGATCAACACACAAGTAATTTCGATAAACATTAATGTTATGGGACAATACCCCATAAATTCTAAGAAAGTATCAAATACTCAAGAAGTTCCTTCCCATGTTGTAATATCCATCATGTATTATCTACTACATTACATAAGTGTATAATATAGCATAATTGCATATAATATTGCATGGATAGTGGCGGTAGGCGGCGGTATCGGTGGTGGCAGGCGGCAGTATGAATGATGATGTATCATAATTTTTAATTACTGCATATTGCATGCAAATATATGATGCATAAGAACTTCCCGAGCATTTCAATTTAATGAAGAACTCGAGAGGAAGTGATTTGTCGCAAAAAGAACTGGGTGGGTAGAATTCCCTAATGTGAATCCAATCATCCCAATAAAATTTCGAATATTTTCATTAATGAATCACCTAATAATTTATCAATCACGATATGTTTTTAAAATTATATAAAATGATTAGATTCACATTAATGCTCTCTTTGTCTCAGAAAGATAGTCCCATTTTAATTTTTTATAGTCAACAAAAAATAAATTTTGTTCAAACATTGGTGTCAATTTAATAATCACAATGAACTTATAAAAATTACTATTAATAAATCACTTAATAATTTATCAATTACAAATTTTAAAATGTCACTAGAATGATTAGATTGTCGCCAATAGTTGGTCAAAGTTCATTTTTGTTGACCGTAAAAAATCAAAATGAGACTATCTTTCCGGGACAGATGGATGGAGTATCAGCTGCACCGTTCCACGTAATGAATCCCCATAGGGCCATGTGGATGAGTATAAATCGACACAACAGTCAGGAAGGAGGACTGAAGCTGGCTGGGAAGTGTGAACTGAGCAACTATCCAATTTCTTTTTTCAACGCACAAACTCCTTTCTCCTCATCTTCTTCATCAACGGCTTTCACTTTCTCCAGCTAAACCAAAAAAAAAAAAAATTATAATAAAATCAGAGAAAATCATGGAGTATTTTGATCTTGAGAATCCATTAACGAGCTTCGAAGAAGATCAACCTGACACTCTTCCTTCTCTATTCGCCGACGAATCACTTCATATGCCTTCTCTCAACGTCAATCACCCTTCCTTTTCCCTTACCTCTTTTCGCACCGATGCTATTTCTCTCATTTCACAGGTTAATTACTCAAAACCCTGTGTTTTTTCGAGCGAAAACGATTCGTGAAATGTGTGTTATGTTTGAGTTAATTTCTGTGTAAATTCTCATCAGGTTCAGTTTTCCTACAATTTGGATCCGTTTATACCTTACCTTGCTGTTAATTACTTGGATCGGTTCGTTTCCGCGCGAGAAATTTCAGTAAGAACTGTCTCTTTTTTTATGTTTGAGTCAGATTATTATTTCAATAATTTTGGTGTCTGTTCGTGTATAAATTAGATTCGTAGAAGCGTCAATCGAAGATCTAAGTAATTATTAACTTGAATTGTTTGATGTTTGAGCAGCATGAAAAGCCATGGATCTTCAGGCTCGTAGTTCTCTCATGCCTATCCTGGCCGCCAAAATGAAGAACACCGATTTGCATCTCTCCAATTTACAGGTGAGAAGTTTTGGGATGATAATCGGAATGGCAATGCTATTGAGATTCTAAATTTTCTGGTCAAGTAGTTGAAGCGTTTGGTACGAAATGCCATTAATTGTTAATAATATACTGTTTAATTAATGTTGTAGTAGCATTTTACATTTACAATCTAGCCTCCTGACAGTGTAAAGCTGCTGAATCAGGGAGATGATGGATGCATTTACGATGCGCGATCGATAAATCGAATGGAGGTTCTGATTCTAACCAGTCTCCGCTGGAGAATGCGGTCCATTACACCATTTTCGTTTCTCAACTTGTTCATCTCATTGTTAAACCTCGAAGATCCGTGTCTCATCCAACTTATAAAAAATCGAGCTGTAGATATCGTCTTCAAATCTCAATGTGGTATGAATAATGATCATTGTAATTTAATCTTAACTGTCTGATAGTATTTCATTATGTTTGAAGTTTATTAATTTGTGAGTGCAGAAATCAAGCTTTGGAGCATAAACCATCAATAATTGCAGCATCAGCGATTCTATGTGCATCAAATGAGTTGATTCCATCTCTATTTCACAGTTTCAAAACTGCCATTTCCTCTTGTAAGCATGTAAATAAAGTAAGTTCAAAGAATAAATTCATCAACAGAACTTATTTGTATATGCACAGGATGATTTGGAACCGTCGCAAACAGGTTTTTGATGCAGCATGTGGCCATGATGATGCACCTATACTAAGATCGAGAATCGAGATTTATATTAATCTTGATTATTGATTTTAATATATATGATTGTTGATTTAACGGAGCATGATTTTGTTACTTTGTTATTTATTGATAGTGAAAATGTTGGTTACAGGGGAGCTTGGAGGGATGTTTGGGTGTAATGCAGGACACAAAGAGTGATGGTGTATCGATTAGTGTGCTGGAATGTCAATGTACAAGTAGCCAAGGCGAGAAAAATAACATCAAACGGCGGAAGTTGCAATGATGAGTTTGTTTGTTGTCACTACTCCAACTTTATCAAAGTCAACCATGTTGACTGGAGTTACAAGAATTCTAGTTGGTGGGAGTGGGACCCATTAAGTAAAGTGAGAGAGCGTATAGTAATAGTAGAACAACCGGATTGGTGATTTCAATGATGCGTGGTCAAAAAAGGTAAATGGAACATATCGAAGGTGTACAATAAAAGGAGCGGGAACTTAAAATTGTATTTTTGTGGATAAGGGGGGAATGAAAGCGTACAAGAGACGTTTGCGGTCTGTCTGTGTGGAGTTCAGATCTTTTGTACCATTTTGTGTGCCCCTCCCTGTGCCATTATAATCTCAATCGTTTACATGCTTAGATAATATCAACATAATGATAATCTTAATGACTGCAAGTCGTTGAATCACTTGTGGCACAGAAAGGACACACAAAGTGATACAAGAGATCTGGACTCGTGTGTGGTGTGTTAGAATATTTACGAGTATCTTTGTTCTAAATTTGAAAGCAACAATAAATACTACGGCCAATCGGAAACCCAAATGGCAGCTTAGCCTCATGTTATTTTTACCCCATTCACACAAAGAAAATGGTAGTCATATTGAATACAGGAAAAATATGTTTACTCACTCGTGGAAAACAGTACTCCATCCGTCCCTTACTAAAGTTTCAGACTAAGGTTTTTAGTTGTTTTATTACTTAAAATGTACAATAAGACTCGCTTGTCATTCTCACAACAAAACTTTCTACCCATTTTCTCCCTATTTTTTTTTTTATCATGGTTTACTTTTCATACTCATAACATTTATTTTTTCTCAATCTCCGTGTAAAGTCAAACTAAGAACATTAGTCCGGGACGGGACGGAGGGAGTATTCCCTATACCTGCATAACTTAAGTCTTTGGAAAAGTTCAAAAATAAAAAATAAAAAATCTTCACTTTCTATTTTCAGTTCATAAATATATTTTGTACTTGTCTCTTGTTTAATTGTGTCCTAATGAAACTTTATTGGTTTCGGAAAAAAAAAAAAAAAAAAACCTGCGGCCCACCAAGCATATGCACGTACCGATACTTTTTCATTCTCCATCCGGTCCAAAATAACAATTATTTTTGGACTTTTCATGTCCATTACATCATTACACTCACTAAAACAATTACTAATAAAGTAAAGCAAGCTTCAATGTAAGTGTAATTCAGGAATTTTAATTGTATTGACTCATAAGTAACAGTTATTTTGGACTAGAAAATTTGTTTTAAAATGACAGTTATTTTGGACCGGAGCGGGTAGTTATTAGGAGGGCAAAAGTAATTGAGCACTATGTAAAGTACAAAAAATATACACTTGATCTACACCAAACATTTTGAGGAAAAGATGAAATAGAACTTGGAATGTAGAAGATAAACATCATTGTAGAGAGAGAAATTGTAGAGAGAATTATCAGTTGTATTTTTGTATCTTGTCAATACAATCTGAATATGGAAATGTATATATACAAAACTCTACGAGCTAACTAACTCATTTCTGTTTACAAGTCTAACAAACTAACTGTATTGAGTTACAAAATACTCACAAACTACCCTTTAACTTCCTGAGTATTACACTCAGCCCCTGTATCCTTTATAAGATGCCACTGTATTACAACTATTGGCTCCATCAATAATGACTTAAAGATCCCTTTTAAGTATCCGAGTATGATAAATGGAGTAACGTGATTGCGTGAATAAAAACAGGAAAAGGAGTTGAATATTTTTTAAAAGTGAGACTTACCGATAGCACATTAAAAAAAACTGATGTAAGTTGTTATTAAGTATCCGAGTATGATAAATGGAGTAACGTGATTACGTGAATAAAAACAGGAAAAGGAATTGAATATTTTAGAAAAGTGAGACTTACCGATAGCACATTAAAAAAACCGATGCAAGTTGTCATGAGACAGATGAAGTAATCATTTCTTTCTTATTATTTATAGTAAGATGACAAGTTATTGACTATTTAAAGCTAGACGAATGTATGTACAGATAGTTGTAAACTTCATAAAACCCTTTGAAATTAAGAAATAACAAAACACTTGATTGCACTTGTTACTAGCTTTAAGAAAATGCAGGGATATGGGACCAAGAGATATAAATAGCAAAAGGAGATGGGGACTGAATAGAAGGCAAAATAGTTTGTGAAAATTAGACCTGCATAGAGGCAATTCATTTAGCCTCTCATCAATAACTGAACAGATTGTCTAAATACTCCCTCGGTCCCTCCGTCCCAAAATTATCTTCTCATTTGCAATTAAATGTTCATAAACACAACATGGCTAGTGAAGAAAGTGTTCTTATCCTTAAAAAGTTTGAATAGTCAAATGTTTTGTGATGGAGGGAGTAATTTTTAAATTTACTCTTGACGTATGGACGTAGTACCAAGTATAGTAATAGTGTGCAGGAAAATGAGACACTGAACAGATTGAAAAAAATTTAAGCGCTAATGCAGTACATGAGAAGAAACTTTACCTATGCTCCTTGTATAGAATTTGTATGCTTATGGCACAAAATTTCCATATTGGCCTTCATCAAGTGTTTCTAACATATGCCTTCTACAAAAGAAATAAACGGTTGGTGGCTCAGGCAGAAACTACTAGCTCCCTCCGTCCCAAAATGATGTTCTCAATTTTTTAGTCTAATGGATTTTGAACAATAAATTTAAGTTAATTTAATAATCATAATAATAAAAATCTAAAACTTTTAATTGATAGTACTATCAATAACAAGTTTTAGATTTTGATTAGTATGATTACTTGATTAAATTAAACCTAATATTATTGTTCAAAGTTCATTCGTGATAACTACAAAAAAAAAAAAAAAAAAAAGTGGGAACATCAGTTTGGGACGGAGGATGTATTATATTTCCTTGGAATAAACTACTTCATGGAAGAATCGAGGAAAAGTGTAAAAACTCAGGGGGGGACTAATCACCTGATCATAATCTTGTACGCATTGCAACTTTGAGTGAGCATGAATCTACATGATGAAAACCATCTACGAAGAGAGTACAGTTTCATTTGTAACTAATGGCAAATATATACTCGTAAAATCTAAAGAAAGGTCAAGTATTCAACGCTGGGCAAAGGCGCATTGACCTTTTGCAGGGTGTCTATTATTTTTACATTGAGTTCAGTTCATATATCGATTTGCAGATTCCATTTGCGTGATTTATTGTGCTAAATGTTTTATAATGTTAAAGGGGATATAACAAACAAAAGGAACTAGTGATATCTAGTGAAGGTCACTCCCGGATCTCAATCAGGAAGAGAATTATTATTATTATTCAATTCACAAGTAGATGAAAGGTAGTTCTGATAGATTTTTAAATAATGTTGGTTAAAACAAATGACATAAAAATGAACACTAGTATGGACATATATCCAAAAAGGCATATATTTTTTTAAAAAAAAATACAGCAATAGAAGTTCCTTAAAATGTTTATATGTCTCATTTTCTTGTTCTGACGATTGAAAGCGAAAAAGAAAAGGGCAATTAATGATATCTACAAGTTGTTAAAAGGGTTGGGATCTTCATACCGAATGGGATAAACATGTTCAGAAAAGTGAAAGGCCAATGTGCACTAGAAACTAGGATATACAATCGACAAGTTGATCAAGAGCAAAAATGGACATTCATTTCAGGACGGACAGAGTAAGTAGCAATCTGAGTATAAACTCAGTACGCTGGGGATAAAACAAGAAATCAACATTTTTCAAGAAAACAGTATGATTTTTTGGGATCAATAATTTCACCAAAACTTGGAAATGACTAACCGATGAAAACTTGGAAGTAGAAAAAAAAACAGAGATAAGGACTGCACCTCTTGGCCAGCCAGATAATTCTTCGCAACATCTCTGATTTCCTGTACCTGTCCTCCTGTTCTGTGGCGTAAGCGTAACTATTATTACATAATTATAAGTTTCCTGAAATTGCAGGCTTGAGCCAAATGATCAGCCTTTTAATTGGACAAGCAATTAATCATTTACTAAGTACTCCATTTTGCTAGAACTTCTATTGAGTTATAAAACATTTCCCAGCATCTTAAACCAACTATAACAGGTTGAACTTTACACTTATACACTCTAAATAGCTAATACTCACTCCGTCCCAAAATGATCTTCACATTGTTTTCAACGTAACTATGAAGGAACTTTGAGCAATGATTTTCGGTTGATTTTGTTATCCCAATCAAAATCTAAAACTTTTATTGACACACCATCAACGATACTATCAATAACAAGTTTTAGATTTTTCATTAGGATAATTAAATCAACCAAAATTTTTGCTCAAAGTTTCTCCGCAGTAACGTCGAAAAAAGCGTGAAGATCATTTTGGGACGGAGGGAGTATCACATTATTTATGCTTAATGTGATAAATGAATAAGGGATCTGATTTTAATGCAAAAATGCAAAGAAACAAAAGGAAAATATGAAGAGATACTGTGTCATTCATCATGTATGAGTGGGAAGATGGTATATATTTCCTTAGGGATGCGTATTGAATCTTTATGCTAGTGGCAAAATAAATCAAAGCAATCCCGGGATACCTAGTGAACCTCACTCCTATACAATCAACCGAGGGGAGAATTATTAACGTACTGTCTACAAGTTGTTGAAAAGTATCTCTGCTCTCTGTTTAAATTTTTCGTTAAAAAGGGATGGCACGAATAACAATGACTAGTGATGTCTAGTACTAGTCACTCTTGCAGCACCCACCAACAAGAAGTCATTTAGAAACACTACATTACAAGTTGAAAAATGTATGTATATATAGTTTTGTTTGTTTTTATAATTGAAGAAAAAATAGACAACTAGTGAAAGCTAGGTTGTAACCCAATTGGACTTTGATATGGACTCATACAACACATTATCAAAACACACTTTCTCACATATGTTAAGATTAATGGCCCATGTTGCCAAATCCACACTGACCCAAGATGAAAAGACAAATGGTTGGCTCAGTATCATACAGTTACACTCTGTATCCCTATATTACTGAAATGTTGCACTTTGTTATAATGTAAGAGTTTTTCATTTCTATTTTCAGTGGGTTAGCAGCCCCTGATAAGTTTTAATTAGATATGTGTGACGCATCGGAACGGGGTATTCACAATATGGCCTAGCTAGGAAGAGGGTTTTTATTTACAAACAGCAAATCAATCATATGCATATCCACAAGATTTTTATTTTGTGTACCGGTAAACAATAAAGACAGCTAACCAACTACAATCAAAATTCCGCTTACCTATATACTATTGTACAATCAACATATTAAAATTATAAAGTATTTTGAGACAGAGGGAGTATTTTATAAGACCCATTTGTCATACTCATAGCTTTCTACTCACTATTCCCTACCCCATTTTCTCTCGCCTTGATACTCACAACACCTACTTTTAAAACATTTTCCTTAATTCCCGTTCCTGAATTGAAATGGGTTGTTTGTTATGAGATGGAGGAAGTATGTGTCATTCTCTATGTTCAAACGTTCAAACGGTTGAAAGGGAAAGCAAAAGAAAACGAATGATATCTACTTGCAGTCACTCCTGCAGAACCAAGAGAAGATATTATTTACAATAATGAATCTACAGGATTTGATTCTGATTGTGTATGTTTCATGGATTCATTATAAAGGAGCACAAACGGAATGCACGTGTGTTATCGAGTGAAAGTCACTCCAGGATGACAACCGGGAGGCGAATTGTTATTATTATTATTCAATTCACAAGTAGATGAAAGGTATCTCTGTACGATTCTTATACCATGTTAGTTAGTTGAGTGACACATAAATTAAAACAAAAGCCTAGCAAACATTATTACCACAAGCATCACATTTCTGTGATCACAAAAACTCATGTTCAAGTGCATGAAATTGAGAAACTCAACAGAATTCAAAACTTGTCAAGAGAAGATAATAAAGACTTTATAACTAAAGAAGAAAATTTACCTCATCACTGCTCCAGACATGCTACAAAATGTAGGGACCGCGACCACCACCACCACTCTCCACATTAGTATGATATTGTCCGCTTTGGGCCAAGCCCGCACGGATTTGCTTTTGGGCTAGCCCGCACGGATTTGTTTTTGGGCATCCCCAAAAAGGCATCATCCTAATGAAGTGGGTGGGTGCTATTATATACTACCTTGCAATTGTTTCCTTAATTGCCGATACCTTGCAATTGTTTCCTTAATTGTCGATGTGGAGCGAAAGCTTGTACCAACCGCCCGCGGAACACCACCGCCCTCGATTGCAAGAATCCATCCGCAATGTCGCACAAGGGGAACCCCAACATATAAACCTCGATTGCAAGACTCCATTCGCAATGTCGCACAAGGGGAACCTCACCATATAAAGCACACACACGGTCCACCCGGTCGGGCCCATCTGAACCATGGCTCTGATCACGGATTTGTTTTTGGGCATCACCCAAAAGGCCTCATCCTAATGAAGTGGGTGGGTGCTATTATATACCTTGCAATTGTTTCCTTAATTGCCGATGTGGGACTTTGGGTTGCACCCCAACACAAAAGGTAGAAAACGAGTTTCTGGGTATCTGTGCATCCCTCCTTCTGGCATCAAGAAGGAAAATATGAAGAGATTTTGTCATTCATCTTGTATGAGTTAGAAGATGATTATATTTATATACAATCTAAAAGTTGTTGAAAGGTATCTTTGCTTAGTGATCTGTATCTTTATGCTAGTGAGGATATAAATACAAAAAATCCCGGGATATCTAGTGAACCTCACTCTTGCAAAAATCAACTAGGAGGATAATTATTTAACGTAGTGTCTACAAGTTGATGAAAGGTATCTCTGCACTGTTTACTTTATTTGTTAAAAAAGATTGACCCAAATAACAATGACTAATGATATCTAGTACTAGTCACTCTTGCAACACCCACCAGCAAGAAGTCATTTAGAAAAATTACATTACAAGTCGAAAATTGTATGTATATGTAGTTTTATTTGTTTTTATTGTACTCCCATAAATTCTTCAGTATTAAACTGTTACACTCTGTATCCCTATACTACTGAAATGTTGCACTTTGTTATAATGACAGATTTTTTTTTCATTTTTTTTCAGTGGATTGCAGCCCCTGATAAGTTTTTATTAGATATGGCGTAGCTAGGAAGATGATTTTTTATTTCCAATCTACAAATCAATAATATGCATACCCACAAGATTCTTATTACGTGTACCAGTAAACAATAAAGACAGCTAACCAACTATATTAACAGTTCTGCTTATCTTTATACTTTTGTTAAAGCCCACACATAATAAATCCAAAAACTTGTAATTAAATAATTTTATTCTCCCTCTTTCCCCTTCTTTATTCAGTTATGTAACAACAAGGTCTAGATGTTTATAGCCCTGTTCATTGGCCAAATATGAACTAGACGGCAACTAATTTATGCTAACCCCAACAAACGGCAGAATTCGTAAAATACCAGTTACAAGTCCAGCAAACTACAAGTATGCGTTGGAACATCCTTGAATCGATCAAATGTGGTTGAAGTAACTTATCTACAAATGAATTATTCTGTAGCACAATTAGAGAAATCTAAACACAGAATTACTATCATCACCACTTTCCATGGTAAAAACTAGTATGATATAATAATCATGATGCCTAAGATATCTTAGGCATTGTGATGATTTGTACAACCTTAATTAACAAAAATAAGACTGTTTAGGTGAAACATAGCAAAAGAGTAAGCCATACTCCTTTAGTGGAAGGTAGATGGAGACAAAGATGAAATATCTCGGTATAACCATTACTACCTCCGTCCCAAAATGAGTGTCCACAAAATTTTCAAATTTACTCTTGATCAAGAGAAAAATTCTATTAAGTTCTCGCTCTCACTTTCTTTTTAGCAAGGAGGAAAAAAGGAGAGTAAATGATACTTGGTTAAAATCACTTTGGTATGGATAGCCAGGGAAGCATTTTTTTTTTCTTTTTTCGTAGAGCTGAATACAATCTAGTTAACAAATCAAATACTTATTACATAAAAAGATTATTCCAAGGATTTTGATATATTTGTTTTTGTCAATTTTTTGAATTCTACACCAATAAAGAAAGCTTATCAGATCAAACATTCTACCTTAGGGGAAGACACGAGTTTACTAAAGTACTAAAACTTGCCTCATGAAATTTATTTTAGATCTGGCAAAAATATACATTGCCTTTTATTTAACTCAAACAACGACGGTATGAAATTGATAGTAAAATATCAGAATCAGATTCAAGTCAGAATGGAGCTACCATACCAACTAAAAGTCTAAAAGTTAATATTTCCCCGTTCGATTGGTTGCTCAAATTTATCCAAATTGGATGACTGGCTATATTATCATGTGCTCACACATACATACTGATGAACCCTAAAATTCCAATGAAAAGAAACTCTTAGAAGAATATGAAAGCGAAAGAACCTGGAAATGGAGGGAGCTTCTTCGGTTGATAGTTAATGTGTCGTCGTTTAGTCTTGTAGACATGTCAATTGAGAATCCATGGAAGAGGAATCTTGTTTGAAAATATCTGCAATCATGTAATTAACAATTGACAATTATCAAAGAAAAGCAAATACGGAGTAAAAATAGAGTGCTGTACTGGACAGATGGCGGAACTTTGCAGCATGAGTTCACTACGCGACAATTAAGGAATTAAATATAAAGCTTACTAGACAATGAGCATTATTAGGAAAAAGTTAGCAAACTTCAAATCAAAGAAAAACAGTAGTGCCAGAATACATAACACAGTTAATTATTTGAATTCTGTACTAAACATAATGTTGTTTAGTAATAAACCTTTTTCTCTGAAGTTGTCCATTGAGTAAAAGAGCAAACAATGTTCAATAAAATACACTATTAGGTAAGGAGTAATATAAGTAAATCAGACCGATCGAGGCATGACGACATCGACATGCTAACATCATCAGTTGTTACGTAAGATTACACAATTTGAAAAGATCATTAAAAAGAAATGATCATGTTAAATGCAAAGCCCCAACTTGAGCTTTGATCAAGGTGCGGATCACTCTAACCTAGGCACATAACCTAACCAGTTCACCCCCCACATTATTTTGCATAATCTCTACAAGAAAGAGATTTATATGCAGAGCAGATATTAGGACAACTTGAAAGAAGTAAAGAACATACAGGAAATCATCAGTGTTGTTTAAAATCTATACTCGAAAAAACTATAGCGAATTCCATTAAGCATTATTTTATATGATTATCAACATGCTAATTAGCATTTGGAGAAAGTAGAACTACAATTCCTTTCACCCGGGAGGAAAGATAGTCCACTTTGATTTTGATTTAACCAATATTTTATAAGAATGAAATTATAAAAATTGTTGATGATGAAACAATCTTTGTATTTCAACAAGGATAATCATATATTCATAAATATTGGTCAAATTTCAATCGAGTTCATCACTAGAATTCAAGGACAGAGGGTGTATATTGCAATCAAGTCATATTATGCTTAAAGTCATAGGCCCGGCAATTGAGCGGGTTGGGTTGGGTTGGGTTGGGTTGGGTCGGGTCGGGTTAAGGCGGGTTGATGGGTTAGAACTAGAGATGACAACGGGTCGGGTTCGGATCGGATCATGGCCGACCCGAATCTCAAGAATACTGATTCGAACCCGACCCGAAAATTCAAGAAACCGTGACCGACCCGAATCTTATTAAAAGTCCATTTTTTTTTTTAGCTCAAAATTAATTAATTAAAATATATTTTTAAGCACAATGTTGAATGTTGTATGAGAAATAGTCTAAAATCATCCAAATCTCACTTACAAACACAAATTAGAAAAAATAAAATTTAAAATAATATTTAAAATATTTAAAATTCACCTTTTAATAAGGGTCCGGGTCGGATCGGATCGGATCATTATGGTTCGGTTCGAGTCCGGGTCGGAGCATCAACACGATCCGAACCCGCTCGGGTTTTAAAAATTGCAAACCAAACCCTATGTTTTCGGATCGGATCGCCTTCGGTACGGATCGGATTCGGTCAAATTGTCATCCCTAGTTAGAACGGGTCCAACCCATTATAACCCGTTTAGTTTTACGGGTCAAACGGGTTGGGTCGTCAACGGTTCGGGTTGACCCCCTAAATCCTAAGTTCTTTTTTTTACCAAATGCGCTGGAAACCTGATTTTACCCGAAAATTATTTGTTTCTATTTTTATTTTATTTTATGTATTTTTAGTTATTTTTATATACATATTTTATCCTGACCCTTGGATGCTAAATGTGATCATCCTTGCCATTAGATTAAGGAAAAATTTCTCAAAAGTCCTTTAAACAAAACAATTTTTTAAAAGAGGACAGACATTTTCGTTTATTTTGTCTGGGTCCATTAGATGGAACATTATTTCCATTAGGTCCTTGATTTTTTTAATGAAATACTGTATTCCCGAATGTACCCCTCCCATCCAAACCTAAAACGGGTAAACCCTCTCCTCACCTTTGCATTTTTCCAGTTCTCTCTAAAAAAAAAAAGATCCATTTCGCTTCTCTTATCTCTCTCCCGGTGCCTAGCCCCCACCTTCTCCGGCTCCCCATTTTTCCGGCGACGGGGACCTTCAACTCCCCACCTTCGTACAGATCTGGCCGGGATTCTCCAGATCCGGCCTTCTCACACCACCAGTCTAACATAGTTCCCTCATATTTCCCCGGCGAACGGTAACATGCGACGGCGAAAAGCGAGGGTGACGGCGACTGTTTCCTCTCTCTTTCAGGCTCTCTCTCTCTCTCTCTTTCTCTATCTCTTTGAAAACACACACACACACAGTTCTCTCTCTCAAAACCCTCTGTCTCCCCTATCTTCTCCGGCGATGGCGATTGTTTCAGTTTAACTTTTTCTCCGGCGATGGCACAGATCTGGCGAGTTCTCCGACGAACACCATAGCAACGCCGCCTCGCATCATCTTCTCCGACGAACACCATAGCAAAACCGCCTCAGATTTGGTCCATTCCTAATCTGCATCATTCTCATTTCGGATCTGCACTGTACTCTTCGGCATGATGTTTCAGTTTAACCCTCTGTACTCTTGGGTCAAATTAGGCACTTATCGATTAAAGTAAATCAAATTATTTGTAAAGACAAGTTACCCCTGCGCTGATTATGAGTGTCTGCAGTAGCTTGAATCTGCCTTGTCCTTGGTTTTCCCTAAAAATATAGGCACTTATTTTATCATTCAAATTTGAATGATAAAATAAGTGGAAATATATCACCAAATTTCAGTAGTTATGTTAACAAATTTGAAGGATTTCTTCGAGCCTGTGAGCAATCATTATTTTAAAGATGGTCAGCGCCCATGCCAACATGTTCTCTGTCATTGCCTTAATAGAACATGCATTAAGGCACCAAAGTTGAAAGCAAAACCTAACATGTTATATTATGCTTCCTCATTTAAAAAGCATAATTATAGTTAAAACTACTCATTGCAATATATTTTCTCTTCCATTTTCATTTATTTATTTGACTTGCTTTTCTATTTCATGGTAAAGGTAGACATTGTTATTGTGGTACAAAACAGCAATATGAAAAAACAAAGCAATATGATAAGGGCCTAAACTATACCACCAACGGTTTTCTCGAAGAAGTGCTGGTGCCTGGACCAATTGAAGCCCTGCAAATACATAAAATGAAACATGAATGTATCCATTTAATATCAAAGGAGTCACTAGAGTCATCCCCATTGTTCACTATAAATTGCACTACAACACCATAAATGACGCTATTGTACACTATAACTTGTACCAAAGTCGGTTCAATATTTTCATTTGTGCAATTTAGTCCATCAAATTTAAACATATTGAAAATTATAATAATTAAATTATATGTTTAATAATTTTGAAGCATGATTTATTTGATTGTAAAATAATTTTTTCATTTGAAAATTTTATCATCTCAATTCAAAGAGAGATGTCAATATGTAAAAAACAAAACTTTGGGTATGAATAATGAGGATAACGGAAGATGAAGTGTAAAGGGAATATTATGTTTGGTGTCAAAATTAGTGTGTAAAAATTGAACCAAATTTGGTGTTATGCATTGGAGAAGCCCCAAGCCAATGGACAAATTGACAACAGATAGATAAAGCCGTGTTGCGTGGTCCATGGAAATAAAAGGTCCGTTTCCACGATAAAGGATTTCCCAATAAAAGAAGACATTACAGATTAAAGTTCCAAAATTTCAAGGTGTGTGTGTGTCTCTCTCTATGTATACAATCCCTCCGTCCCATAGTAGAGGTTACTTGTTTCCCTTTTAGATGTCCCATAACAAAGGTTGCAATTCCAAAATTTCAAGCTGTGTGTATATATATACATGTGTGCGTGTCTCTCTCTATGTATATACCATAGTTGTTAAAAGCTCCCAGTGTTTTTATAGGTCTCTAATATGGCTCCCAGTATGTTTTATAGGACTATGACATGGCTCTCAGTATGTTTTTATAGGTCTCTAACATGGCTCTCAGTATGTTTTTTAGGTTTGTGACATGGCTCTCAGTAAGTTTTTATAGGTCTATAACATGGTTCTCAATATGTTATTATAAGTCTCTGACATGGCTCTCATTGTTTTTGTAGGTCTCTGACATGTCTCTCAGTGTTTTTAGTGTTTTTATAGGTTTGAGACATGGCTCTCATTATTTTATATTAGTGTGAGACATGGCTCTCAGTGTTTTTATAGGTTTGTGATATGGCACTTAGTGTTTTTATGAGCCTGAGACATGGATCTTAGTGTTTTTATAGGTCTGTGACATGTCTCTCAGTGTTTTTATGTTTGTGACATGGCTCTTAGTGTTTTTATAGATCTGAGACATGTTTCTCAGTGTTTTATAGGTCTGTGACAAATCTCTCAATGTTTTTATTGGTATGAGACACGTCTCTCAGTGTTTTTATAGGTCTACAACACGTCTCTCATTGTCTTTATAGGTATGTGATTTGGTTTTCAGTGTTTTTATATGTATGTGACATGACTCAGTGTTTTATAGGTTTGCGACATGTCTCTCAGTGTTTTTATAGGTCTGTGACATGACTGTCAGCGTTTTTAAAGGCCTGCGACACGTCTCTCAGTCTTTTAATAGGCATGTGACTTGTGTCTCAGTGTTTTTATAGGTCTGAGACATGGCTCTCAGTGTTTTATTGGTCTGCGACATGGCTCTCAGTGTTTTTATAGGTATGTGACTTGTGTCTCAATGATTTTATAGGTCTGAGATATGTCTCTCAGTGTTTTTATAGGTCTGAGACACGTCTTTCAATATTTTGATAGGTCTGAGACACGCCTCTCAGTGTTTTTATAGGTTTGATATATGTCTCTCAGTGTTTTTATAGGTCTGAGTCACTTGTCTCAGTATTTTTATAGGTCTGTGACATAGCTCTTAATGTTTTTATATGTATGTGACATGTATCTCAGTGTTTTTATAAGTCGGAGACATGACTCTCAATGTTTTTATAGGCTTGAGACATGGATATCAATGTTTTTATTGGTCTACGACATGGCTCTCAGTGTTTTAACAGGTGTAAGACATGGCTATAGGTCTGCGACATGTCTCTTAGTGTTTTTATGGATATGAGACATAGCTCTCAGTGTTTTATAGGTATGTGACTTGTCTCTCACTATTTTTATAGGTATGCGACATGTCTCTCAGTGTTTTTATAAGTATGTGACATGTCTGTCACTATTGTTATAGGTCTGCGACATGTTTCTCAGTGTTTTAAAGGTTTGCGACATAGTTTTAAGTGTTTTTATACGTATGTGACATGTCTCTCAGTGTCTTTATAGGTCTGCGACACGTCTCTCAGTGTTTTTATACGTATGTGACATGTCTCCCAGTGTTTTTATAGGCCTGAGATACGTCTCTCAGTGTTTTTATAGGTCCGAGACACACCTCTCAGTGTTTTTATAGGTTTGAGATATGTCTCTCAGTGTTTTTATAGGGTTTGAGATATGTCTCTCAGTGTTTTTATAGGTTTGAGACACTTGGCTCAGTATTTTATAGGTCTGTGACATAGCTCTCAGTGTTTTTATATGTATGTGACATGTATCTTAGTGTTTTTATAGGTCTGCGGCATGACTCTCAGTGCTTTTATAGGTTTGTGACATGGCTCTCAATGTTTTTAGAGGTATGTGATATGTTTCTAAGTGTTTTTATGTGTATGTGGCATGTTTCTCAGTGTTTTTATAGGTATGTGACGTGGTTCTAAGTGTTTTAATTGACATGTGACATGGTTCCAAGTGTTTTTTTTAGGTATGCGATATGGTTCTAAGTGTTTTTATTGGTGTGTGACATGGTTCTAAGTGTTTTTTTAGGTATGTGATATGGTTCTAAGTGTTTTTATAGGTATGTGACATGACTTTTAATGTTTTTATAGGTATGCGACATGTTTCTCAGTGTTTTTATACGTTTATGATATGAATTTTAGTGTTTTTATAGGTTTGAGACATGATTCTCAGTGTTTTCTAAGAGTCTGAGACATGAATCTCAGAGCGGGATGAAAATATGACCTGAAAATATGGTCTGGAAAGGGAGAGCACCCTTATAAGGGGTTGTTAGTGGTATTCTTGGCTATTTTTGTCCCTTGGGGTTTTGAGCAATTAGAAAAATATTGTGTCTTCTTTAGAAATAAAAGTTAGAATGAAGGGCTTTTAAGAAAATGTCCCTTATGAAAACCCTAGCTTACTTTTACTATCATCCTGACTCTCACAATTCACAATGCTGGCCTCTCTCTCGTCTCTCTCTCTTAGGGATGGCAACGGGCCGGGTTTGACATATACCGAACCCAACTCGTTCATTCATAGCATCGAACCAAACCCGGCCCGGCCTGAAAATGCATAAACCCGTTTCCGGCCCACCCGACCCGCTTATAAAGACCGTAAAGCAGAACGATTGTTCCTCAATAATCCATTCCAATCCAAAATCCAAGAGCAAGAAAGATCCAAAATAAAAAGGAATAGAGATCGCATAGATCTGGGTAGGCGGAGATGACGATCTGGGTTTTTAAGAAACGAGGAAGAAAGAGAAAGATGGATGAAGAGAATGGGAGCCGACATATGAAAGCCGGAGATGACGATCTGGATCTGGGTAGGCGGAGGAAGTACTGGTGAGGAGCGTTTGTTTATGGTGTTCGTCTCACTTATCTCAGACTAACTGAGACTGAAATTGGTAGGGAACGAAGGGAGAAGAAATTGAAAAAAGGGAGAGAATTAATTTGGGGGTTTTTGAGATTGTGGGATCTGACTCTGCCTACTCTCATATACTTACACATTAAGGTACACATGAAATTAAGGAAAATCTAAGGAGCATTACAGTAAACAAGACATAAAAATGTTATTTATAGTGTACGGGTCGGGTCGGTGCGGGTCCGAACCCGTCGGGTTTTACAAAATGCTTACCAAACCCGCCTTGCTCGGGCCGGAACAATGCCGGGTTCGGGTCGGGTTCAGATGATTTGCCATCCCTACTCTCTCTCTCACACACACACCTTTCCCTTATCTTCTTCCTTTCTCCCACTGCATCTCCCCCAAGCGTCACCACCAAGCGGCGGCTCTGGCCACTGGAGCTCGCCACCGATGCCACCATTCCAGTGGCTCTCGCAATCAACCGCCACTACCACCACGCTGACAGCAACAAGCAGAAAGCTTCGCCGGAAAACCAAAAAGAAATAAACTGTTCTTCCTCTCATACTCTGCCCTCATTCAAACTTAACAACAACAGATTGTTAGCCTTTCCATGGATGTTTAAAATCAAAGCAGATTTGTGGATTTTTTTAATTTTATTTGAATGGCTGGGCGGGGTTCATCGGAAAATACAGGTATTGGCGGCGTTGCCATTTACCGGTGACAAAATAGACTAGGTTGGTCTTTGGATTCATGTACAGAAAACAAATGACATATATAAACTAATGGATTAATTGCAGCTGGAAAGACACCGGAACGAGTAGACTTCGGAGCGATGCCGGAGTAGGCTGCGGGAACGACGCCAGATATTTCTGCCGGAACATCGCCTGATATTTCTACCGGAACATATCGTGAAAACAGAGGAACATTTTTTACAAAATGATAACGGGTTAAGACGGGTTGATAGGTTGACCTGCTCTAAGCCTCTAACCCGTTAATTTTCACAGGTTTAATCGGGTAACCCGTTTCAACCCGTTAATGTTATTGGGATGGGTCGGGTTGGGTAATTAATTGGTTGGATCAAGCGGGTTGGTGGGTAATGGGTTGAAATTGCCAGGCCTACTTAAAGATGAACAAATCAGTGAATTTCAGGACTCACATTTAAAGCATTTGCAAGTTTGTCAAACTGCGATTGCCTTTGAACAACCTTCATCAATCAACCCCCAATTTTAAGTAATAGTATATGTCAGGGGCGGACCTACCCTAAGCTTATGGGGGGCGATGGCCCCTCTTTGTTTAAAAGAAATAAAAATTTATTAGTGTAATTTTTTTGAAAATTTGGAGTATTAGTGCAATATTTTAGACTTTGCCCCCCTTTGTTTAAAAAAATAAATACATTAGTATTTATTTTTGCCCCTTTAAATGTGTTATGCCATTTTGCCCCCTTGTGAAAATTTCCTGGGTCCGCCACTGATATATGTGCCAATTGATATTTGTAATCATCTAATCTCAGAAAATATAATCGTTTTGACGATCAATTACCATAGCATCCAGATCGGTATAGCTATATTTAAAACCAGATTATGTAATCAAGTTTCCGGCTTACCGGAGGGGTTGGCCAATTATGGGGGTTTCGGAACTAGCAGAGCTGTGGCAGATGCGCTGCAGGTGGTCCGAGCTTTGGCGGACAACGCTCGCTCAATGGTTCATGGCCTTGTTAGGCCTGATTCTGGATGGTCCATTGGACTATTATATGGCTTCTTTTTTCTTTTTTTTTTTTTTTTTTTTTTTTCTCATATTGACGTTTATAACCTTATAGATTCGTGAAAAACATGTTTTACACTTTCGTGTTTGTGTAAAACCTGTTTTCATCTCTTGAAACTTATTTTACGTTAACATGTTTTACATTAACACGAGTGTAAAACAGATTTTTCATAAGACTAATTCTATAAATTCTTTTTGATTTTTTTTTAAAGTATAGTAGAAACAATCTATCAACCGATCAAAATGAAACTAAAGAATGGTAATAATAAACATCCACATACTTGATTTGATGAGTGGAATCAATTTGCATTTTGCAATAACACCTAGGAAAACATAAGAAACAAACAACAAAACTTATTAATTCTTGAAATGTCGGTATGATGAACAGACAATCATGTGACACGTAAGATAATACAGAAAAAAAAATGATATTAAAAAAATATCCGATATCACATGATTGTGAGGAAAAAAACCATCACCTATAAAATAAAGAAAAATACACATACACGAAAAAATATTAATTACTCCATTTGAGACTTGAGAGTTAGAGAGAAGGAGAGGGAGGGGTACCTGAAAATGGACTCAGAACCGCTCCACCCAATTTGCTACACCTCTCCATCCAACGGTTAAGATGAATGCCACATACACACCCAAATCAGGGGGGCGGTCAAGATAGCTCCCACTTTTTTGGGTCCCACCGAATTTGGCTCCATCTGAACCGTTGGGTGTAGAAAAAATGAGGTGACATTGATCTCCACCATTGGGTGGAGCTAACTCATTGGTGGAGCATTTCAAAATCCCCTGAAAATAATAAAATGGGCGGAGTGTAGAGCCAAGATCAATCCATTACCAATAGAAATTATGTCAGTTAATTTATGCAAGTATTGCAATTTTTAATAATATATTTAAATTTTTTAAGTAAAACTGTTATAATTATAATCATGTAAATATATTTATATTAATAATATTTATGAGAATATGATAAAATTGGGTGGTCCATAAGGAGTGGCTCAGTGGTAGAGCCAAACTTCACAATGTGTGAGGTCTCGGTTTCGATCCCTTCCCATGCTTTCTAAGACATCATTATTATAAAGGGGTAAGTGGATAACCACTATCGATCCTCTTTTAATATAAAAAAAAATGGGTGGAGTGTAAGTTGTTTATATACTATGCGCTGGCTAGAATAAACACCCAAAAAAAAATGTAAATGCCGCAACGAGCGCACATTCTATTTTTCACTCGCTCCGTATACAATGGATGGAATATCTAGCGGAATAGCATGCGCTAAGATCAATCATAAATAATGCCCTAACACGTGGACCAGTAAAAGATATGTCTATTTATGCTAAATAATAGGCAAATAGCGGATTTCCGGTTCACGCAATAGTGGAGATTAGAGCCACCTCATCTTTTTTTTTGTTCGACGGATGAGATGTGTCCGAGCTCGGTAGGACCCACAAAAATCTGAAATCATTTTAGTCGCACAGATGATGAGCTCACCAATGTGGCCTTGATCGGAACCGTTGGATAGAGGGGTAGAGCTAATTTGGGTGGAGCGGTTCCGAGTCCGGCAAATAGCAGTAGACCCAAGCCCAATAAACAAATCATTTTACTCCTAATTCTTTATTCATAAGAGTTATCTTACGTAACAGAGGTGACGTTTGTATACTGACGTCATAATTTAAGCAATACGTGACCATTTATTAACTTATTATGCAGTGCTCTTTGTTAAAAAATTAAATAAATTATTATACAGTGCTCAATGGTGGAGGAACTTGGAGTCGAGATCGCTTGTACCACTTTTGTGTGCCACCAGTGGCGGACCTTGGGCTACCGTTCAGCGGGTGCACAAGTAACACTAAAAAGTTACGTTATAATCATCTTTTGCTCTACTACATATTATAGAATTCCAAATTATATTTATCGTTACGTTATTAATATACAAAACTTTAAAAGATAGGAGTATTTTGCATCAAAATACAATTATCCGGCGTTTTAATAAACAGAAATATGGAGGACAAAAAAAGGAAAAGAAATCAAAAGCTAACTATGATACTCCATCTGTCCCGGAATAAATGTCATACTTTTCATTTTCGTTTGTCTTAAAACAAATATTGTCTTACTAAGAATAAGGTATGAAGTTTGGGGATTTTTCTATATTACTCATTCTAATATGTATAAGCATTGAAATGCCATATGACTGTCCATATGAATTGATTAAGGCAATTAAGGAAACATAACTAAAAGCTTAAAAATATTCATTACTATGACATCTATTCTAGCACAGAGGGAGAAGGAGTATAGTATATTTTAAAGTTGCATTATTAGTTTTGAAATTTTAGTAATTTTAAAACTTTAATTTTGAAAACAAAATTATTTTTGGAACAAATAAAAAATATATAAAAGACAATCATTTTATGAGGCAAAGTATACATGTAAAACAGAATTCATATAAACCAATTATCATCCTAATCAAAATCAAAATAAAATTGAATTGTCAACCCAAATTAAAAGGGCATAAAGGATTTTTTTTTCAAATAATTCTCTTTTAAATCATTATCTACCTAAATGACATTTGGGAAACTTTATATACCAAAATGACCATTTTTTGTGAAATCGGCATTGGCATTGCCGACTTTGGGATGAAGTCGGTACTACCAATGCCGACTTTAGGTTAAGCAAAATTCCGGATTAGGGTTAAAGTGGTCAAAGTGGGTCAAAGCGGGAATATTTTGGGAGTCTGGAAGTTGGCAGAAGTCGGCAATGGGAATGCCGTTTCTGGTGAAGCCGGCACTCCCAATTCCGACTTCACCTCCAGACAATTCTTCATAAATCGGCAGCCTCCTTCCCCCTCAAACCCTACCTCCCATTCCCCATCAACCTTCAACCTTCGTTCCATCACTGTCTTCTCTGCATCTCAGTGTCCCTTTGGTCAGAAAATTAATTTGTGTTGGGAATCTTGTCACAATTTCCACATTATAAGGTTAGTGCTATCATATTTAGTGATTTTCTTTTATATAATTTGTATTTTAATTATCTTTTTCGATGAAATTAGAATATGTTAATTTGTTGAGTTTATAATATACATGTTAATTTGCTTATGTGATTTTGAATTAATTTAACAAAAAGCTATTTATTAAAAGTTGATGAAAATTCACATTATCGACTGAATTTCGTTAGAAAGTTAACAAAAATGGCCATTTTCTGTTAGAATATTAACTGATAATACATGTTAATTTGCTTATGTGATTTTATATTAATTTAACAATAATCTATTTATTAAAAGTTGATGAACTTCACATTATCATCCGAATTTCGTTGGAAAGTTAACAAAAATGCCTACTTTCCGTTAGAAACTTAACTTAACTGTCCGAAATTCAATAGGTTTTGCGTTTTTCTGTTAAATATTTAACAAACAGCCCCTCTTTTTATCAAAAATCCCATTTTCTGTCAAAAAGTTAACTAAACTGTCAGAAAAGAGCCCTTTTTCAGTTAAATATTTAACGGACCAGCCTCTTTTTTAAACGAATTTTAGTTTAATAGTTTTGTTGTTTGTTTCAGATGGACCAATATCATGATAACCAAGCATTTGTTGATCCCAGGCCGTTAGACGACTCCGTATTAAAATGGCAAGATAAACACCGGTCACGTTATATTTGGGCTCAACAAGAAGTTGAGAATATTAGATTTAGGCGCGGTCCGGAACCTCCTAAAAACTTGGATGTTAGGATTCAGAGTAAACTTTTAGATGTTGGGTTTTACGGTGTTTATAAACTAGGTTTTTTCAAATATGATTGGCATTTGTTAGAGGCTTTGGTTGAGAGATGGCGTCCAGAGACGCACACATTTCATTTGCCAGTTGGGGAGATGACCATCACCCTTCAGGATGTTGGAATTTTATGTGGCCTTCCTATAGACGGGGATCCTGTGATTAGTTCCCAAACCCATATGCAAAAATTGGAATGGGTTCAATTATGCCACGAATTACTAGGGATTGAACCACATGATGGCGTATTGAAGGGTGGTAGATTGTCTATTAAATGGATTATAGACGAACTGACTCAGTGGGATGAGCTTCCTGCAAATGCCTCGCCCGAATTGGTTAACCAGTATACTCGGGCATATATTTTGATATGCATAGGGTCACATTTAATGCCGGATACGAGTAATGTCTTAGTGAAACTCATGTACCTCCCACTGCTTAGGGACGTTGACACGATCGGGAACTACAGTTGGGGTAGTGCAATGTTAGCCTTTTTATATCGGGACTTGTGTGTAGCGACAAAGCCCGATGCGAAAAGTTGTGCTGGATTCTTAACAATTGTACAGGTATGTCAATTATATTTTATTATATTATTGTAGTGAAGAAAATATGTTTTGTACGTGACACAATTTTTTTTCTTTATGTTATTTTTTTTTAGCTTTGGGCTTGGGAACGGTTGTTGTGTTTACGACCCATAAGGACACGTGGAGATGTCATTCTTCAGGATGCATTATCCCCATATGGTTGCAGGTATTCTAAAATAAATTAAATTTAAGTCCACATAATATTCTATGTACTTAATTTTTATTATTACACATTAATTTGTATGTCAAATTGCTCCATATGTAGGTGGCAATGTCCTTTATCATATACGCATCTTACCGTCCACAACTTGCGTGGATACCTGGATCAGCTGGCGTATTTGAATGATGATCAGGTTGAGTGGCAGCCGTACTTAAATGTCCAGGGTCCACCATATTGCTTCCAGGGACAGGCTATATGGAGAGCGAAGGTGCCCCTCATTTGCTTTGATAGGGTTGAGTTCCCGATCGAGTAATGAGGCAGTTCGGGATGTTATAGAATATCCCTGACCCACATGACACGAGTGATTACCTGCATGGACTAGATCGACGAGGTCGGTCAGAGGTTAATTGGCCTGAATTCCACATAGTTCCCATCGGAATGTGGAATCAATTGGCTAATTTGGTGGTGGCTGGGCAATATGGTACCGAGGATGTAAATTACACACATTACTATATGTTATGGTACCATAGGATTACACGGTTATTGATCCAGAATCTGAATGCTATAGAGGATGAGGGGTACAGGGCGCATGCTAGTCGTTATGAGGGTTTGGTAAGCTAAATAGTACATATTTACTTTAGTTCATTTTTATTTGTTCACAATTTATCTTATCGTTATAATTTATTCCTTTTTTGTTATTTTCAACAGATTCAAAACCTTCAGCGTGCATACATATCCAACGAGAATGCCATATCTGAGGTAGAGGGATACGGCATACACTCACAAAACCTATATGTTACCCGTGGTGTCATCAGCCAATCCTTATCATCTATTAGACAGCAGAAACGACTGGATGCCCTCCAACCTCCTCCACCACCAGTAGATCGTGTTCAAGGGGTGCCACCGAGACGAAATCGGGTTCGTAGACGTGCTCAACACGTGCAGGATGATCCAGAGGTACATGTTGAGGAGGCAGTGAATGAGGGGGACAATGACGAGGAAGGGAATGATGAGGGCGGAGATAACGAGGATCCAAACACATTTACAGGACATGACGCTTTCTCCCAGGCAGGAAACTATGGATTCTCTCATACACAGATGGATTATACTCCAACTCCCCCGCCAAATTTTGGTTTTACATCATATGGTTCGGAGAGTGGGAGTGGAAGTCGAAGAAGAAGCGTTGACTATGCTCCAAGTCGACCTCTAGGGACGGATTTCACATCGTATGCTTCTGGGAGTGGGAGTGGAAGGCGAAGCTTTCAAATGGATTATACTCCAACTCTACCTTCGATGTCGCTTCCGGAGGCTACACCTTTTGGTCACATAGACCCAACTCAGGAACCATCGCCATCTCGTCAAACTAACACATCACAATAGGTCGTGTAATTTCTCGCCTTATGCCTAGGAGAGGTGGAAGGCCACATAATCCTCCTAACAATTACACCCCATCTGCATATCCCTGATGGATTTCCTATTTGACCGGGATGTGGTCAATAACTATTTGGATTGATGTAGTATTTATATGTATATAAATAAAATGGATATTTTGTGGAATTTTTGGAATAAATTTAGACCCCAAATATTGACATGGAATTTCATCACAAAAAATCAAACAAAGAAGGATTTACATAAACATCTCAAATAAATTTATCAGAACTGTCAAAAACGGCACTACCAATACCGTTTTTATCAGAACTGTCAAAAACGGCACTACCAATACCGTTTTTATCAGAACTATCAAAAACGGCACTACCAATACCGTTTTTTATCAGAATACTTACCCTTTAAAAGGCTTGGTGACCTCAAAAACAAATTCATCCATTTCTCATCCATCTCTCTCAAAACTAATCTCTCTAAAAAATTTCTACCTGTCATAATGGATCCATCGCTCCCCCGCTGGTATCGTGGCAAACAACCTCTTTATGGTAATCCCGTTCAACACTCCGATGCTCAATCTAATCTCTCTCAAATCGAACGAGAGTTAGAATCTCCTCTTCCTCGTATCATACCTGGTCCCGCTGGTATTGCAGCAGAGGCCGTGCGGCGGCATCACTCCGGAAAAGCTCATGTCTCTCAGGATCCACCCCAGTCGACCCAAGAGGCCATAAGGAAAAAGCTTGAAGAGCCGGAGGAGGATGAAGATTTCCAGCGCAAACCATGGCTTTCTGCAATGGATTATCTCACTGCAGAGGGTACATATTTCCCGTTGAGAACGATCAAGGAGAAATGCAAACAACATGACAGGGTGGAACATGTATAATATTTTACATTAATTATAGTTATGGTTGATATTTAAAATAATTGGTCATTATGTTTTTGTTTTATTAGGTTGTTGTTGTCGTGAAGGAGTGCAAACCAACTGGTTATGGCTCTGTTTCGGTGACTTTGAAGGATCCGACTGACACAATTGAAGCTTTCATTGCTGACAAAGTGGTTAAGGAAAGTCAGTATGGAAGTGACATAGGTGTTGGTGTTGTTCTAATACTTAATCAGGTATGAAATATTTTACTTAACATTACACTCCCTAAGGATATATTCCTTAACATTTTGTTCTAAATGTTTTGTTTTGTTGATCTATTAGGTTGTTGTCTTTGCCGTCACACGCTCCAAAAAACTACTTAACATTACACTTTCTAATGTTTCTAAGGTCTTTCCTAAAGATTGTTAAGTTAATGTGTTGGACATGTAATATATGGATTTGTGTCGGATTTACTACCTACCGGGATTTATGTAATATTTTCCTATGTGACCGGGCTGTGGTCACTGAATTTATTTGATTTTTGTTATATTTCCTATGTGACCGGGATGTGGTCACTGAATTTATTTATTTATGTAATATTTTCCTATGTGACCGGGATGTGGTCACTGAATTTATTTATTTATGTAATATTTTCTTATGTGACCGGGATGTGGTCACTGAATTTATTTATTTATGTAATATTTTCCTATGTGACCGGGGTGTGGTCACTGAATTTATTTATTTATGTAATATTTTCTTATGTGACCGGGATGTGGTCACTGAATTTATTTGATTTTTGTTATATTTCCTATGTGATCGGGACAACAAATAAAAAACATTCACGAATAGTTAAATATATCACAAGTTCAAATATAATAACATCCACAAATACTTAAATATATTACAAGTTCAAAGTTCAAATAAAACAAACATTCACGAATAGTTAAACAAACATATTACAAGTACTAGAAAATAACATTTAATCTTCCTCCCTAAGAGTTGGACATCTTCTTTTAGTGTGACCTTCTACCTTGCATATCCCGCAACGAAACTTCCTTTTCTCCACCTGCCAATCCATCCTATTTCTAATCTGCCTTGATTTAGGTCTTCCTTGCTTCTTATCACGACGGTGCATCGGGTTAGGATAAAAACTTGGGACAAGATGATCTACATTCCAATAAGCCTCGTCATGGATCGGATTAAAAGTGCCCCTCCATGTATTGTAGTACGCCTCAAGACTGTAAAAGAAATCAACATAATTCAAACCGTCAATATGTTGGGCTTTGAAGCAGGCAAGAGCATGCGAACAAGGGTAATGATATTGCACCCATTTGCCACAAGTGCATGTTCGAGGACCCAATTCCACCACTTGAACCCTTCCACCCCTTTCACCGCGTCTCCCCGTTGTCACTTGATAAACACCTGATGCAGTATTGTTAAATCTTCTAACATTATGATACCCAGCCTTCTTCAAGTTGAAGTCATACTTTTGTTGGACCCTTTGACTGAATAGTAGTCTCGCATTTACGTTGGGGTTATCAGGATACCCCCCTAAAGCCCTTATTGATCCCGAGAGTCTACTTTGAAAGTATTCCACACACCTATAGAAGGCCATCTCAACAATACCTGAAACAGGCATCCCACGCGCTCCTTTCATGACACCATTAAAAACCTCAGACAAATTGGTAGTCTTAATTCCGTACCTATATCCACCATCATGCGCCATTGACCACTTTTTAACATCCAAAAACTCAAACCATTTAACTGCCTCGCGATTGATGATACGAATCTGAGCCAAGTAATTTTTCATCTTCCGTTCCTGGGTGGCGCTAACAGCACGCCAAAAAAGATCTTTTAAGCCAACACCCTTATGAGCATAAAGGAAATTAGCTCGTAAATGCAACATGCACCACCTGTGCACAACATCTCGTGGCCATCCGTTTTCTCCCACAGTGGCAAGGATCCCATTATGGCGATCAGATATCAAACAAACTTCACGACCCCTAATAACATGTCGGCAAATAAGATGTAAGAACCAAGACCAGTTTTCATGGTCCTCTTTTTCAACAAGAGCAAAAGCAAGTAGAAGTAAACTATCATTCGCATCAACACCCATAGCAATAAGTATTACCCCTTTATATCTTCCATGCAAGAATGTGCCATCAACAGAAATGACAGGACGGCAATGAGAGAATGCTTCCAAACAAGGGCCAAATGCCCAGAACACGCGGTCAAAAGAACCTGGAGGACCAGCGTCAGGACGGTTAGAAAACTGCACAATGGTTGAAGGGTTCCACTTTTGAATAGCTGCTAACAAACGTGGCAACTTTCTATAAGATTCGTCCCAATCCCCATATGCTTGAGCGATGGCTTTTTGTTTACTTCACCATGCCTTCCGATATGAAACATCCTTACCGTACTTTGATTTTATATTTATCATGATAAGCTTAATCTTGTACTCTGGATCAGCCTTGACAAGATCGAAAACTTCTCGTCCTATAAACTTAGCATCTAAATTAGGATGATCGCCGCTAACATCTGAAGCCAAGCAAGAATGTGGACCATTGTACTTAGTTACTTCCCAGTACCCACCCTTCTTCAGACTCACATTCACATAGAAATTGCAGGGAAAGTCTTTCACCAAACACTCAATAGCCCACTTTTGCGGTGTGCTCTTTCTCACCTTGAACTTCAAATTCTTCATAATATGGTACTTCTTTATTTGGTACTGCACATCAATCTTCTCTGCGAAGCGAATTCCTTTGGCGATTCCATCACTCTCCGCATTCCATTCTGCAAACTTGTATTCACTATTATCATAATTCTCTGACCTTTCACCAATATCACGGTAAAATGGATAGTCTGCTCTCCCATACATTTGATTATGCGGTTCACCTTGAAAAGTAACCATGTGTGCTCCTACATCACCACTTTCCCCATCATCACCCTCATTCTCGCTATCAGTTGGACTCGAACAATCTTCATATCCAGAATCAACATCAGAACTTATTGCAAGGATATGACCTTCATAATCTGAGTCATCATCATTTTCACGTTCCTCTACCTCTTCCCCTTCCCCTTCCACTTCTGCTTCCACTTCCGGTTCCACTTCCGGTTCCACTTCCCCATGTGTTTCAAAACCACCAGTATATCTCTCAAGGTAGTTAACATTATTATCAAAAACTAAAAAATCCATGATAATATACAACTGCAAGCTACCTACCCCACCTAATTGAGCAGAAACATCAAACATGACTTTCATACACATATCATTCTCGACTTCAAACGGAATGTAACTTGCAAACCCATTACCCATCATATGAGGATATCTACAAATAACTTTCAACTTAGCATCTCTTGGATCTATATCAATTTTCTTATATAACTTCCTAATCAATTTTTCGTAACCCCAACGAGTTTTTGCCCTAAGTGGAAATTTCGGCCCCTGTTCAAGATTACTATCTGCAAACGGGTGTTCATCATCTCCTCCCTAGTAGCACATGAAAATAAGTGGAAGTCCACTCATATTTTCCCCTAAACAAATTAATTCAACAGTCAAAATATATATAAAAAAATGCAACAAATAACATCATTAAAATTTGTTACATTAAGAAAATTTCTTGATCTTCAAAAATTTATATGAAATGTCAAAAATTTAACTGAAATATGCATGGAAATTTAACTGAAATGTCAAAAATTTAACTGAAATTGTAAGAAATGTTAACAAAATAACAGTCAAAAATTGTTAATGTAATACATTAAGAAACTGTAAATCATATATGCATGGAAATTGTAAGAAATGTTAACAAAATAACAGTCAAAAATTTAACTGAAATGTCAAAAATTTAACTGAAATATCAAAAATTTAACGAGTTTTGCGTTGGATGTTAAATGTTTAAAGGACAACACATCTTTTTTTTTTTTTTACTGAATTATAGTTTAATAATTCTAGTTTGCATTCACATTATACAAATAAAAACATATAACAAAGATTAAAATGTACCTTAGATGCTTGAATCAAATTCACCAAATACAACTTTTGAGCTTTCAACTTGAAAGGGAGAGAAAAAAAAAATGAAAGATGAGAATCAGATATTAGAGAAGTTTGTGTTTTGAATATGAAACGAGTGAAAACTTCTGAAGCCAGTTGTGGGTGTTTTATGGAGACCTAAAGTCGGCATCCACAATGCCGACTTCAGAAACCCTAGTCAAAGTCGGCATTGTGAGTACCGACTTCAGTACAACACAAAAAACCCACTCTGCCCCAAAATATTCCCTCCTAATCCTTCTTAACCCCTAATTATTCTTAACCTTAACCGGGTTGACCTAAAGTCGGCAATGGTAGTGCCGACTTCACAATAAAGTCGGCATTGCCAATGCCTACTTCACAAAAACTGGTCATTTTGGTATATAAAGTTTCCCAAATGTCATTTAGGTAGATAATGATTTAAAAGGGAATTATTTGGAAAAAAAATCGGCATAAAGGGCCAAAATGTAGTGATTGAAATACCTAAAACAATTTGCCTGGGGTCAGGATTCGAACCCAGGTACCTGGAGGAAGAAAGTTGAACTATAACCTACTAAGCTAACAAAGCAATTTCTTTTGGTAATGCACATTTAGATACATATCACTTTTTATTAATAAAAAAAGAAAGGAAAATCTGGTTGACCAGGTGCACGTGCACCCCCACCTTATATGGGAGGTCCGCCCCTGTGTGCCACTCAATCTATCACTCGTAATCCAACCGTTCACATGTTTAAATAATATTAACTAGTGGGTAACCCATTTCTGGACGGGAAACTAATTTACCAATTTTAGTATCTGTTGTTTCTTTTCTATTTTTATTTAATAGTATTAGTTAATCTTAAATCATAATAATTGTATAATTTTTAACTATAATAGATAACTATTATATTAATTATTAATAGTTAAATATAATTATTAAAACAAATAGTTAACTATTAATAGTTAAATATAATAGTTAACTATTAATAGTTAAATATAATAGTTATCTATAATAATTAGCTACCATATTAACTATAATAGTAACTATTATAGTTAATAATTATAGTAACTATTACTATTATAAGTACTATCTCCGTCCCAGACTAAAATTCCTACCTCTCAAATTCACGGAGATTAAGAAATGATGAAAGTGATTTAAGTGTTGTGAGTGTAAAATTAAAGAGAGAGAATGAGTTGGAGGGAATAGTAAGTTGATTGGTGTTGTGAGTATAAATATAAAGTATGAGAGAGAATGAGTGTGATGAATAGTAAATATTTCTTGCCGTTTTAGGAATGAAACTCTTACTCTGGAACGTACCAAAATAAAAAGTAGGACTCTTACTCCGAGGAGGAGGGAGTATAAGTTAACTATAATAGTAACTCATTATAGTTAACTATTACTATTATAAGTAATAGTTAACTATTCTAGTAACTTGCTACCAAAATGAGATTGAAATCCAGTCAATTCTCTCTCTCTCTCTCTCTCTCTCTCTCTCTTAGATTGTTAACCTATAATTAAATGCAAAATATAAAGAACTACTAATTCATTCAAGTGGAGTGCTTTAGATGCTTGCCCATTTAATTTTTTTAAAATAGTCGATTAGCTGTCTTTATCTTTTACTAGTAAAAATTATAATAATTTAAGAATACTCTAATCAATTCCCGGACAATGATTAGGTTCATTCATCTAATTGTTTGATAGAGAGTTCATGAATTATTTATAAGATTTATTATTATTATTATTATTAGCTTTAATGTAGAATTTCCCTTTAATTATGTGAAAGCTTTTGCATAGGTGCGTGATTGATAGTGAAATTTCAAGAATCTAGTTTGACATTTCTGATATTAGTTTTTGCAGTCGTTCCGGTTATTATTATTATTATTATTATTATTATTATTATTATTATTATTATTATTATTATTATTATTATTATATTATTATTATTATTATTATTATTATTATTTTATATATTATTATTATTATTATTATTATTATTATTATTATTATTATTATTATTATTATTATTATTATTATTATTATTATTATTATTATTATTATTATTATTATTATATTATTATTATTATTATTATTATTATTATTATTATTATTATTATTATTATTATTATTATATTATTATTATTATTATTATTATTATTATTATTATTATTATTATTATTATTATTATTATTATTATTATTATTATTATTATTATTATTATTATTATTATTATTATTATTATTATTATTATTATTATTATTATTATTATTATTATTATTATATTATTATTATTATTATTATTATTATTATTATTATTATTATTATTATTATTATTATTATTATTATTATTATTATTATTATTATTATTATTATATTATTATTATTATTATTATTATTATTATTATTATTATTATTATTATTATTATTATTATTATTATTATTATTATTATTATTATTATTATTATTATTATTATTATTATTATATTATTATTATTATTATTATTATTATTATTATTATTATTATTATTATTATTATTATTATTATTATTATTATTATTATTATTATTAATTATTATTATTATTATTATTATTATTATTATATTATTATTATTATTATTATTATTATTATTATTATTATTATTATTATTATTATTATTATTATTATTATTATTATTATTATTATTATTATTATTATTATTATTATTATTATTATTATTATTATTATTATTATTATTATTATTATTATATTATTATTATTATTATTATTATTATTATTATTATTATTATTATTATTATTATTATTATTATTATTATTATTATTATTTTATTATTATTATTATTATATTATTATTATTATTATTATTATTATTATTATTATTATTATTATTATTATTATTATTATTATATTATTATTATTATTATTATTATTATTATTATTATTATTATTATTATTATTATTATTATTATTATTATTATTATTATTATTATATTATTATTATTATTATTATTATTATTATTATTATTATTATTATTATTATTATTATTATTATTATTATTATTATTATTATTATTATTATATATTATTATTATTATTATTATTATTATTATTATTATTATTATTATTATTATTATTATTATTATTATTATTATTATTATTATTATTATTATTATTATTATTATTATTATTATTATTATTATTATTATTATTATTATTATTATTATTATTATTATTATTATTATTATTATTATTATTATTATTATTATTATTATTATTATTATTATTATTATTATTATTATTATTATTATTATTATTATTATTATTATTATTATTATTATTATTATTATTATTATTATTATTATTATTATTATTATTATTATTATTATTATTATTATTATTATTATTATTATTATTATTATTTTTGTCAAGTGATTGTCTGTTAAGACTGACATTTCAAGAAGTAATAAGTTTTGCAGGGCATGATAACAATTTGATTCCTTTCATCATGTATTTGGTTGCTTATTGTTATTGTTATTATTGTTATTGTTATTATTGTTATTGTTATTATTGTTATTGTTATTATTGTTATTGTTATTATTATTATTATTATTATTATTATTATTATTATTATTATTATGAATTTTGTCAAGTGATTGTCTGTTAAGACTGACATTTCAAGAAGTAATAAGTTTTGCAGGGCATGATAACAATTTGATTCCTTTCATCATGTATTTGGTTGCTTATTCTTACTTTTTTTTTTCTTTGATATCTATCTCCATAAAGTTGGTAGAATTTGTGACTACTTATGGGATGATAGCTAGTTCATCTTCTTGTAGCTTAAGCAAATAAAAAAGGGAAAAAAAAAATACAAAATGAACAACATTATAGGTAAACATTTAAATACAAATATGAATAACTTGAATTACCCCCTATCTGGATCACAACTGGAAGAAAAAAAAAGAAAAAAACTGAGCTGATGCCCCTCAAATCATTGTGGATATTTGTGAAATTGTTGCATATACTATATACTAGAATTTGTCACTATAATAGACATTTTGGCTGTTCCGCTGCATCCATAAGTCCGAACTCATTGAGCCAACATTCACTGCTGTAGATTTCATATGGGCTCAATGGCTCTTGGTACCATTCTTGAACATCTACTTTTTCCTTTTGTTCATATTCCATGTCACCATTTCCAGCAAAAAATGGTTGAGCCCAGAAACTATTAATCAAATATCCTATAGTTTCACTCTCCGACGAATCAACTCCTTCTTGGTCTATTTCTTGAAAATCGCCACATCCATTTACGCACGGAGTCATCGTGGGGTTGTTTGAATCTTGTGAATATGAAGCCTCGGAAGCACTAGCAGATGGTATGAGGTTATTATTACATCCAAACGAATTTTCTTCAAGTTTTGGAATTTCTATCGCGAGAGACTCTGTTCTTTTCTTAGTTTTTTCGTTGAATAGTTTCTTCAAATGAGTGTGCCAGTAGTTCTTTATCTCATTATCGGATCTTGCAGGAAGTTTTGCAGCTATTTTTGACCATCTGTAGTAATTAAACATTATGAAATTAAGAATTAATGTCACAAATGATAATAATATATAGGTGAACTTCATGGTAAGTAAATAAAGATCAGGCAAGTCTATCATAATTAACAGCAAAAATATTTACTCACAGTCAATACTAGGGTTAGGGTTTATATAATCCTAAAGAACTCATCTTCTACTCTAGTTAATTACCGATAACTATCAAATCACACTATTTTAATTTTTACTGTGTAGAACCCTAGCTAGTTCATACGTATACTCAAATTACTTTCTTTGAATCCATATATGGTTGACTTAGATCTGAAGTCTGAGGCTCCATTTCAAAATCAGGGATAAAACCCACTTTCCTAATTTCTTCAACAGATCTAATGTTAAGTAAATATATATATATATATATATATATATATATATATATTCCATGTCTTTGTGCTTCATAAAGATGATGATCTACATATTTATTGCAAAAAATAAAAATATAAAGAGATAAAAGAGCAGTTTATAAGTGTTCAAAAATAAAATAAAAAAAGAGCAGCTTATAAGCAATGAACTTACTTGCTGCCAATCTTTGTATACATGTCAATGATAATCTTTTCTTCCTCCTTTGTGATATTTCCTCGTCGAATATTTGGATCTAAATAATTAACCCAACGAAGTCTGCAACTCTTCCCATTTCTCGACAAGCCTGATAATTGAAAAATAAAAATAGGTCAGATCGATCCATGTAGCTAGCTCCAATAGTCATCTGCTTCGATGTTTGTGTGTGAATGAAATCGAGATATATGTATAGATTAGGGGCTGTTACGTACCTGCATATTTGGGCATCAAACTCCAGTTCCAGATTCTGTATCTATTTATATAATCAATCAATTTTTGATCTTCTTCCGGGCTCCAAGCACCTTTCTTGAGGCCATTCTTGTCCACTCTTGGAGTTCTCATATATAGTTTCTTTCTGGGAAAATGATTATTCAAGATAGTGATCAGCTGAAATGAAATGAAATGATGGGATGTACTTAAAGTCGCCGCTATATTAATAGAATCCTTAAATTAGAATCTAGAAAATAGATTGAAAGAAATATTTTAATTATAATTAGATAAGGAAATGGGTGGCACTAGTATAGCACAACTTTTAAAGGCCAAAATACATTTACCCCCCAAAGTATCCACCGAATCCCACTTTGCCCCCTAGTGCCAAATTTGTCCCACTTTGCCCCCCAAAGCTTCAATTTGTCCCACTTTCCCCCCCAGCTCCAGACTTTGCACCCATCACTAACGAATGTTAGAAAATTTAACAGAATAGGTAACGATTGGACTATTTTGTAATGCTTATTAGTTTTTAAGGGTCAAAATGCAAAGTTTCAAATATTAAGTACTAAAAATTTATTTATTTTCCAAATATTTAACATTATCTTAAATCATAAATAATTAATAAGTCTTGAAACTAATACTAATTTTATGCTAATTTTTTTTTTAAAAAAATATGAAATTATTTTTTCTAAATAAATGAAATTTATTTTTTTAATAAAACTAAAAATTAAGTATGTTTTTTTTTATTTTTTAAATAAAAATATTTAAAAGAATATTGTACTTTTTTCAACAAACAAAAAAATACAATATTGTTATAAAATAAAAAAAAGGCTATAATGTTTTAATTTTTTTTAAATAAAATTCTTACAAAAATTACAATTTAAAATTTTTATTTTATATTTTTTTAAATATAAATAAAACTTTACAATGTTTTTTTAGAAAAAAAATCTTTATTTTTTTAAATATTTTTATTTAAAAAATAAAAAAAACATACTTAATTTTTAGTTTTATTAAAAAAAATAAATTTCATTTATTTAGAAAAAATAATTTCATATTTTTTTTTAAAAAAAAAAATTAGCATAAAATTAGTATTAGTTTCAAGACTTATTAATTATTTATGATTTAAGATAATGTTAAATATTTGGAAAAATAAATAAATTTTTAGTACTTAATATTTGAAACTTTGCATTTTGCCCCTTAAAAACTAATAAGCATTACAAAATAGTCCAATCGTTACCTATTCTGTTAAATTTTCTAACATTCGTTAGTGATGGGTGCAAAGTCTGGACCTGGGGGGAAAGTGGGACAAATTGAAGCTTTGGGGGGCAAAGTGGGACAAATTTGGCGCTGGGGGGCAAAGTGGGATTCGGTGGATACTTTGGGGGGGGTAAATGTATTTTGGCCACTTTTAAACCAATAAAAACAAGAAAGTCAAACGTGGGTTCTTCCAAGAAATAGGGTTTATATATTAGTATTTCCCTAAGTGGCCTCTCGTGCCTGAACTAGGAGTGAACTCGGAAGTTCAAGGGAAGGTCTAATTAATTAGATAAGGAAAGGAATGGGTGGTGATGATAGTATCGCGTTATTTTAATGGAAATTTAATGCAATTTTTCTTTTAATTAATATGCGGCCTAGGCGGATTAAAATTAAGTGCGGCGTTTTATGACCGCTTAACGCTTAGGTGAACGATTTTTAGAACGATGCTCACAATACCTTCTTTTTAAACTATTTTTTAAATAAAATATTAGTATTCCTTAATTACCGTGTCGTAATAAGAAATTATTATTGGAACGGAGGGTGTACATAACATGTATTAATAGTGAACTAAGAAAGTAATGAAATATGAGAGGAAATATACATCTTTAGACTAGCGACATAATATTGTGTGATGAAAGAAAGCTAACGTCATTATCTTACATCATCTTCACGTTGAGATCATTATTTAAATAATAATTAGCTATTTCAATATAAAATGAGAGGGACGTCGTATTTGATATTTCCTTAATTTCATTTATAATATATGGTGTGTAAGGTTGTCGAATTAGGAAATCAAAGAAAGAAAGGCAGTTGCTATGAACTAGATCTTTACACACTTGTATTTAATTAATTTAGGAAGGTTGTTCAATGAATTTGTCAAACTTTGTACAATTATCAGTTAACCTTGAAATCCTGACACAAGTTTTGGTATACTTACTTTTAGAGCCATACTATATTTACTTTTAGAGCCATACTATATAGTTAATCAATCTAGAGAAAAATTTTGGGGAAACTAGTTTCTCCATAAGTTATAAAAAGTACTGTTTTTATAGGGGTTAAGGTTTAGGGTTTAAGGTTTAGGGTTTAGAATTTAGGGTTAGGATTTAAAGTTTAAGGGTTAAAAATTGGACTTTTTATAACTTACGGAGGAACTAGTTTCCCCAAAACCAACTCATCAATCTATTCAAGTTAATATACTCTCTTTCTCTCAGTTTCTCTCAGAAAGATAGTCTCATTTTGATTTTTTATAGTCAACAAAAATAAACTTTGACCAAACATTGGTGTCAATTTAATGATCACAATGAAATTATAAGTATTGTTATTAATAAATCACTTAATGATTATCAATTACAAATTTTGAATTTCACCAATGGTTGGTCAAAGTTCATTTTTGTTGACTATAAAAAATCAAAATGAGACTATCTTTCTAGGACAAATGGAGTATTTAAATTGATTAATGTAAAGCAAAGTTTGTGAGCTCTATTAGTATTTATAATGGACTAAGTTTTTTATTTATTACTCCCTTTGGTCTAAATTATTTGTGATATTAGGATATACTCCCTCCGTTTCGGGTAAGTTGCAACATGGAAGGGGAAACACAAAAATTAATACATGAGAATAATGAGTGGTTGTGAGGAAGAGAGAGAATGAGTGGAGAATAATGAGTGGTTGGGAGAAAAAGAAAGAATGAGTGGAGGATTATAAAAGTAATAAAGAGTTTCCTTATTTGGCATTGTTGCAACTTAAGTGGAATGCGCAAAATGGCAAATTGTTGCAACTTACCCTGAACGGTGGGAGTATATTTTTTTCACTTATTTTATGAAATTTAAAAAATGACATGCATTATTTATTTATTTATTTGAATCAACTATTATAAACCCAAGAGAGTAAGTTAGTAATAACGTTTAAAATTAATTATAAAAAAAATACCCTAAATGAATAATTTCTAAATTTCCGGGCATCAAAAACTGCCTAATTCTTGCTCATTCTTTATTGAATAATTAAAACCCGATTTTACATTTATTAATTGTTGTACCGCAATTGATAAATGGGAATTTGGGTTTCTAATTTTTATATCTATTTTTATTTTCTAAATATAGTTTTTAAATAATGGTTAGTATGGTATTTTTGATATTGTTTTTCTCTCTCCATATGTGAGAGCATGTGTTTTTCTTCTTTTGTTGAGGACATGTGATTTCTCTCATTTGTTGAGGCTTTGTCTATTATTTTTATTGCTTTTATGATTTTAAACCGGGAAGATAGAATCTAACTTCGAGGAGTGGAAGAGGACAAGGGACTCAATATTTCATGATGATGTTCATGCATTCCAATGTTGCAAAGGAAAACGACTTCCTAAGTCAGGCTTTGCTAAGAGTATGTATTGCAAAGATGTATGTGCTTACTAGGACAATTATTTTTTCTTTGCAGTTGATAAGTCAGATTGTCAATATATTGGTCAATGTATTTTTTTAGCACAACGTTTGTAACTGCGAGTCCTACGTTAATAATATGTTTTTTTGTTTAAAAAAACTGCCTAATTCCTTAAAATGACGTCATCATGCCAATGAGTAGTATTTTAGATCTCTGCGGTTTAATTATCGGTGCGTTATCTTTCCACAGGAATAATTACTCGGTGCTTTATGTGGTTCATTGGTTTATGTTTATTTTGACATACCTGAATTTGAATACTCTGGAAATGTTTTAATATATTTATATTCAACCAACTCCATCATTTAACCCTATTTATTATCTCTCTTCATTTTTCACCACTCAATTTATTCAACCAGCACTATTATTTACCTCACTCATTCTCTCACTTCATTTTCTTCCACACATATACTACTTTTCTCTTAATTGTTGTGCCCACTCCTCTAGTCCTACTTGTGTTGGGACTGAGGGAGTATTCTGTTTGTTCTGCATCTCATGCTTGTTTGAATATCGAGGTATAATAATCTCCTGTAGGTCTTTTTTTTGGGGTAAACGATAAATACATTTCATTCACAATAAAAAAAAAGATGGCATACCGTAAAGGTTGGAGGCTCACTCAAAATTTCAAGAGCAGTTCCATTTCGTAACTTACAAGAATGATATTTGAGATCCAAATCTTGAGATGTACGGATTAATTCATTTCCAAGCGAAACTTGGAGACTGCCTCAATCTGGCATTTACGAAATCCCCTCTCGGGTAAAATATTGTGCTGAGCATGAGATATGCAGAATCTGGGTTGGCGAGAAAACGCCTACCAAGCATCTCAAAATTTCTGAACAATCATTGTGTAGTTAAAACATTGGAACTCACTTCATTGTAAGATAATGCTAGAATCGTCGCACTTTTGAAAAGAAAAATACAACAAATAAACAAACAAAAAGACAAACATATGTTGTGGATTAGACCCTCACAACCCAAGCAATAACCCCAAGAAAATAATGGCACACAAACAAAGCACAAGAAATAAAGCAAAGAAAAGACACAAGAAATTGTTTACCCAGTTCGTCAATATGTTTGACTACGTCTGGGGGCACTACCAAGCCATGATCTTGCACTATAATATGTTATCTTGAAGTTACAATGAGTTTAGGGGCGGAACTTTACTTAAATATGTGCCCAGGAATACAAACCTAACCCTAGATGGACAAAAGAACCCGAAAATTAGCCTAAAATCCGAACCAGATTTTGCCATTCCCGACAAGTGGGCGGTCGCCCATAAAACTGCTCCTCCGGACTGAACAGACTGATTAAGTGGGCGGTCGCCCACCATCACCCTGGGCGGCCGCCCAGAGCAACAGTCCCTCCGACGATTTTCTTCCTTTTTGCTCCGAAGTCTAGTCCCGGTTGGTCCTCTATTCCAACAATCTCCCACCTAGAGATCAACCGCGCATACAAGCCCCGTATCCGTTCTTCAACTCATCCTTGGTGCCATAGTGCTCACCTCGATCATGGTATTGCCTTCCTCCTCTCTTATTCTCCAAGCCCAATTGAAGCTTTACATAGCTTTAACTTTTCAAGGTTTACCACCTTGGTCAACATGTCAGTCGGGTTCTCCGATCCCAAAATCTTCTCCAGCCTTAAGATCTTCCTCTCCAAGAGATGCCTGAAGTAGTGAAACCTCAGCTCAATGTGCTTCGTCCTAGAATGAAACGCCGGATTCCTAGCCAAATGAATTGCACTCTGACTGTCACTGTAGAGAGCATTACCACTTCGCGTCTTCCCAAGTTCACCCAAGAAGTTCTGCAACCATACCATCTCTTTGCTTGCCTCTGTCACTGCCACATATTCTGCTTCCGCAGTCGACTGAGCCACGATCTTCTGCAATTTAGAAGCTCAGGAGATAGCCGTACCACCCAATGTGAAACATAACCCGTAGTACTTCTCCTCTTATCAAGATCACTTGATGCCAAATCCGCATCCACATAACCCGCTAACACGACCTCCTTGCTTGAGAAACATAGAGCCTTACCAGCAGTACCCTTTAAGTAGCGCAGGATCCATTTAACCGCTTCCCAATGTTGCTTCCCTGGATTGCCCATGTACCGGCTGACTACTCCCACCGCATGTGCAATGTCCGGCCTTGTACACACCATTGCATACATTAGACTCCCCACTGCCGAAGCATATGGAGTCCTCTCCATCTTGTCACGCTCCTCCTTGCCCTTAGGTGAGTCATTCTCAGATAGCTTGAAGTGCATACCCAGTGGTGTCCCTGTTGGCTTTGCCTCTTCCCTGCAAAACCTTGCCAAGACTTTCTCAACGTATTCTGCTTGTGAAAAACCAACTTACCCAACTCCCTATTCCGGTCAATCCGCATGCCCAAGATTTTTTTGGCCTCCCCCAAATCCTTCATCTCGAACCGTTCTGACAACTGAGCCTTCAATCTGTTTACCTCTCTACTGCTAGAGCCGCTATTAGCATGTCATCCACATATAACAGCAAGATTATATACCCATTGTCCGTGTTCTTGAAGTAGCAACAAAGATCCGCCTCACATCTGATAAAATCAATGCCATGCATGAATCCATCAAACTTCCTGTACCACTGCCTAGGAGCTTGTTTAAGGCAATACAAGCTCTTAGTCAACCTGCAAACCAGTTCCTCGCTACCCTTAGACAAGTAACCCTCTGGTTGTACCATGTAAATTTTTTCCTCCAAATCACCATGAAGAAAGGCCGTCTTTACATCCAACTGTTCTAGCAATAAGTTATCCGCCACTACTATCCCCAGAACCATTCTGATAGTGGTCATCTTCACAACAGGAGTGAATACCTCGGTGTAGTCAATACCGTACTTTTGCTGAAACCCTTTTACAACCAACCTTGCCTTGTAACGCTTACTGCCGTTTGCTTCCTCCTTGATCCTGTAAACCCACTTGTTATGCAATGCTTTCTTACCCTTAGGCAGTTTAATCAACTCCCAAGTTTTATTGGCCTTCAATGAGTCTATCTCATCATCCATCGCAGCTTTCCACTTTTCACAAAGTGCACTACGAACAGCCTCCGCATAACATTCTGGTTCATCACTATCTGTTAACAACAAATAGTAATTTGAAGGAGTATACATGTCAGGTGATCCACGCAATCTGCTGGATCTACGCAGCGGAATATCCGGTTCCGGAGTATGTGGTTCATCTTCAGTGACCCCCTGACCATGGTCATCATGAACCGTCCTGCTCCCACCCGAGTCTGGAATATCCACCTCTACAACCTCCGGTTCCGAACTAATATCATCAGATGCCCCCTTTCTGTCCTTGTACAATACCTGTTCATTGAATACCACATCTCGACTACGAATAATTTTATGGTTTTGGTCATCCCAAAACTTATACCCGAAGTCATCCCCGCCATACCCAATAAACGTACATTTTACGGATTTTGCATCTAACTTAGTTCTATCAGCAGAATCAATATGAACATATGAAACACAGCCAAATATGCGAAGAATGGACAGATTTACCTGCTTGCCACTCCATGCTTCCTCTGGAATTTCATTCCCCAATGGTACCGATGGTCCCCGATTGATCAAGAAAGCTTCCGTGTCAACTGCATATGACCAGAACGTCTTCGGAAGTCCACACTTCAACCTCATACTTCTAGCCCGCTCGTTTAATGTCCTGTTCATCCTCTCTGCAACCCTATTGTGTTGTGGTGTGCCCTTTGGAGTCTTCTCCATGCGAATTCCAATCGCTGCACAATATTCCTTGAACTCCCCGAGCTCATACTCTCCTCCGTTATCTGACCTCAAGCACTTAAGCTTAAGTCCCGTCTGATTCTCCACCAAAGCCTTCCATTTCTTAAACACCTCGAATGCCTCATCTTTGTGTTTCAAGAAATAAACCCAGACTTTCCTTGTCGAATCATCAATGAACGACATGTAATATATCGCACCACCCAGAGAAGTTACCGGGGCCGGCCCCAACAAATCCGTGTGGACCAAATCCAACTTTGCCTCCTCAAAGCCCTACATGTCCTCGAGAAATTACTCCTCTCCTGTTTTCCAAACACACAATCTTCGGTGATCCCCACATCGACTGTTTTCAAACCCGGTAGTCTTCCCTTTGAGCAAAGTACTTTCATCCCCTTCTCACTCATGTGACCCAATCGACAGTGCCACAAATCTGTATCACCCTTGGCTGACGCCACCGCGATACTATCCTTGGTGTTATTCGCCAAATACAATGTCCCCTCTTTATTACCCGAGCGATCTCATAATTCTCCTTGGTAATAACCCAGTTCCTGCAGCCAAAAGTTACCTTGTAACCTTCTTCATCCAACTGCCCAACTGAAAGCAGGTTCTTTTTCAAACCCGGAATGTGTCTGACCCCATGTAGATGTAGGACCTTCCTGTCCGATGCTCCTATTCTGACATCCCCCTTCCCCTTGATTTCCAAAGGCTCGCCATCCGTCAGATAGACCTTACCGAAATCACCGGAAGTATAATTCTCCATCTCTTCTGCATGCCCGCAAGAGTGGAATGATTCCCCCGAATCCAGCACCCATGATTCTAGTGCACTACTAACACTCAGAACCAGTACATGATCACATTCGACTGTCACATTCACCGAATTGCCCCACGATTGGGACAATCCTTCTTGTAGTGTCCTAACTCCTTGCAATGATAACACTGCACCGATCCTTTCGCGACCCTTGGTTTATCTCTGATCTCAACGGCCTTGCCCTTACCACTCACTACGTTTCCCTTGATTCAGTTCTCCCTTATTGCTAGTACCCGGCCTTCCCCTGCTAGTAGTAGCTAAGGCTGATCCCGAAGTAGACGATGTCCCCAACTTCTTCAAACGATTTTCCTCGCCCAACAAGAAATATTTAACATCATCATACTTCAATTTGTTCTTACCCGCTGAAGCATTGATCGCTGTCACCGTTCCGCTCCAACTTCCTGGTAAAGACGCTAGTAACAAACACGCATGAACCTCATCATCAAACGTAATATCCAACGCAGTCAATGAGTCTATAACATCCATAAACTCATCGATGTGTTTAGCTAAGGATCCTCCCTCTTACATCTTGAGACTACCCATCTTGCGTATCAAATCAACCTTGTTTGCAGCAGATGGAGTTTCAAATCTCTCAGTAAGATAATCCAATAGCTCCTTTGTGGTCTTCGCCTTCTTGGTAGTCTTTGCGATCCACTTGACAAAGTACATCTAACCACCCCTAGGCTTTCCGATCCATGAGATCCCAATCTTCTTGCTTTTCTCCTTCCGGCTTGACTCCCTTTAGAGGTTTATAGAGATCTTTGTTGTACAAGAGATCCTCTATTTGCATCCTCCAAAACCCATAGTCAGAACCATCAAATTTCTCCACCGCTTGTTTATCCTTGCACATTCTTGATTACTTGACAAACCCCAATCATCCGATAAACCAATCGATCGATTAACCCTGATCTCCAACCAGAGCTCTTGATACCAGTTGTTGTGGATTAGACCCTCACAACCCAAGTAATAACCCAAGAAAATAATAGCACACAAACAAAGCACAAGAAATAAAGCAAAGAAAAACACAAGAAATTGTTTACCCAGTTCGTCAATATGTTTGACTACGTCTGGGGTACTACCAAGCCAGGATCTTGTACTATAATATGTTATCTTGAAGTTACAATGAGTTTTAGGGGCGGAACTTTACTTAAATATGTGCCCAGGAATACAAACCTAACCCTAGATGGACAAAAGAACCCGAAAATTGGCCTAAAACCCGAACCAGTTTTTGCCATTCCCGACAAGTGGGCGGTCGCCCATAAAACTGCTCCTCCGGATGAACAGACTGATTAAGTGGGCGGTCGCCCACCATCACCCTGGGCGTCCGCCCAGAGCAACAGTCCCTCCGACGATTTTCTTCCTTTTTGCTCCGAAGTCTAGTCCCGGTTGGTCATCTATCCCAACAACATAGGCTCTGACAAAGGAGAAAATACAACGGCTCTCACAAATGAGAGAATACAACGGCTCTCACTTAGGAGAGAATCTTAGTATACAATATATTATATAATAGAAAAACAACAACACGATTATTTATAATTTCAATATTGAAATTATAAATAATTGTGTTGTTGAAAGATTAACAAAAGTAAAAAAATAGATTAAACTAACAATAGAAAGAAAATTGATGAAAAGATGAAGAAGATGAACAATACTCTTAACATTTACATTTAGTTCGCCGTGCTGCAAATGACACAACAGACTGTGGATCGCCATCGCGTGTTGCTTTTGTGATAAATAAAAAATGCACATTCCCTTCGAATCAAAATATATATATGTTTTGGTAGAAAAAACAATGATGTATGATCTTGGTTGAAATCAAAATAAAGGAGGGACGAATGGAATTAAAACTAAAGAATTGAAAGATTGCACAAGGATGTAACGAGGAAAGCTCTTGAGACAATGATCTCGCCGGCACAAAACCTCAGGAGGTGATTAAGAGCACCTTCCTTCCCAAACGTTTATATTGAGATTTTTAATTTTCGAACTATGGAGGTTTACAGAGAGTGAGTGCGTGTGTGTGGGTGTACCTCCAAGGCCCTATTTATACACAAATGGCAAAATAAGAGATCTAATCAAAATAGTGTAACTAACTCTCCTATATCTCGCATTCTATCTTCAAGAAGAGGAGACGTGGTCAATCATTCCGTTGAGAGTTGATTCACAACTTATCCACATGTGCTATTTTATATTTAACACCTGCAAATATTATTAGAAAAATGGAATATAATTAATAATGTAAAATATACCTGTTGTTCAAGACATTGCAATCTTTGAAAAGTAATCAAGATGGATACAACTTGAAATTTCACACCACAACAATTTCCCCCAAACTTGTCTTAGCAGTATAACATGGAGAAGATAAGTTTCTGGAAAGACGTGACTTGATGGGACGGTAATTAACCGGCGTTTTGGCCCAATGCATCATCTTAATTGTGCCTTGGGAGGAGACGAGTCTAGACCCCTAGGATCATAAAACCCCCTAAGGTTCCTCCCTCCTACTCATAATCTTCAGACGGTGGAATTGAGGTATTCTTCTCTTCCTTTTTCTCTTTTTCTCAATTTTCTTTTTCTGCAAAAAAAAATCTACGAAGAGGATGTCGAAATCTTCAAAATATGGTACTCTCAAAGCTGTTTCTTCTAGTGACCCAAATGTCTTTTCTCTGAGGGTTTACTCGCTAAACCAGATGACGAGATTTGTTTTTTCAACAATGCTCTGCTCTGCTCTTTAAAAACCGAAAATGTTTTCCGAACCAAACTGTTTTTCGTCCCTTTGATGTATCCTTAAGGGCGATTCTTTTCTGAGTCTTGGATCTGCTTCTATGAGTATCCCTTTGCTCTAGGGTTTAGTTTCCCCTTTCCCCCTTTGGTTTCTGAGTTTTTGAAAAAACGAAATTGATGTATTTTCAAATGATGCCCATGACTTGGAGAGTTTTTGATGTTGTGTTGAGAGTGAACTGAGAGCATGGTTTAGACATAGGTTTGAGTGAGATGGCCATTTGCTATGACCTACAATCTTTTGGGTCAAAAAGGTTTATTTTTTAAGAAAAGACCAAAAAAAGGGGCTTGATGGTCCCCAAAGCATCTGTAAATGATAGAGGGTGGAGAGGAAAATTTTTCTTATTGAGAGGGCTTCACTGGAAGGTGGTGAGAATTTGGTCAAAGAGTGGAATAAGGGAGGTATGATTCTTGAAATGTCTTTTTGCTTAAGTCTGCTACATCTTTTAAGTTTCACATTTTCCCTTCCTTTGCAGAGATTAAGTGGGAAGTATTGTTCCCTCCAAAGGCTGATTCAGAGTCCAAGATTGCCTCGTTTTTTTCGTCTTTCTGAGGAAGAGATGAGTTTCAAGAGCAGACAAGTCATTGATCCTACTGAAGAGGATAACATGTCTACAGGTATAATTTAGAATCTTGATTGAATTCTCTTCTTGTATAAACTCATAAATTTCTTTCTTATTTTACAGTTTCAAATCCAACTATGGAAATTTCCTTTGACGATCTGGATAGCCTACTTGGATATCTCTCAACCAATCCAGTGGATAAGCCCCCCGTTGTTCCAAAAATGGAGATTCAAGATGTTGCTACTGTCAGTTCAAGACTAAAGAAGAGAAAAGCAGTTGATGAAGTAAGGGAGATTGTAGAAATTGAAGCTTTTGGAAATCTGTCGGTAGATGGAATCAAGAAGAAGTTCTTGGCTCTAGCTTCAAGTGTAAGTATCTGCATATCTTTGTTTTTGAATTATAAATTTTACCAGTATGTCTTAACCAATCTTTTGTACTCATGCAGGCTTTTGGGAGTGTAGAAACTCAAGTGAAGCTTGGGAATGCCAACAAGAAGTTAAAGAATGAAATAACTCGCGTGAAAGAGAGACCAAAGAAGAGAATGCAAGTTGGGAGAAAGAGAAAGATGTTTTTGAGAAGAAAGTGGCTGATATTTCTGGGAAATTACGAATTTGAAGAAAGGAATTTTATCGATTCAAGATGATAATGTTCTTGAAGTGGAAGAGATTAAGACTGCTCTTACCAAGTCTGCAGCCAAGAGAATGGTAGAATCAAGATCAGAATGATCCAAGAATTCCACGAAGGTAAACATGAGGCTTGGGACTTAGAGAAAGAGAAGACTATTCTGAAAAGGCTGAATGGTGAGGCAGTTGAAGTTGGTGAGGTCTCTTCCAGCGTTGCAGTCCCGGTGATTGAAGGTCAAGGCGAAGAAGTTGGTCAGGAGAAGGCGGATGCCTAAGGGTAAGTTGGTTTTAATTTTGAACAATGGTTGGTTTTGAACAATGTTTGGTTTTGATGGGCTGCATCCCGAAAAGTTGTAAGACAATCTTTGTTTTTCTAAATTTTCATGGTATTTTGGATGTAATGGCCCATAATGGTCAAGGACAAGTAGTTTTTAGGTTTTCAGATGTTGGGTTGGTTCAACATGATGCAAAGTTAGGAAGATGGTTGGTAATAAATCTCTGACTAGATAGGGTAGTTCTTTGAAACTTGGTAGTTTTCTTTTGTCAGTACTCCGTATTTCAAGTTGTAACAATCTTGTGTAAGGTGTTACGACCTTTATGATACTTGTTTGATATGCAAATATCAAAAACCTTTTGTCTTTTAGATGACATGAATATGCCATACCAATTTGAAAATGTCTTAAGTTCAATATTTAATTAAGTGGAAATGGGGGGTGCGTACATATAACATACGTGTCCATTCCTCACCTTAACCATTATTGAAATCTTGCGCTCTAAGCGAAGGTGTATCAACCTTAATTTGAAACGAAAGAAAGTCAATTTATTTAAACCTTTGAAGGGATTGAGTACCTTGATCTTAAGATGAGATGGCCAATCTCAAGATGTTATCTTCTTGATATCTTTAAAAACAAGTGCTACTTTCTAGATCTTTAAGATGTTAACAACCTTTTAAGAAGTTGACATCTTGGTTTATCGCATTTCAGAATGGTCGTCCTAAGTTTCCTTGCAAGACAGAAACATGTTAGGATTGGGTGTTAGCTTAGCTAACACCCCTCCGATGCTTAAGTCAGTAATAGTTTTGATAAATATAAAATAAATGTAAATAATTGAAATAAGATTTGTATTAAAAGCGTACCTACCTTTCTGAATCTGAATGACAATTTAAGACTTACATGAAGTATGCTTTAAGATGGATAGCATTCCAAGATCTTGGGATCCTTACGCCTTCCAAGGTTGATAACCAATATGCCCCCTTTCCTGCGTCTGCATCTATTAAATAAGGTCCTTCCCACTTTGGTGCCAACTTGCCAGCATTAAGCTCCCTTGTGTTCTGATGGACCTTTCTTAGCACCAAGTCACCAACCTAGAACTTTCTTAATCTGACATTCTTGTTGTAAGATCTTGAAATCCTTTGCTGGTATGCTACCATCCTGACTCTCGCCATATCCCTCAATTCATCAATGGTGTCAAGATCTTGAGCCAAGATAATGCTATTTTGCTCAGGAGTTAACAATCCATATCTTGCCGAGGGGATGACGACTTCAGCAGGAATAACCGTTTCTGATCCGAAAACTAGAGAGTAAGGAGTCTGGCCCGTCGCATTCTTGGGCGTTTACCTATCGGCCCATAAGATGAAAGGCAACTCTTCAGTCCATCTTCCTTTTCTCTGGTCCAACCTCTTTTTCAAGTTGGAAATAATGATCTTATTTCTAGACTCGGCCTGTCCATTTGCTTGGGGATGCACTGGTGAAGATGTTACCATCTTAACTCCCCATCTTGTGAGAAAATCTTGAGTCTTCCTGCTAATAAATTGGGAACCGTTGTCACATATAATCTCTGAAGGGATACCGAACCTGCTGAAGATATTCTTCTTTATGAAAGATATAACCTCCTTATCACGAACTTGAACATAGGCCTCAGCTTCGATCCATTTGGAAAAGTAATCTGTCATTGCTAGTAAGAACACCTTTCCTCCAGGAGCTTTAGGTAATTTTCCAACAATGTCCATTCCCCAAGTCATGAAGGGCCAAGGGGATAGAATAGGATGCATCATTTCTGCCGGCTGGTGCAAGATGTCACTACGTCTCTGGCAAGAATCACACTTCTTGGAATATTCTGCTGCATCTTTACGCATAGTAGGCCAAAAGTATCCCATCCTGAGGGCTTTTACGTATAAACTCCTGCCCCCAGAATGATTTCCACACTAGCCTTCATGATGTTCTTTTAATATTGATGCATCTTTATCAGGTTCGAGACATCTTAAGTAGTCCTGCAAAAGATTTTCTGAACAAAACATTATCTATTAACAAATATCTTGCATTTCTTACCCTGAATGCTTTTGCATTCTTTTCCTATGGTGGGATGGTACCGTCTTGGAGATATTTAATTATTGGTGAGATCCAAGATGGTTCGGCCTGTGCTTCCTGGATGTCATCATCTATACAGAATAATTCCAATATTTCTATGGCTGGAATATTGACATGAATAATGGGTATACTGGTCTGAGTCAAACTCTTGAAGGCAGAACCGAGATTGGCTAAGCATCTGCCTGTGAGTTTTCTTCCCGGGGAATCTGTTCTATCTTAAAGACTTGAAATTTGCTGGCCAAGATCTTCACAACTCCCAAGTATGACGTCATCTTGGCATTTTTAGCTTCATAAGATCCGTTAAAATGATTGACTAATAATAAAGAATCACAATATACTTGGATGACTTTGATGTTAAGATCTAGTGCCACAGTTAGCCCCACAATGAGAGCTTCATATTCTGCCTCATTATTGGTAGCTTTGAAATCACAACTAATAGCTTGTGGTATGATGTCCCCTTGTGGCGATTTTAGTACAATTCCAAGACATGTTCTTCTCATGTTTGATGCCCCATCGGTGTACAGCGTCCATTCTGCCAAGGTGTCACCATCTTGAAGCTGTTGGACTTCTATTTCCACTTCTGGTTGCATGTTTGGACTGAAATCTGCCACAAAATCTGCAAGAGCTTGTGATTTTATTGCCGTTCTTGGTTCGTACTTGATATCATAAGTGCTGAGTTGGACTGACCATTTCGCTATCCTACCTGACATCTCTGGTTTTCTCATAACATTTTTGATAGGGTAGTTAGTACGAATACATATAACATGGGTTTCAAAATAATGTCTTAATTTGATTGAAGCAGTAATCAAAGCTAAAATTAACTTTTCAAGATGGGAGTACCTTGTTTCCGCATCTAGAAGAGTTTTACTTACATAATAAATGGGATGCTGATTACCATCTTGCTCTCTGACCAAGACTGCACTAATTGCTGTTTCTTAAACGTCTAAGTATGCAAACAGTGGCTCGCCTTCTTCAGGTTTGACTAATAATGGAGGTGTAGACAAGTATTGTTTAAGATCCTGGAAAGCTTTTTCATGTTGCTGTGTCCACTCAAATCTGCTATTCTTTTTCAAAATGTCATAGAATGTCTTGCATCTTTCAGAGGACTTGGAAATGAATCTGTTGAGCGCTGCCACCTTTCCGGTCAACCTCTGAACATCTTTAACGCTTTGTGGTGATGCCAAGTTGATTATGGATCTGATTTGTTCCAGGCTAGCTTCTATGCCTCTCTGTGTCACCATATATCCCAGAAACTTTCCAGACTTCATACCAAAATTGCACTTTGTTGGATTCAGCTTCATGTTGAATGCGTTTAAGATGTCAAATGCTTGAGTAAGATCTCGAACATGGTCCTCGGCTTTCTTTGACTTTACTACCATATCATCGATGTATAACTCTATGGTATGCCCAATTTGATCTTTGAACATCATATTGACCAGCTTCTGATATGTTGCACCTGCATTTATTAGTCCAAATGACATAGCAATATAACAATATATACCTGAGGGTGTAATGAATGCGGTGTCCTCTTGATCAGACGGTTCCATTTGGATCTGCTGAAATCCTGAAGATGCATCCATGAATGTCAAGATCTCGTGTCCCGAAGTTGTATCTACCAATGTGTCTATGTGCGGCAGAGTGAAGGGATCTTTAGGACACGCCTTATTCAGGTCCGTGAAGTCGACACAAACTCTCCACTTGCCACCTCTCTTTTCTACAATGACGACGTTAACTAACCACTTCGGATATTCTGCTTCCCTAATCATCTTTTCTTTCAATAATTTGTCAACTTCGTCTTTGATGATCTGGTTTCTCTCTTGAGCAAACTTTCTCCTTTTCTGGTGAACTGGTTTGAAAGATGGGTCAATGTTGAGCTTATGAGTTATAACATCTTTGCTAATTCCTGTGATGTCTTCATGTTTCCAGGCGAAGCTCTTGATTCTGTCCTTTAAGAGCTTCATCAACTCTTCTTCAAATTCAACTGGAACATCTTGGCCAATCAGCACCTTCAAATCCGGATTAGAGGGGTCCAATAATACTTCTTTCACATCATGCTCCCTTGCTTCAAAGACTTGACGTGCTTTCTTTTGTAATTGTTATGCTTGCCTTGGATATATCGACGCCTTTATGGATGTCATATAGCAATTCTTTGCCATCTGCTGATCACTGAAAATGGTAACAACTCCCCAAGGTGTAGGCATCTTTACACACTGATGATAAGTTGATGGTACTACCTTCATTGCATGGATCAAAGGTCTGCCCAATATCACATTATTGCTCGTCGCACAGTCAATCACACAAAATCGCTCCATAGAGTTGACACCTTCAATATACACTGGAAGCATAATCTCTCCCAGAGTGTCTTTGGTTTCTCCACTGAATCCTACAAGAACTGAGGTTCTTTTCACTATATTCTCCATAGGGATGTTCATCTCTTTCAAGGCTTCAACTGTGAGAAGATTCACTGAGCTGCCCCCATCTACCAGGATTCGTCTCACCTTACAATTTGCAATATGTAGGGCAATGACCAATGCATCATGATGAGGATCTAGAACATTCTCCTGATCTTCTTCTTCAAAGGTGATGACATCTTGAGAGGTTGACTTGGCGATCTTCTTTTGATTTCTAGGTCTCTCATCCTTGGAGTCTTTTGCATGTCTCTTAGCTGCAGAATAAGAAGTACCACAAATATCAGAACCACCACTAATCATATTAATTACCTTAGTTACCGGTGGAGGATAAGGTGGTTTCTCAGGGACTGCTTCCTTGTTTTCTACTTTGTTCTTCCTGTGACTGAGGATTTCTTTAAGATAGCCCTTGGAAAGCAAGTAGCTCATCTCTTTCCTCAAGGCGATACAATCTTCAGTAAGATGTCTGAAATCTTCATGATAGGCACACCACTTTGATTTGTCCTTCCATCCTGTAGATCTGTCATTCTTCCTGGGCCATCTTGCTTTGTCACCAAGATTGTTCATTGCACACAAGATTCCTGCAACATCAACAGAAAAGAAATAATCAGTTATTTTCAGACATTGAGTATCATCTTGATCTTCATCATCAACAGAATTGATCCTTTCAGAGTCATTTCTGTGATAGGGTCTGGATCTGTGCTGCCTCTGGTGAGATGATTCAATCTTCCTGTCTGGATTGTCATATGTTGAAGCTTTCCCGGTGGTTTTTGACTGTTGCACCTTGTCTTCCTCAAGTCTGATGAATCTTAAAGCCCTGTTGCGTACATCTTCCATCTTCTTGCATGGGTTCATTACCAACTCCTCATAGAATGGCGAATCTTTCTTCAGACCCATTCTAAATGCTTTTGTTGCGGTGGCCATATCAAGACTTGGTATCTCCAAGACTTCCTTATTGAAGCGATTGACGTAATCTTTCAAAGCTTCATTAGGTTGTTGTACGATGCGGTAAAGATCACTAGTGAGCTTCTCGAACTGTCTGCTACAGGAGAACTGATTGTTGAACATGTAGACAAGTTGGGCAAACAAACCAATAGATCCTGGCGGTTGACGGATCAGCCACTTCAATGCAAGTCCGACCAATGTTGAGCCAAACCCTTTTCATAGGCATGCTTCCCTATATTGCAGAGGTACTCTGACGATATCCATCTTCTCTTGATAATGGGCAATGTGCTCCTCAGGATCGCTGCTTCCATCATACAACTTCATAGTAGGGATGTTGAAGCCTTTGGGAATGTCAATCTGAGCAATAGCTGGGATGAAGCGTGACTGATTATAACATGTTGGAGAGACCTGCTGGATAGGCGGAGTGATACCAGGTACATTCATCACCAAATCTCTTAGTTCTTTAAGTTGACTTGCTATATAGTTACCTGCAAAAGGATTAGTAGTACGAGCAGTATTATCAAAAGAATTTGCAAAATTAAAGGTACCAACCGGATGGGTATTGTCAGCTGAAGATGTAACGATCGTACTACTGGTAAAGATGGGTCCATCTTGAGGTGTCCCAGAGACATTGAGCGTAGGTGATGTGAAGGTGTTTCCTTCTGTTGTCAGATCACAGAAGGCGGGAGCAACAGTTGTCGTCATCATTGGAGATGTCATCATCTTCGGAGGTGTACTCTTCACATTTGCTGCCGAACTCATTGGGATCCAATCATTGAAGACTGATGAACTAGCGCCGCCAAAATCGAGGATCCTGGGGCGTATAGGAGATACTGAATCCACCCTCTCAGACAAGACCTGCTGCTCCTTCTGCATCTTCACCACGGGTTCGGCTATTAAGGATGTACTTTTGCCCTGTTGATCCAACTGGTGCTTCATCTGCATAAGCATACTTTTGAGCTCAGAATCTGGAGCGGGAGATGCTTGTTTCTTGCCTGCCCCCAAAGGTGGAGCTGGTGGCAATCCACCAGAGCCAATCGTTGATGTCTTAGGACCGATGCCCCCAAATGAAGTATTAACACCACTGGTAGGAATGGTCGACTTGCCAATGCCGGAGATCATGGGTTGAGTAGTCATCTTGAATCAACAACAATTCAATAGATTAAAAAACCAAATTCCCCTCGGTGGGCGCCAAACTGTTTTGGTAGAAAAAACAATGATGTATGATCTTGGTTGAAATCAAAATAAAGGAGGGACGAATGGAATTAAAACTAAAGAATTGAAAGATTGCACAAGGATGTAACGAGGAAAGCCCTTGAGTCAATGATCTCGCCGGCACAAAACCTCGGGAGGTGATTAAGAGCACCTTCCTTACCAAACGTTTATATTGAGCTTTTTACTTTTCGAGCTATGGAGGTTTACAGAGAGTGCGTGCGTGTGTGTGGGTGTACCTCCAAGGCTCTATTTATACACAAATGGCAAAATAAGAGATCTAATCAAAATAGTGTAACTAACTCTCCTATAATCTCGCATTCTATCTTCAAGAAGAGGAGACGTGGTCAATCATTCCGTTGAGAGTTGATTCACAACTTATCCTCATGTGCTATTTTATATTTAACACCTGCAAATATTATTAGAAAAATGGAATATAATTAATAATGTAAAATATACCTGCTGTTCAAGACGTTGCAATCTTTGAAGAGGAATCAAGATGGATACAACTTGAAATTTCACCCACAACAATATATATATATATATATATATATATATATATATATATATATACTCCCTCCGTCCCACCTCACTTAAGACTTATTTCCATTTTGGTCCGTCCCATTTCACTTGAGACTCCCCAAAATGGTAACCATTTTATAATTTTATATTCAATCTACTTCACCCACTCATTCTCTCTCTTCATTTTTCACCGCACAATTCATTCAACCAACTTACTATTAACTTCACTCATCTCTTTCTTCATTTTCTACCATATATTTTAGTTATTTTATTCTTTTTCTTTATTTATTGTGCCCACCTCTAAGGTCTCAAGTGAGGTGGGACGGAGGGATTATATATATATATATATATATATATGAGGAAGACTTGTGTGAGACGGTCTCACATGGTGAGACGGATCTTTATGAGAAAGGAAATGGGTTTACCCATCCCCGCCCATAAGGGGGTAAACCGTTTACTCTCTCATCAAGATCCGTCTCACGTGTGAGACCGTCTCACACAACTTTTTGTCTATATATATATATTAACACGTTGCACCCTAACGCTTGCGTTCTTCCTGAGTTACCTCGAACTATCAATCTTGATCAGAAACAAGTCTACTACTTGCTTTACGTCATCCTAACTGCAATATGTATCGGTGGTGATATAACGGCTCAAATACACAGATCCCCTGTGAAAGAGTATGAATATACTCTTAATATATTTTGATTTTTGTAATTATGGTTTTATATATTATTATATTAGATTAGTTATAATTTAGATATTTGTTTATATTTAATTTGTACTTGTCTTAGAAATAGTTGTAGTTATTTTAGGAAGGTTAAAGCATTTTTGATATTTATCTTTTTTGACTAACCTACTAATTCAATGATTTTCTTGTAAAAAGATATTCACCATATTTTGTAGGACTCTTAGAGCGGCAGCGGCTATAAGAAGAAGAATAAGTCAGCCATTGTGAACGACGATTTGAGAGCTTCAAGAGAGATAGAGTTTTCTTAAAAGAGTCCTTTTACCCTTTAAGTCATTTTGTGATCAATCTTCTTAGTCTTTAAGGTTCTTTGCAATTGTTCTTATATTGAGAACAATATTGTTGTCCCCGTTGACCTTGAAGCTTTGATGATCTAATTCTTATGATTCTTCAAGGTTTGTGTTGTGTTTGATTAGTTCTAGGAGTCTATAACGCATTTAGTCTTTTTATTATTTTTATTTTTTTCATTGTAAACGTTTTCTTTAACTTGTAGTCTGCAAGTTTTTTATTAATGAAAGTTTTTCAGTAACCATAGTCTTTCTGAAGTGTTTAAATTTATGTTATTATTTATTCCGCTTCGTTTTACTGCGGTTTTATTCAATTCTGTTCGTGTTCCCTTACGTATTGAGTTGTGTTGTCACTCGTGATTTGTGATTGTTATCTTTAAGTACAAGTGGCCGATTTCCAGAAACAAGCTACAATTCGTTCACCCTGTTACTGATTGGAGGCCACGATTAACTTGATATACGTAAGAATGCACCTCATGTTAAATCAGTGTCAACTATTAGCAGGATTAAATCATAATTAATGGCTCACTATTTTTCATATTTTCTCTCCACCTCTTTCAGTAGGCAACGATTTGTGCGAGCCGCTCAAATAACCCAATATTGGTTCACAGTCAATAACATCTTCCAAAACCTTTCTTTTTCCGGTATGCCGCTCCGCGATAATGAGCAGGTCGTTGCTTGGTTTCCCTATCCTCAGAGTCAAGCTTGGAGAGGATCTACCCATTTTAGATGCAGCTTCTCTGGATGGCCCCGCTATTCATTCCACCGGTATGCTCCCAGGTACCTGTAAGATGGTGTTTTTTATTAGAGTGTGCCGGGTCCACAATCGATGCAACCAATAAAATATCACTACCTCACTTTGTATCCATCATTTTGTAAACTTCTTTTGTGCCCCCATCATTGCCCGTAAGTTTATTACAACTACAAGTTTAAGTTTAAGTTTAGTATGTGTGTAATATCAAATATTGATTGCTTCTTAGTATGTATGTAACATCTTACAACTACAAGTTTAAGTTTAGTACGTGTGTAATATCTTACAACTACAAGTATGTTAGGACGGGTGGGTAGTAAACATAAAGAAAAATGTGATCCAAAATGAAGAGAAAGAACAAAGGACACATACTAATTGAAAGATTGGATATTCATTTTGAGAGAGACAGATTATTAAGTATTTTCATTTTTTATTCTATTTTCATGTTTTATTTTATTTTTACAATTTTTTATTTGTGTAGTTCCATTATAGTACAAGTCTACAAACATATACTCCATCTGTCTTTTTAGTCTGTTCACTTTTAGTCAACCGGAGTAAACTTTGACCAAACATTTAATATCAATCTAACAATCCTAATGAAATTTTAAAAATTATTATTGATAAATTAAATGACTATTTATCAATTACAATTTTTAGAATTACATTAGGATGATTAGATTGACATTAAATGTTTGGTCAAAGTTTACTTCCGTTGACCAAAAGTGAACAGACTAAAAAGACGGAGGGAGTATATACATACATGCATCAGAAATTGAAAATATTTCCCATCCTTTTTCTATACATTTTTTATGTACAATTTTCCCCTTTTCTTTGAGGTCCTTGCTTGGCATTAAGAATTGCCTTCTCCATTCATCACCTCAGAATAACTTTTCAAAGTGCCTCGCATTCTGCATTTATTCAGAAATGGTCAAGCAGCACAAAACCAAGATTAGAGGTGTGGCTTCACCAAATAAAACACCCGGGATTGGACCACTAAGGAGACTGTTGCATCAACGGTTCGTGAGGCTTAATCGACAAAATAGACGGTGGATTAAGCTCAAAGAATGCCTTGCTACCTTCGCTATACCCCCTTATGCAAATTGTGTCGCCCCGGCCATGCCAGATGCCATCTTGAACATTGTTCATCTCCAATGTTCTAGATTCCTACTCCATAACAAAACAACATAAAAAAAAATTATCTATCTCCATTTTTTGGACATTTATTTTGGGACGGAGGGAGTTTTAAGAAAATGAAAAGATAGTATCCTGCTTGAAAGGAGCATTAACCTGAGAAAGGGAGCAGCATGGGAAAATTAGATGGTATACGCAGTCGTCCAATGAACTATCGCTACCCTGCAGAGGGAACGATTACAGGTTTTTATCAGTAAAGTTCATGAGCATGCAATCATGGGAATTATTAACAGAGCAATGACACGGAGTATTCATGAGTCAGAAAACTGGAAGTGGATAAAAGGCGCCAAAAAGACAGTAAAGATCTCCAAAATAATCTAAAAGCAGAATGTCGTTAAACCAATTACTCCTTCCGTCCCAGAATTATAGTCTCATTTACCCTTTTTGTTTGTCCCAAAATCTTAGTCTCCTTTTCAAAGTTAGGCTTTAAAATCATTGAATTTTCAAAACTAATAATGTAACCATAAAATGTTGGAAAGTCAAAGGGACTATCAATTTGGGATGGAGGGAGTACAAAACTAAGGTAAAGGCCAGTGGCGGAGCCAAGAATTTCTTAAAAGGGAGGGCGAAATTGCATAACATATTTAAGGGGGGCAAAAAAAAAAAAATGTTACTGCGTTTATTTTTTGATATAAAGGGGGGCAAAGTCTAATATAAAGCACTAATACTCCTAACTTCTAAAAAAATTGCACTAGTAAAATTTGGTTTTTTAAAACAAAGGGGGGCAATTGCCCCCATTCAATACACATACCTCCGCCCCTAAAGGCAATCCATAGGGAGGTGTCTCATAAGTCGTGGCACAAAGGGGCACTATAAGCTATAGCCGTGGATAATATACTCTCAGTCTAGACTCCAAAAGGGTAATTTACTCTTAAATTCTGGGATTTTTGCATATCTTCATCGACAATGTAAATTGAACGAACTTTTATCTTGTCACTGCCTCCTCAAAAGTGCATATCACAGAATGAAGTTTGTACTAACGTTTCATGGAATGGAATGGAATGATATAGAATAGAATTGTCATTGTTTTGTACCAAACACGCAGTGTTTATTTAAGGCAAATCCTTTAGAGGAGCAACGCATAAACTTCACCCTCCTGGTTTTTTTTGTTTTTTTTTTTTTATATCTTCTTCTTTGCTCAAACAATCTAGTTTAGGCAATGACTAAAGGTGAAGATTTTCCAGAAAAACTAAAACTCCTGGAAGTTTATATTATTTGCATCAATTAATTCAACTATAAGGAAGCTGCAAGAACTTCCAGTACAGCAAGGTTTCTCAAAGGGACAAATCTGATTTTTGTCCATCGTACTTTCGGGCATGTTTCACTTTTACAATCGAACCTTATTTTCTTTTCATTTTTACCATTGTACTACAAACAATGGTGACATTTTATAATAAAGATTGGGTACAAAATGACACCATTGTTTGTGGTACGATGGTAAAAATGAAACAATAACGCTTGATGGTAAAAGTGAAACACGCTCCAAAGTACGATGGACAAAAACGGAGTTTTCCCTTTCTCAAAAACCAAATTCTGCTAGGATTGTCAAAATAGAAAGAAAGAGAGTCATGAAAAGTGGTACAGGCAGGCATGCAAGATGATTGGTTCCAACGATAGTCCAGACCAAAACGGCATAGTATGCGAGAATAAGCACAAGCAGAAATACATACCATGATATTAAACTTTCTTCTGATCTGGGTACGATAAAATCCCAAATATGTTGCAACAGATAGAGCAAAACCAACCCCAAGATACAAAAAGCAATGCCTCTTTGTGACGAGAAATGCTGTCAAGTTGGCAAGTGCAGTAGCAGCAATAAGGAAGTACACAACACCCTGCCATCACAATAAAGAAAAGTTTGAAGCGTTCAATCTTGGAGCGACCAAGTTGATATATTATTCGATAGCAACCCAATAATCTTTCACCTCCATCAATAAAAATCCATCATATGCTATAAATTTTATTCAAACCAAAAAATAAAGATTGTTGACATGCTTTCTTTAGTCTCCTGAACAAGCATTTTAGATATACAATCATGATGTCACAGAAATATCCCGATTTTTGACTTGATGTGTTACAGTGAAACATGAAAGACGAACAAAAAAACAGTAGACGTAAATAAAGAACACATGTATTTATGTTGTTCAACAACGATGTGATTACCTGAAGAAAGCATGGACCAAAACCAGCTAGTCTCATATTCTTCCCAAATTGATAGCATGGACAACTGAAGCAACAAGTCTTTTTAAGTTATTTATCATAATCTCATAAAAAGCTATGAAAATCTATGTATCATCTTTAATGCAATGTATAATTAACCACAATCATTAAAAATCAAAGAGTTGGTTTTGGGGGGAACTAGTTCCTCCATAAGAAGTGGGACTTTTTATAACTTATGGAGAAACTAGTTTCCCCCAAAATTTTCTCAAAATCAAATGAGAAATAATAACAAAAAAAAAAAAAAAAATACAGGAAACGATTTTGACTATTTCATTCCTGGACTTGGACTACTTCAGTTAGGTTTCTTCCAATTTCTTTGAACTTTTCACAGAAATGCTATTAAAAAAAAAAAAAAAAATGTTGCAGATAAATAAAAATTCTAAAATATCATCAAAGAATCCCTTATTAAAATCCCTTATTAAATTATTTATATATATATATTTCAAAGTGAAGAAAAGAGAAGAAATTACCAAGAGGATTGGAGAGCGGAGCGAGGATGATCGAGGCAATGAAGAAGGTCACCTTCCCACATACGAAAAACAGCGCCGCCGCCTCCATATTCAAGATCATCATCGCCGTCTAATTTACATTTACCTTGATGGGTTTGCAAAGCCACCTTCGAACATAGCATTTCGAAATCAACAACACCCACTCCATGTACAATTAATTTCTCTTCTTCCTCCTCCCCGGCCGCCGCCTTGTCGGAATTCGCCACCATGTTAGCTTCTTTAATTTCCGTAATTCCTCCTCCCAAATTAATCAATTAATTAATTAATCGGAATCTCTTTTCTCAATAATGTAGGAAGGGGATAACGCAGAATGGGGGATGGTTACACGAGTATAAATCTTATCGGGGATTTGCTTTTCTTTTTACTTTTTGTTTTTTCTGTTGTGCAAGAAAAGTTTTCGGTTATGGAAGTGAGAGATGGTGGAGAATGAATGAGCAAGGTTGGGTTGGCGCTTAATTATTTTTCTTTTTGGTCGGTCTGATCCCTTCCTGTATTGAACCGTCCAGTTAGTTGGTCACACACATACCTACCTCATATTGGATTTTTTTTATTTCTTTTATAACTTAGGTGTCGGTGCTTGCGCCCCATATTTCTAGGACTCTCTCTATCTATCTGATCTCAGTCGCCAAATCATGTTTATTGGAGCGAGCTCATATTGGAATTTTCTTTTTAATTTATTTTAGGTCTATCGATATTCTAAATTACTCTATTTGTACTTCCGCTTTTAGCGATTCTGATAAAGAATTTAAGAGACAATGACCGAACTTGAAGAGACAATTCAAGAACACAATACTAGTTTCTGAGAGAAACTAAATTTCATTGAATAAAACAAAAAAACTGCCTACTATCCATGATTCCCAACAATTTATACAAGAACTACCCATGACCAAACTGCCCCACTAACATTACTTAATTAAAAGAAATTAAAAGAGAATAAAAATGTTGAATTAAAAGGCCTAAAAACACTAAAATGACGTTTTCGCCCCTCAAACAACCCCGGATGGCTAAAATCCGTTCTAGTCATCGCGACGCGATGACTTGATATTTACATCCCGTTTCGAATGTCCTCGCCAAATTTTGTGTCATTCAGAGATCGTCACTTTTAGCCCAAAATTACCCTGTAGTCCCTGCATCACATTCATGTTTACTTTGTAACCGTTTTTACCACCCTACTCCAAATACGCTTTTATTACACCCACACCCGATAACAACATCCAAAATTGTTAGAAAAACAAACAAAACTTAACGAGAATTAACTTCAACACCCCTTAATAATGTTAAAGTTCGGTAGGGTAGAGGCTAAAATTGAGGGGAAATAAATGCTAATCGAGTGTAAATTCAACTGTTGATAGCATCTAACATATTACAAGATAGAAAGCCAGAATTGAGCTCTTGAAACTCTATATTGGTGCTTTACCAAAAGCTTGAGCTCAATTCGGGATCTACAACTTGTAAAATATTAGATTCCATCAGTAACTGAATGTTTACGATCGATTAGTCTCGGTTCCCCCTAGATTTCAGTCTCTAATCTCATGATTTTCTCGATTCCAGTCTCTACTCTCATGAATTTTAGAATTTGAAAGAAATATGCAGCTAGGACTGTTCTGGAAAACAGCTACTTATGAGTACAGTTGTGCTCACAAGTGTCAAGACAGTTGTCCTGTCAACTGTCCTATCAACTGGCGACGAACAGAGATTAAAATGCAGCGGAATTTTAAAGACAAAAATTAAACACTTCAGCAAGAATTACTTGCTGGAAAACTTTCATTAATAAAAAGGTCTTGCAGAATACAAGACAATGAAAGAAACAAAAACAACGAAAAGAGCAAACCTATTCTAGATCTCTAGAATAAACCAAACACTAAAACACTTGAAGTCTTTATGAATAAGAACTTCAAGAAAACAATGACTCTCTCTTAAAAAACGAAATTCTCTGAATGAATGCACAAAATCGGTTATGTGAACTGAATGGGATCACCTCATTTATAGATGCGGCATAATGGTCTTTTTGAGGTGAAGATATTCTTGATCAATACTCATCCAATCACCTTCCAAGAAGAGAGTCCATCTCTACCTAATATACAAAACAATAACTACCAAAGATAAACATTAGTAGGTTAGTCAAGTAAATCTTAACTAAAATAAATAATCCTAATATAAACTAATTCCTAAATAATTACAACTAATTCCTAAAATAACACTAAACTAATTATATACAATAAATATTATCAGAATCACAAAGATACACAAAAATAAGTAAATGAGTATTTCATACTCTTTCAATCTCCCCCTACCTTTGTGGTTCTGATCAAAATAACCAAAACAATAATCTCTCCCCTACAATTTGTACATTGGATTCTACTCCCCATAAATACATCTTTAGAACACATCTTTCTCCCTCTGAATATGAAGACCACATCTTTCTCTCCCTTTTTGAGAAGAACCATCAAACTCAAAGAAATAAAATTGAGAATATCTTCCACTCCCCCTAAATTTGAATCTCCCCAACAAAAATACCTCTAAGGGCATCATCAATCTCAACTCATATCGCAGCAAACCTTTATAGGCCAGAGAGTTCTACAGAATATGTACTTACCCTTTAAAACAGTAGCAGACTTACCAGTTGACTGTCTAGTTGAGTGACAAGTTGTCCGCACAGTTGCAGGAATAAGTTGCTTAGCACCAGCTGGATGCTTAACAACAAAAATGTCTGAGCTTGATCAGAGCAGCGGCAAACAATCATTTTGTGTCACAATCACTCAGTGATTCTCCTGAATTCTCGGATATTTCTGCAAAAATGTTAGAGATATTGCATTTGCAGAATAGGAACAAGATAAGATGAGAGAAATGTAGCTAGAAAACATGAGGAAGAAGATATACTCAACCATAATTCACAACCAGATTTTTGACATGGAGGAAATATCATGGGAGGACAATGATTCTTCCTAAGAACTCGGGTAGGCCAAGGAGTAGGGAGAATCGAGTGACTTTGAAGTACCCATTTGAATTCCAAAACAAACAAGGATTTTGATTTTAAAATTCAAACTTTTTCCATGTTTTGTGATAAATTGTCCGTCCCAGAATTAGAACTTGCCAAATTCAACTGACTCCATTTATCCACAATGTACCATAAATTCCACCAACTGCACAATGAAACTTGAACATCACGCCATTAGATTATCGTTAATCACATGAAAAACATCAATCTTTAACACATAAGAACAACAATTCAATTTGCTGATGTTAATACCATGGGAGAAAAAAAAACTTAGAGAAATTATGCCTAAACACACAAATGAAGATTGTCTCAATTTTGGTGTGACATAGTATGATCAACTCAGTCCATGACTCAGTTTCAACTCACAAGAATTCAATGAGATTCACCTTCAATCATGCAGCCTCTAGAACACTCCCTTTGAAGGCTTATGACTTATGAATCAGTTACGGGGAGGAGCTTTTCACTCTCACAATACAGTGTTACACTGATTCTCAAGTTATGTATGAATACACGTCAGCACATTGCCTAAATGAGTAGTAACTTCAAAGATTGGAGGCAGTTTGTTTTCCCCGAACCTTAGATTGAGTGACCACTCCATGATAACACAAGGAATTAACAAGATAATTTTATTATCGAGTCAAGAAAGGTCTCACATTCAAGGGTCAAAACTCAGAGTCAAGGAACTGAAGAAGACCAAGTGATCACAAAAGACAATCGTGCAAAGATGAATGCAATCTATAGCTATTTTTTTATTTTATTTTTTTAAGTTAGTGTGAACTGTAACATACCATTATACAGTCTATGCAAACAGTTGTCCGCACAGTTGTGCAGTCAACTGGTAACACACAATCCGAGAGACTTTTTAAGGGAAGAAAATCTCTCGAAATCCAATGCCTTGGTAAAGATATCAGCAAGTTGATCCGTTGTGCTTACATGTTCGAGAGTAATGATTTTTTGTTCAACGAGATCTCTAATAAAATGATGGCTAATATCTATGTGCTTTGTTAGGAAATGTTATACTGGATTCTTGGTAATATTCTGGGGACTTAAGCTATCACAAAATACAGTCAAGGTTTCACTTTTAAGACCATAATCCTTGATTATTTGGTTCATCCTCAACAATTGAGTACAATAAGTAACAACTCCCATATATTCAGTATTAGATGGCCTACGAACCAAGAACCTAACATCTTTCTTTTTAAATTTTACCACTTCCTCTTGTATGATATTGATCCAATTATTAACTTTTAAGGTTTCTGCCTCATCATCATGCTTAGAATTAGCAACGAAACAACAAGAGCTTACCTGATGGTACGCGGATTGCATGCATTCCAAACCGGCTAATTCCCGGTAATTTATTCGTTTTCCTCTTGTTTTCATTCCTTCATCCACTCCCCCAATGACTTGGGAAGTTAGATGATTTCCCTGTATCCTTGCAGTAGCATCAGTGCCTCTGCTTTCCTGATCTTCAATGATTTCAGAATCTGAACTGGAATCTGCTGCTGTCTGACCATCTGTCATGGCAGTTGACTGTTCATCTGGTCTGTCAACTGACCTCACAAGTGTTAAATATGCAGATTCTTTTGTACTCTTCTGTTCAGATTCATCATTAATCTGTTCAGGCTCCCAAGTGCAACCTGTAATACAATTCTCAACACAATTGACAATAAGATCAGGAGCATTATCAGAAATTGAGTTAAAACATGAATGATTTTCAACCAACTTGTAACAATGATCAGAGGATCTAACACCTTTCAAAACACGTCTGTTTGAATCATCGAAGACCTCACATATATTCTTATCAAACTTGACATGTAGATCATCATCACACAATTGGGTTATGCTAATTAAGTTTGCCTTTAACCCATTAACATGCAAGACATTATGCAAGTTAGGCAAACCATTAACATTCAGCGTACCTTTGCGAATCACCTCACCTTGAGTACTTCCACCAAAATTGACTTTTCCACCTTTAAAGGCTTCATAGTCTTTGAAATGCTCAAGAGAGCCAGACATGTGGCGGGAGCAGCCACTGTCAAAGTACCAGGCTCCTTCCACACTGCCCTTGAAGGAGGTAAACACCACTTGGCACTTTAGAGTGTCCTTTCTTACCCATGTGGCTTTTGGAGCAGACTGCTGTTGACTGAGCAATTGTGTCTCCAACTGTGCCCACAACTGGCTTGTCAGGTGGTTGCTGTTCTTCTCCAAGCCAAGTTCCTGTTTCAACTTATAACAAAATGGACGTATATGTTCAGGGGCAAAACAATGGTGACACACGTATCTCCTTTTTCTATTTTTTTTTTTTCTGTTTTTGTGAGGAGACACGTGATTAGCATTAAATCTCTCATTGTTTTTCGAAGTGCCCTCACCTTCCTTAATAAACACTGGATCTCCATAGCCTAAACTTGATTTTCCTTGGTTCCCCATGTTCAGAACCTCTTCCAATTTAGCCTTGCCATTGTTAAGTTTATTGAGTGTAATGGTTTCTTTTTCAAGATTGCTTTTATATTTCTCACACTCATTGTCTTTTTTGGTAAGCATGACTTCTAACCTAGCTATAGAGTCCTTTTGAGAATCATTTTCACTTCACAACCTCTCATTCTCAGACTTTAATTTCAGATTATCAGAGGTGAGTTTTTCATTTACCTTCTTGAATTCCTTGAGTTGTTCCATTCGTTTGGACCAGTCTGTAAACAACTCAACGTATGTATTGTGCAGGTCCTCATACGTGGCACTATCATCTTCTTCCTGTGAGGATTGTTCAGATTCTCCTGTAGTTGTAGCATTAAAACAGGTATACACATCAGTGTCAGTTGTGTTGTCAGTTGTGCAGTCAGTTGACAACACATCTTCACTATCAGACTCACTATCAGAAAGTGAAAACTGTGATGAACGTAAAAATGACAGATTTGTTGTCTGGTCATCATCATCAGAGTCACTTAGAGTAGAAGTGACACGCCCCCAGGTCCCGGGATCCCCTAATAGAACCTCAAACCCGGATGCGCGTGACTAACGAGAATCAAGAAACTAACAAGAAACAGGATGACATCTGTTTATAACAAACTGACATGATATATATACTCAAGAGTAAGGAGCTATACTAGCTCACAACACGAGTTCTAGACAAGAAAATTAAAACCAAACATGATTATACACAGCGGAAGAAATGCCTAGCACATAAGCTGGCACTACAAGATGTCTAGAGACAACAAGTACTATACAAGACTGTCTACCCCAAAAATAAGGAATACATAACCCATAATACATCGTCCACACCAAAATGTAAAAGGACACAAGCCCCAAAAGAATAACCACATGCGTAGTAAGCTCCCTGCAATGTCGAGCCTCACTGCGCACTATCACTAGCCTTCCTTTGATCTAAGGAAAACAAATAAACAAGGAACGGGGTGAGATAAATCTCAGTAAACTATTAGATGCAACTACTTGACATGTTATCATGCAATTCAAGTAGATACTCAAGTAATCATATATCAAGTATCATCAAGTAACAAGTATATGAGAGGCTAAGCCACTCATCAAGTAGCACATAAGGCTAAACAAGCAAGTTATAAAGGATGTTGCTTCCTTCCTTATTCCTCCCAAGAATACCATTGTTGTCGTAGCTTGTATTACTTTGACAATCACGATCAATATCAAGAAACTGCTTATTCAGTATATATCAGAAGACCCGGTAACTAGTGTCATTCCCAAGATCAAGACTCACGAGGTGTTCAAGAGTTTAGCATTCACTTAAGTCAGGCGTATTGCTCCAACCAAGGAAGCTATACCCTTACTATGGCCGGTAGTAAGGGGTCAAGCGTAAATACATAGGGACCCAATTATCACTTAAGCCCCAGCTCTCGCGATAAGCGTGAACCTATATATTTCTGAACAAGCAAGGAGAATCAGCTGGACTCACACAAGAATGTACAAGTAGGTATTTACTTGAAATACGGGAGAAGAACTAATCCAAAAGTAGTGGACTAGCTCAACAAGGAACATGCTTCAAGTAATCAAGAAGTCACCTTGTTATCAAGCAACTATATGCAATGTTTGCACATACACATCAAGAACATGTCTCATACAAGTTAGTGCTTGTTCATAGCACTTTCTAGTTCATTACCATACATATGTATTGGCATCAAGTCATGTACAAGATTTTATTATCTTATATTCTAGTCTTAATCCAATTCTTTGGATGTTCAAGTCATGTACAAGATTTTATTGTCTTATACTTCAGGTTATAATTCCAATCTTTGGACATTCAAGCATGTATAAGAGTTATACATTTACTCTTACAAAATCCCAATCCTATTCTTAGGATGTTCAAGTCTAAAACTTTGTTCTAATGCCCCTAAGGTGCACAATTATTGGTTTCAAGACAAGAATAACACATTAGTGCTTGTTCATAGCACTTTCAAGACATAAAGAAGAGTTAATACTCTTATACTTAAGTTCTCATTTGAGTTCTATAAGTTTTCATGTTCAAGACTAAGTTCTAATGCCCCAAAAGGTACATATACACTTGCTAGGACATCTTATACTAAGGCTCTATGCCTTAGGAGGGATAAGCTTTCATTTCATTTTAGATTCTAAACACTTTTGTTGAAACAGGGGACCGGGCGGGCGCCTACAATGGACCGGGCGGCCGCTCATTAGAGCACTTTTGAAACCAAAACTTCTGATGAAATGGGCGGGCGCTCGAAGGATAACCAGGAGGGCGCCTGGTGCGATTTTCAGCAACACTCAATTTCTTTCCAGGCTTAAGAATTCTCCGTCCCAAGTGTAGGAGTAACTTCTACTAACATTTTTAACAATACCAAGGAGTATTATACCAGCTTAAACTAATACCTTCAAGTTCCTTTCATGATTTAACACAGAGGGTTATACTCCCTTTGTCCCAAAATTACAAGTACCATAAAAGTTGTCCCAAACACAAAATTAACATTCACAAGTATCAGGAATAACATTTATGCATGTTATTACAAGCAAGGGGGAGCTAATAACTTACCTAGTCCAAAATCAAGTTGACCCAAATTTATTTATGATCGGCCTGGAATGCTCTATTCAACGCCACGAATCTTTATCCGGGATCAGAATCAAGAACAGAGGGATAATTAAACTCGAAGAGTCGAAAATAGGGTAAACCCTAAACCTAACTTTTCAGAACAGAGGAAACAACGAGAAGAAATTGGGTAAAATGCCTTCTCAGGCAAACCCAAAACAAGATATACATTCAAGTTTCGAAAAATGACACTTAGGCCCCTCAAGTTTCACTTTTAACAAAAAGGCCCCTAAAGTCACATTTTCACAAATAGCCCAAAAGTCAAAACTAGACATTTAACCACCTTAATATTCTAAAGCAGTTAAAAAATTAACCCAAGTAAAACTAACACATAATATGCAAGTTCAAGTATTTAACAAGTAAGTCAAATATTTAACAAGATTAAGGATGGGCGTTACATCCTCCCCACCTTAAAGAAAATTCGCCCACGAATTTTACTTACCAAAATTTTTAAATAGGCTCGGGTATTTATCTCTCATCTCTTTCTCGGTTTCCCAAGTAGCCTCTTCTATTTCATGATTTCTCCAAAGGACCTTCACAATAGGAATCCTTTTGGTACTCAAGACTTTCTCTTTCCAGTCAAGAATTTCAACAGGTTGTTCCTCATAAGACATATCAAGCTGAAATGGAATAGCCTCATACTCAAGAACATGCGACTCATCCGCCATATACTTGCGAAGCATAGATACATAGAATACATCATGAATACCAGATAAAGAAGGTGGTAAAGCCACTCTATAAGCCAACTTCCCAACTCTTTCAAGAATCTCAAATGGACCAATATAACGAGGAGATAACTTTCCTTTCTTCCCAAATCTCTTTATACCTCTACGAGGAGAGACCTTCAAGAATACAAAGTCACCTACCTGGAATTCAAGATCCCTTCTACGATGATCTGCATAACTCTTTTGTCTACTCTGAGCTGTGCGCAATCTATCTCGAATGAGTTTCACACTCTCAACTGACTGTTGAACCATTTCAGGACCCAAGAGTCTAGCTTCTCCCACTTCATCCCAGCATATAGGAGATCGACATTTTCTTCCATAAAGAGCCTCATATGGAGCCATTTCAATACTAGACTGATAACTGTTGTTATAAGCAAACTCAACTAAAGGAAGATGAGTATCCCAACTGCCTTTGAAATCCACAACACAAGCACGTAACATATCCTCAAGAATCTGTATAAGTCTCTCAGATTGCCCATCAGATTGGGGATGAAAAGCTGTACTGAAATTCAATTTAGTACCCATGGCACCCTGAAGAGCCTGCCAGAATCGAAAAGTAAAACGAGGATCTCTCTCAGATACAATACTCACAGGAACCCCATGCAGTCGGACTATCTCCTGAACATACAAAGATGCCAACTGAGACAATGAATATCCCATGGAAACAGACAAGAAGTGAGCTGATTTAGTCAACCTGTCCACTATAACCCACACAGCATCGTGGCCTCGTCTGGTACGTGGCAAACCAGTCACAAAATCCATCGTGATATGCTCCCATTTCCACTCTGAAATTTCTAATGGTTGCAACAAACCTGCTGGACGTTGATGTTCCACTTTCACTTGTTGGCAAGTCAAACATTTGGATACATACTCAGCAATTTCTCTTTGCATATTATTCCACCAAAAAAGTTTCTTCAAGTCTTGGTACATTTTAGTGCTTCCAGGATGAATAGTATACTTGGCTTTGTGAGTCTCTTCAAGAATTCTCTTCTTAATCTCAAGATCAACTGGAATACAAACTCTGCCTCGAAAGGTAAGAAGTCCATCATTGTTGAAAGAAAAATCTGGTTGCTTTCCTTCATTCATTCCACTAATGATTTTCTGCAATTCAGAATCAGTTACCTGAGCTTCTTTGATCTGTTGGAGTAAATCTGAAGTAGCCTTTATATTAGCAAAAATAACTCCATGTCTAGATTCACAAGGACTCCAATCACACAAGTCTTCTAACAATTTCCATTCACGAATCATCAAGCAAGAAATATAAGTCTTTCTGCTCAGTTCATCTGCCACAACATTTGCTTTTCCTGGATGATAAAGGATAGTACAATCATGATCCTTCAATTTCTCCATCCATCTACGTTGTCTCATATTAATCTCTTTTTGAAAAAACAAGTACTTCAAGCTCTTATGATCTGTGAAGACTTCAAATTTTGTTCCATACAAGTAATGCCTCCATTTATGCAAAGCAAAAATAATCGCAGCCAACTCTAAATCATGAGTACGATAATTCTTTTCATAAGGAGATAATTTTCGAGAAGCATAAGCTATTACCTTGCCATCTTGCATTAAAACACAACCCAATCCTTCTTTAGAAGCATCAGTATAAATCATGAAATTCTCAGAACCACTAGGCAAAGCCAAGACTGGAGCTGTAGTCAAGCGCCTTTTCAACTCTTGAAAACTTGCTTCACACTTGTCATTCCACTCAAAAGAAATAGCTTTCCGAGTCAGATTAGTCAATGGAGTAGAAATCTTGGAGAATCCATCAATGAACCTCCGATAATAACTAGCCAAGCCCAAGAAACTACGGATCTCTGTCACTGTAGTCGGCCTCTTCCAGTTTACAACTGCTTCAACTTTGGAATGATCTACTGCAATACCAGTAGCAGACACAACATGTCCCAAGAATGAAACATCTTCTAACCAGAAAGCACATTTGCTGAATTTTGCAAATAATTGTTTCTCACGAAGAACTTGCAATACCACTCTGAGATGTTGATCATGCTCAGCCCGTGATTTAGAATACACAAGAATATCATCAATGAATACCACCACGAAACAATCAAGATATGGTTTGAATATACGGTTCATCAAATCCATAAATACAGCTGGAGCATTTGTCAAACCGAATGGCATAACAATAAACTCATAATGCCCATACCTGGTACGAAAAGCTGTCTTTGGTATATCCTCAGATCTGATTTTTAACTGATGATAACCACTTCTCAAGTCAAGCTTCGAGTACACTACTGAACCTTGAAGCTGATCAAACAAGTCATCAATATGAGGTAACGGATATTTGTTCTTGATAGTTACCTAATTAAGATCTCTGTAATCAATACACAATCGCAGAGTCCCATCTTTCTTTCTGACAAATAACACTGGTGCACCCCACGGTGATACACTAGGCCTGATGAAGCCCCTTTCAAGTAATTCCTCAAGCTGTGTTTTCAACTCTCTCAACTCAGCTGGAGCCATTCTATAAGGTGCTTTAGAGATTGGTGTTGTACCTGGTAATAACTCAATACAGAACTCAAGCTCTCGATCAGGTGGCATGCTATACTCAGAAGAGAACACATCTGAAAATTCAGACACAACAGGAATATCTTCCATCTTGGGAACAAATAAACTCTGGTCAAGCACACATGCGAGATACCCGGCACAACCACGAGATAAAAGTTTTCTAGCTTTTAAAGAAGAAATAACATGTATAGCACATAAAGGCCTATCATCTTCAAAGGTAAAATCAGGCAAACCAGGTATAGAAAAAGTTACTACTTTTCTATGACAATCAACAGATGCATGATGCACATAAAGCCAATCCATGCCAAGAATCACATCAAAGTCCCTTATAGGTAACACGACTAGGTCAGCAAGAAGGTCATGATCACCCACAAGAACCTCACATTTCTTGTAAACCTCAGAAGCAAACATGCAATCTCCCATAGGGGAAGATACTTCTAGCACATAAGGCATAGAATCAGGAAGAACATGCAAGTGCGATACAAAATGAGATGCCACATAAGAATGAGATGAGCCTGGATCTATCAAGACTCGCGCTCTCGTACTAGAAAGTAATATAGTACCTCCTATGACCGCAGAAGATTCAGCTACACCCTGCTGATCTAGAGCAAACACTCGACCCTGAACTTTTGGTCGACCCCCACTATCTCTCTTAGTACCCGAGGCCTGTTGACTTGTACCCCCAACTTGAATTCCTTAGCCTTTAGGACAATTCTTGATAAAGTGCCCAGTTTCACCACAAGATAAACATTTCCCTTGCTTTAGCCAACACTTGTCTTCAGAATGGCCTTCTTTCGAACAATAACCACATACTCTCCTGGGACCTTGGACTGTTGTCCTCGAACCAATTGATACACTACCTTTACTTTCAGATGGCTGTCGGAATCGACGATCTTGGCGGCTAGATTTACCACCCTTAGAACCAGATCCCTGTGCTTTCTCTGATACACGGCCTGTCATGGTTGTTCCCAACTTTACCTTATGTTCTTCAATGTCATTTTCAATAGCATAAGCCTTCTCCACTGCTTGATGATAACTAGTAAGCTGTAGAGAAAGAAGTTATTTCCTATACTCAGTCCTCAACCCCTTCACAAACCTCTGTGCCTTCTTGGCTTCATTTGGAACTAAGTGATCACAATACCTCGCCAATTCTGTGAACTTGGTTGAGTATTGCCCCACTGTCAAGCTTCCCTGCTCCAGATTAAGAAATTCCATCTCTTTTCTGTCTTGGACTACTGTTGGAATAAACTGTGACTTGAATGCTTTAAGAAAATTCTCCTAAGTCTGTGGTACCCCTTCCAGTTCCCAACTTTTATTCAACACTTGCCACCAATGTTCAGCGGCTTTCTCAAGTTTAAAGGTTGCAAAGGTTACCTTATCACCACCTACACATCTCAAGGCTGTAAAGATCTTCTCAATACTTTCAATCCACTCTTTTGCCTTATTAGCATCAAATTCCCCGTCAAAGCTACGAGGTTTCAACTTCAAGAACCTTGTAAGTCGATTAGGATAATCCCAGTCTATATTATCAACCATCTTTTCTTGAGTAGTTATAGATCTCAGTTGATTACTACCACTTGTACCTTCAGAACTCATTGTACCTGTAGGTAAACACTCGGCGTTAATAACACCCCAAGACTAACCCATACCTAGGCCATAGACCCTATCCAGACTTAGAGCAAACCAAGTTAGCTAAACAGGGTAGCTAAACCAGGGTAGCTCTGATACCAACCTGACACACCCCCAGGTCCTGGGATCCCCTAATAGAACCTCGAACCCGGATGCGCGTGACTAACGAGAATCAAGAAACTAACAAGAAACAGGATGACATCTATTTATAACAAACTGACATGATATATATACTCAAGAGTAAGGAGCTATACTAGCTCACAACACGAGTTCTAGACAAGAAAATTAAAACCAAACATGATTATACATAGCGGAAGAAATGCCTAGCACATGAGCTGGCATTACAAGATGTCTAGAGACAACAAGTACTATACAAGACTGTCTACCCCAAAAATAAGGAGTACATAACCCATAATACATCGTCATCACCAAAATGTAAAAGGACACAAGCCCCAAAAGAATAACCACATGCGTAGTAAACTCCCTGCTATGTCGAGTCTCACTGCGCACTATCACTAGCCTTCCTTTGATCTAAGGAAAACAAATAAACAAGGAACGGGGTGAGATAAATCTCAGTAAGCTATTAGATGCAACTACATGACATGTTATCATGCAATTCAAGTAGATACTCAAGTAATCATATATCAAGTATCATCAACTAACAAGTATATGAGAGGCTAAGCCACTCATCAAGTAGCACATAAGGCTAAACAAGCAAGTTATAAAGGATATTGTTTCCTTCCTTATTCTTCCTAAGAATACCATTGTTGTCGTATCTTGTATTACTTTGACAATCACGATCAATATCAAGAAACTGCTTATTCAGTATATATCAGAAGACCCGATAACCAGTGTCATTCCCAAGATCAAGACTCACGAGGTGTTCAAGAGTTTAGCATTCACTTAAGTCAGGCGTATTGCTCCAACCAAGGAAGCTATGCCCTTACTATGGCCGGTAGTAAGGGGTCAAGCGCAAATACATAGGGACCCGATTATCACTTAAGCCCCAGATCTCGCGATAAGCGTGAACCTATATATTTCCGAACAAGCAAGGAGAACCAGCTGGACTCACACAAGAATGTACAAGTAGGTATTTACTTGAACTACGGGAGAAGAACTAATCCAAAAGTAGTAGACTAGCTCAACAAGGAACATGCTTCAAGTAATCAAGAAGTCACCTTGTTATCAAGCAACTATATGCAATGTTTGCACATACACATCAAGAACATGTCTCATACAAGTTAGTGCTTGTTCATAGCACTTTCTAGTTCATTACCATACATATGTATTGGCATCAAGTCATGTACAAGATTTTATTATCTTATATTCAAGTCTTAATCCAATTCTTTGGATGTTCAAGTCATGTACAAGATTTTATTGTCTTATACTTCAGGTTATAATTCCAATCTTTGGACATTCAAGCATGTATAAGAGTTATACATTTACTCTTACAAAATTCCCAATCCTATTCTTAGGATGTTCAAGTCTAAAACTTTGTTCTAATGCCCCTAAGGTGCACAATTATTGGTTTCAAGACAAGAATAACACATTAGTGCTTGTTCATAGCACTTTCAAGACATAAAGAAGAGTTACTACTCTTATACTTAAGTTCTCATTTGAGTTCTATAAGTTTTCATGTTCAAGACTAAGTTCTAATGCCCCAAAAGGTATATATACACTTGCTAGGACATCTTATACTAAGGCTCTATGCCTTAGGAGGGATAAGCTTTCATTTCATTTTAGATTTTAAACACTTTTGTTGAAACAGGGGACCGGGCGGGCGCCTACAATGGACCGGGCGGCCGCTCATTAGAGCACTTTTGAAACCAAAACTTCTGATGAAATGGGTGGGCGCTCGAAGGATAACCAGGCGGGCGCCTGGTGCGATTTTCAGCAACACTCAATTTCTTTCCAGGCTTAAGAATTCTCCGTCCCAAGCGTAGGAGTAACTTCTACTAACATTTTTAACAATACCAAGGAGTATTATACCAGCTTAAACTGATACTTTCAAGTTCCTTTCTTGATTTAACACAGAGGGTTATACTCCCTTTGTCCCAAAATTACAAGTACCACAAAAGTTGTCCCAAACACAAAATTAACATTCACAAGTATCAGGAATAACATTTATGCATGTTATTACAAGCAAGGGGGAGCTAATAACTTACCTAGTCCGAAATCAAGTTGACCCAAATTTATTTATGATCGGCCTGGAACGCTCTATTCAACGCCACGAATCTTTATCCGGGATCAGAATCAAGAACAGAGGGATAATTAAATTCGAGGAGTCGAAAATAGGGTAAACCCTAAACCTAACTTTTCAGAACAGAGGAAACAACGAGAAGAAATTGGGTAAAATGCCTTCTCAGGCAAACCCAAAACAGGATATACATTCAAGTTTCGAAAAATGACACTTAGGACCCTCAAGTTTCACTTTTAACAAAAAGGCCCCTAAAGTCACATTTTCACAAATGGCCCAAAAGTCAAAACTAGACATTTAACCATCTTAATATTCTAAAGCAGTTAAGAAATTAACCCAAGTAAAACTAACACATAATATGCAAGTTCAAGTATTTAACAAGTAAGTCAAATATTTAATAAGATTAAGGATGGGCGTTACAAGAAGACAAACTCATCCCTCTCTTTTTTGGTGTGTTAGCACGCTCATTGCCATAGTGTCCAAATCCTAGACACGCCCTACACTGAATAGATTCAATCGGCGTTTTGCTTTCAGAAAAATGATTTTTCACACCAGGGGTTAATTCATAAATGGTTAAGACCCCAATAAGTTGATCAAAACTTAGAGTCTCGACATCATAAAATTCCTCTACCAACGAGATTATCATGTTGAATCTTTCTGGCAGGGGTCTTAATATTTTGCTTACGAGTCTAGCATTAGAGATTGATTCCCCTAACACATATAACTCATTTGCAATATTTATCAATTTAGAAAAAAAAATCATTGATGGTTTCATTCTCTTCCATTCTCATATTTTCAAATACAATTATTAAAACTTTAAACTTGGTCTGTTGACAGTCCATTATGGCTACTTTCAAGGATCACTTCTCAGTGTATCGAGATCAGGCTCTGGTGCCAATTGAAAGAAATATGCAGCTAGGACTGTTCTGGAAAACAGCCAGTACAGTTGTGCTCACAAGTGTCAAGACAGTTGTCCTGTCAACTGTCCTATCAACTGGCGACGAACAGAGATTAAAATGCAGCGGAATTTTAAAGACAAAAATTAAACACTTCAGTAAGAATTACTTGCTGGAAAACTTTCATTAATAAAAAAGTCTTGTAGAATACAAGACAATGAAAGAAACAAAAACAACGAAAAGATCAAACATATTCTAGATCTCTAGAATAAACCAAACACTAAAACACTTGAAGACTTTATGAATAAGAACTTCAAGAAAACAATGACTCTCTCTTAAAAAACGAAATTCTCTTAATGAATGCACAAAATCGGTTATGTGAACTGAATGGGATCGCCTCATTTATAGATGCGGCATAATGGTCTTTTTGAGGTGAAGATATTCTTGATCAATACTCATCCAATCACCTTCCAAGAAGAGAGTCCATCTTTACCTAAAATACAAAACAATAACTACCAAAAATAAACATTAGTAGGTTAGTCAAGTAAATCATAACTAAAATAAATAATCCTAATATAAACTAATTCCTAAATAATTACAACTAATTCCTAAAATAACACTAAACTAATTATATACAATAAATATTATCAGAATCACAAAGATACACAAAAATAAGTAAATGAGTATTTCATACTCTTTCAGAATTGTTCATTATTTGGGTGTTGATATTAACTCTCGTTAGATTTTGTTCGTTTTTTCTAACAATTTTAAATATCATTAAGGGGTTTGGGTTTAATAATAGCGTATTTGGAGTATGGTGATTAAAACTACTAACAATAAACATGGATCAATGTAAATTGGTTCAAAATATCGTTAGACTTATTTTTTTAGACTTTTTATTTTTAGTTTTTCGAGCGGGCTAATAAATTTGAGAATTGAGGATTGGAATTGGAATGATTGGGACAAATTGAAAAATTAACATAACAATTTGCTTGTGACTGATGGAAGAGATAGGATTTAAAACCTATACTGTCCGAGTTCATAGAAATTGAATAGCTCAACAGTCCAAATGTGGATTTGTAGCCTATAGGCCCTATACATCTGAGTTCATAGAAGTCAGATTACTCAATAGTCCAAATCTCATTCCGGCCTATTATTTATAGGGATTTTTCTTTACAAACGGATCGCTTGGTACAGCGGCTTGCTCATCTTTCACAACAAATGGGCTGCACTACTGATGGAATGTTGGGCTCAAAAGACGATTTTACATTAATGAGAGAGTGGGGGTCAAAAGACGATTCTACCTTAACGAATTATCAAAGGAGAACTTAAAGGAGAAAGATACACAAAAAACGAGGAGCTTTCAAACAGCACTCAAATTTGAAGTAATCAGTTGCAAGGTCTTCATAACAGAAACCTGAGCAAGACATTACAATACATTTAGATAACCATTGTAGCCCATGGTTGGGAAAAAAGGCAAAAACTATGAAAGACAATACAACAAAAGTAAGAACTTGAAGAACCAACATCAATCATCTTACGAGATCAAGTCTTCATTGCAGGTCTCACCAACCCCAAACCCGAACCACTTCCCAGATGCTTAAAATCTTTCGCTTCAAGATTTTCATCATGCCCAGCAAACCCGGTCCCACCTTTTGCCAATCCCACCAAGTTCCTCTCTTTACAACCCTTGTTGCATACCAAACATACCTTATCAACAGCCATGAACTTGTCAGCACACTTCTTACAGAAAACATGCCCACACGAGCTTAGAGCTACAAGTGACAACGTGTTGGTCAAAGTGACTTTGCAGCTAGGACAGATGTAACTCTTATCAAGAACAGAGGCCTTCTTCTCTTCAGTTGTGTCTTCAGTAAAATGGACAGGGAAAAGGGTCTTCATTTTTAGTTTTTCATTGCCTTCTGGACAGACTGTGCTGGTGGATGGGGGGTCCACTTTGACGGGAGCTTCTGGTGTAGCGGAAGGGAGCCAAAAGGCTTTCATGGTTCTCAGTGCTTCCTCTTCGTAAGAAGTGGTTTTTACACTGTTTGCTCCATGGAATCCGTTCTTGTCTCGGTTGTAGTTTTTATCATTGTACTGTGGTACTGCCCCATGGTTTTGTTGATCAAAAGCGTCTAGCTCTCTTGCTTTTTGAAGCGTTAGCTTCTCTGCCGCCTCCTCTTTTTCTTGCTTCTGTTGAGTAGTATGGGCAACTAGCTTCCTGCCAAATAATAAACCTTTTTCAGGATTGTGTTCAAAGAATGTAACCAAAAACTACTACCTCCATCCCACCTAAAGTAGTGGTTTGACCGAACATGCAAATTAGGAAATGGTTGACAATTGTTTATCAAAATTACCCTCCAAACATTTGAATTCAAAACGAGGGAACATCTGATTCAAGTTAGGTGGGAGATGTAGGTTACTAGCGAATTGGTTTAAAATGATGACCCAAAAAGGAAACTTAGTAGTATGGGCAATAATCTTCCTGCCAAACAATTAACTTCTCAGGATTGTGTTCGAAGAATGTAACCAAAAATGAAGAAAGGAGGCACACGCAATGACAATAAATAATACGAGTACATACTACGATATCCGTCCAACTTGAAGATTAGTATAGTAAATTGGTTGACCAAACACGCAAATTAAGGAAAGTTGTTGACAATTGTTTAAATCTAAAAATTGCCCTCCAAACATTTGAATCAAAACAAGGAGGGAACATTTGATTCAAGTTAGGTGGGAAAGGAAGATTAGTATAGTAAATTGGTTGAAAAAGGACGACCCAAAAAGGAAACTTACTCTTTAAGTGACAAACCACAAAGAAATGCCCACACCTCTTCAAGTGGGAGGGATGAAGAAAGACAAATTATTCTTATGTTCCTTTCCATGAAACACGGACACTACCAGCTGCTTAAGTTACACATTTTTGTATGATGGGGAAATTTGAAGAAGACGTGCACTATAGCCTCTCTTTCCTTCGGGGAAAAGATAGCTACGGAGTAGTAAATTATGTCCAGAAAACAACTTTCAGAAACTGGTATGCTTTTAAAAGAGACCTAACAACCAGACAAATGTCAAGTCCCATGCTAACACCTTCTATGTGTATGGTACACCGATACTGAAAATCTGGCTGAATCTTTTCCTTTGGTACAAATTAAAACAGGAAGACTGTTTATTTAAGCCAAAAATGAACTTGTAGATAGATGGGGTTCAGTTTATCAACAATCAATCCAACAACAGACTTCAAACAAAATTGAGTCAAATCAAAGACCTATCTATAAAAGAAAGATTAATGTGGAGCTGTTACAAAAATTACACCAATCTAAAACATATAATAGGAGTAACAAGAGACTGTTCCAGTAAATGCAAGTGCTTTGATCATTATATTTTCTCTATCACTGTCTATCTTTACTTCTTGGAAGTTTCCTTGGGTTCCCTAGTTTGCTGAGTTAAAGTGCTATTAACAACCACCCTAAATGAGGGGAAAAGGGGGTGTGACAGCATAGAAATAGAAATAGAGTATAGTGCAGGTAGATTTTTTGATGCAAAAAAGGGGATGATAACTGGACCAGAGATAAGAAAAAGAGGGAGAAGAGAGACAGACATAGAACAGATGAACAACATAGAAAATAGCTTGAGCCAAGGGGTAGAAGAAAAGGTAAAATTTCAGTCTGTGTTTTTTCCAATCAGGTATATGAATCATTTTCCACTATTGTATTTTCATAGGTATGTTCACACTCATCTAAAAAGTTTTAAAACAGTTGGTTCAAGGTGCCAATGCAACCCAAGATCCTAAGGCCTTGGTACCCGCTGTATAAATGTACAACTCTCAAGTACAACACAGGCATAATTAGGGTACAGGAAAAAGTAAAAGAGAAGCTGGTGACTAGGAATTGGAGCTAAAGAGTAATGTCAGATGTCGGGTAGGCACTAGGTTACATTCCAGAGGACAACTTATGGACCTCGATGCAGTTAGTTAATTTACAGAGAATATTGATGATGAATGACCACGTTCTGCTGAAACCTTTAATGCTACAACAAGTACCATAAAATGGGATAGAAGGAACCATAAGGTATTAACCCTGAAAAGTTGGTTATAAACAGTCTTTCAGCATATTGAATCTCAAATGCTCAAAGTCAAACATAAAACTTGGATGAATCAGCAACTTCTACTGATCCATATTCAATATACCTAATAAGCCTGGTTATTTCAAATCTCAATTTATGTTTTGGATATTAATATGACCAAGTCAGATGAAGGAACATTTCTATGGTATAAAGCTTTAGAGTTAAACTCAGAATAAATCATAGTCCCTCCGTCCCATAACAATGTGCACAAACTTCCCTTTTGGGCGTCCCATTGATAAGTCACACTTTCCTTAAATGGCATTTCTATATATTTCTTTATTCAATAAGACCCATTTGTCATACTCACAACAACTATCCATACTATTCCCTACCCTACTTTCTCTCTCCTACCTCACTTTTCATACAACAACACTATTATTCCCTCCTAAATATCTGTGCACACCCAAAATTGTGCATATTGTTATAGGACGGAGGGAGTATTCCCTAGTACATCTTGTAATAATATACCCCAGGTATTCTTTCACTTCAGTTTTTATGTAAGGCTGAGTCCATAAGGGATCATTAAAAAATATATGAAGTATAAAGTCTGTGCTCCTCTGTTCACAGGATGATATTATCTGGTACAACACCAAAACTTGTGATACAACAATCATAATGTTTGAAGAACAGCCTAAGCACTCAGATTCAAGGGAGGCTTTTGAGCATAGAGGACACAAATCTAGCTATATGGGATCCAACAAAGACCATGCTCAACAAAAACCTAGCAAAGAACGAAAATAGGAAAAGAGTTCATTTTAAAGAAGGTGGCCAGAAAACTGAGATAAACTTATCTCCAGTAATGAAAGGGGATGAGGAAGTCTTATGTAAGACGGTCTCACACGTGAGACGGATCTGGACGAGAGAGGAAATAGGCTTGCCCCGCTCCGCCCATAGGGGCAAACCATTTACTCTCTCAACAAGACCCGTCTCACACAAGTTTTTGTCAAAGGGGGATTACAAAGGATTAGCACGTAAGAGATGAAACAAAATCATGTGCATTATTGCTCTCCATCCCTTCCTCGGAAAAATGGGTTAATCTAAAATTACACCTAATACTCTATGATCTATCCAATAAACGTAAGCAGGGTTGCTGCTATGCGATTTTGTAGTGTTGATTTGTAGAAGGATGGTCAAAGTCAAACTTAAAACTTGGATGAATCAGCAACTTCTACTGATCCATATACATAATAAGCCTAGTTGTTTCAAATCTCAATTTATGTTTCGGATATTAATATGACCAAGTCAGATGAAGGAACATTTCTATGGTATAAAGCTTTAGATTTAAACTCAGAATAAATCATACTTCCTCCTTCCCATAACAATGTGCACAGACTTCGCTTTTGGCCGTCGCATTGATAAGTCACACTTTCCTTAAATGGATGTTTTATATATTTTTTATTCAATGGGGCCCATTTGTCACAACAACTACCCACACTATTCCCTACCCTACTTTCTTTCTCCGGCCTCACTTTTCATACTCACAAGTCACAACAACTACCCCAATTCCCTCCTAAGTATCCGTGCACACCCAAAATTGTGCATAATGTTATGGGACAGAGTGAGTATTCCCTAAGACGTCTTGTTATAATACACCCCAGGTATCCTTTCACTTAAGCTTTTATGTAATAAGGCTGACTCCATAAGGGAACATTAAAAAATATAAGGAGTATAAAGTCTGTGTTCCTCTGTTTACAGGATGATATTATCTGGTACAACACCAAAACTTGTGATGCAGGGAAAGAACAATAATAATTAAAATAAACATTAATTGGGTAATCACTCAATATCAAATATTGTTAAGAGTAATTTCAAAAATTACAATAAAAAGAACAATAATAATTAAAATAAAACATTATATAGTATATTCTTATATTGATCTCCATCAACTTGATTTTTCATATTCTTTTTGGTTGTACAATTCTTCTTCAATTCTCTTATCCAGACAAGTTTCAAAGACTTCCACCGAACTTATGGCACAGCTTTTAAAAGGAGCGCAGGAGTTGATATATATAGCAGATATCATGGTTCGCAGTTGCTAAATTTTTGTTATTCAGCTGGATTATTTCAGAGGAAAGGTTCCGCTATACAACAATCATAATGTTTGAAGAACAGCCTAAAGAACAAGCACTCAGATTCAATGGAGGGAGGCTTTAGAGCATAGAGGATAAAAATTGAGCTGTATGGGATCCAACAAATACCATGCTCAACAAGAACCTAGCAAAGAACAAAAATAGTTCATTTTAAAGAAGGTGGCCAGAAAACTGAGATAAACTTATCCCCAGTAATGAAAGGGGATGAGGAAGTCTTATGTGAGTGAGACGGTCTCACATCGTGAGACGGATCTTGACGAGAGGGGAAATCTCACACGCAAACCATTTACTCTCTCAACGAGACCCGTCTCACACAAGTTTTTGTCAAAGGAGATTACAAAGGATTAGCACGTAAGAGATGAAACAAAATCATGTGCATTATTGCTCTCCATCCCTTTCTCGGAAAAATGGGTTAATCTAAAATCACACCTAATCCTCTATGATCTATCCAATAACATCAAACTTCACCAAACTAACTCATCAAATAAGCCAACAACAAAATCAAATTCTGAAGCAAATTTGCAGATAAAAAAACAATAAATTCAAATGGTTTCAACCTTTTACCTTTGAATATCCTTCTTTTGGGACAACAAGCACTCGAGAATGCATTCTTTACAGAAGAGGTGACCCTTCTGACAGCACAATGGATCAATGAAGGGCTTCAAACAGAGGGAGCAAGCATCAAAGGGCTTAATCGAGTCTTTCCCAAGTCTCTCCCTTTGAGTTCCATAACCTAGCTTCTTCTTTTCGTCGTAGGTGAAGAAGGCTAAATCGTTGTTGTTCTTCGAATGTCTCTGCGGCATATTTGACTATGAATACTAAAATCGATTGGGGAGGTTGAGAACGAGAATCAATTGGGTGGATGTAATTTGGATCAAAAAGATTTAATATCAGAAACCCTAGAAATCCTCCTCTAAATTGGAGTATCAAAAGGGTGGTCCTGTACACACCCGTAAATGTTACGAAGACGCCCGTAATCCAAGTTCTTTCAAAAATGCCATCGAATGAAATGTCCAAACTAACCTTATAATGTATTGTACACTCACATCCACCTTGTACACCCGTAATTGTGGACTACTACAAAAATGTTAAAGACACCCGTAAATTTAATACACCTAACAACCAACCTATTAATTTTTACATTCCCCCATTAAATTTTACCATCACCAGTTTTTAACTTCCTTTACCCTTTCTTCTTCACCTATCAACTCCTCCAACTTTTTCTCTCAAAAAAAAAAAAAAAAACGCTCAAACACCACATTGTTATTAGTTCAAGCATTGTTGATATAGCACACAAAATGGACATTATTGTAAGTTTTCCTTGTATTATAACTCCTTTTTGTGTCTGTAAATTTTTCCAATAATCCAGTCTGAGTTTCAAAAGTTCGGCCAAAGGTGGACGAACCGGTGACAAATATTCGACCCTGGTCTACCGAACCCGATATATTTGTTCGGCAATCAGGTGCCGAACTTGTTAATAAAATTCGGCAATTAGGTGCCGAACTTGTTAATAAAATTCGGCAACAGGCTACCGAACTTTTTGAAATATTTCGGTCATTAATGACCGAAAACCGTTAAACTGTTTGGTAGGTGATTGCCGAACTTTTTAAAAAAAAAGTTACAACAAAATTTTAAATTTTTTTTTCTTTTCAGCCATTTTAGTACAATCATAGTAGTCTGTTTTCACCCATTTAACAACAATTTTAACAAAGCAATCAACGATTTCAATTTAACTTCGTGTTAAACCCTTTTTCCTTTTTTTTTTTTTTGCCAAATTGTGGGTAATTGATCTATTTGTTTGTCTTTGTAGTGTTCAACTGGTGATAATTACAGAGATGTTAATTTTGAAGATGTTTTTCCCGACTACACTCAGGCATTTACTATGCCTTTGCATTTCATTACTCGGGAGAGAATGTGTGAGTGGGTGCGTTCTACGGCAAAGGAGAACGGATTTGTAATCGTCATTGGCCGGTCAGACACTGGGAGTCGTAATACCGCACCACGAACGACTTTTACTTGCGAACGGAGCGGTACTTACCGTGAGAAGACGATATCACAATCTTCTGAAGATACAGTACAAAATGAAGTTGGAATAATAGATGATAAGAAAACTAAGAAAAAAAGATAGAGCGGATCAAAGAAATGTGGTTGTCCGTTTAAGCTGAAGGCTAGACAAGTGAACATTGAAGGCGAATGGTTTCTAGAAGTGGTATGTGGTGTCCACAATCACTCGGTTAATGTGTCTACGGTAGGGCACTCGTTTGTCGGTAGATTAGAGATAGAAGAGGAGAAGTACGTGTTGGAGATGTCTCAAGTAAATGCCCGGCCAAATAATATTTTACATGGCTTGAAGACAAATTTTTTAGATAATAAGTCCGTGGTAAGGACTATCTATAATGCACGTCTGAAGAACAGGGTGAATGAGTCTGCAGGTCGATCAAATGTCCAACAGCTCATGTATAAATTGGAGGAGCATCAATATTTCCATCTTTTTCGACGATGCAACAGGACGAATACCATTACGGACTTATTTTTTGCTCATCCGGTTAGCATTGAATTGCTACGTGCATTCCCATATGTCATATTGATGGATTGCATTTACAAGACTAATAGGTACAAGTTACCTTTGCTTGAGATTGTAGGTGTGACATCAACACAAATGACCTTCTTAATTGCTTGTGCGTACTTAGAGTCTGAGAAAGAAGACAACTACACTTGGGCATGCGGTGTATTGAAATCTCTGATGGATGAATCATGTCTTCCTAATGTTATTGTCACCGATAGAGAACTTGCTTTGATGAATGCAGTTCAGACAACGTTCCCTACATCACGTCATTTTCTTTGTCGGTGGCACATTAACATGAATATTGCAGCGAATTGCAAAAAAATTATGAATACAAAAGAAATTTGGGATGAGTTTAATCTTTGTTGGAATTTATTGGTGGGTGCTGAAACAGGGGAAAGGTTCAATGATTGGGTACGCCAATTAAACGTTCAATTTAGTGGATACCCTACGGCTGTGAAGTATGTCATGGATCAATGGATTGTGCCATACAAAGATAGATTTGTCACTTGTTGGACAAATCAGGTTATGCACTTTGACAACTTGACAACAAACAGGTATATTTATATATCCTTATTTTTTATTATTTTATTCAATTTATTAAACACATATTAAGTAAATATTTCACATATGTTAGGGCGGAGGGTCAACATGCCACGTTGAAAAAACAACTTGGGACAAGTCAAGGATCGTTTGAGACTTGTTGGCTTCAAATGCATAAACTCATAGAGACATCACATGTTGCAATCACGCACTCCTTTGAGAAAAGCAGGATTATAGTTCTACATAAATTCAAATCGTCCATGTTTAGTGAGCTACGAGGTATGGTCTCTATGCATGCGTTGACTTTGATGTTTAATGCAATGAATTGTCTAGGGGAGAATGGTGTAGATGTGTTGTTATGCCGGTGTCATTTGAGATTGACATGCGGACTTCCTTGTCCACACGAGCTTACGGAGTATTTATGATCGGGCTTACCCATCCCCCTTAGTGATGTACATGCTTACTGGCGGAAGCTAGACTTCTTGCCGGTTACAAGTTATGGTGATGGTGTTGAACAAGAACTGCACAATCGATATGAAGAGTGTAAGAGTAATCTTGATGTAAGATTTGAGAAAGCTCAACAAATTGAGAAAACTTTAATTGTGAGAAGATTGACAGAGTTTTGCAACCCCGAAGCAACTATGGTCAATGAACCCGTGTAGTAGCCGCCTTGGTCGCCTCCCTTTGGTCGCCGCTCGCCGCCTCCACCGCGTCAGTGGTCGCCGCTGTCAAAAACTCGTGTGTCCGTTCCCGTTTCTCCTCTCTCTGTGAAAATTGGGGGTGTGAAATTGGGTGTGTGAAATTGGGTGGGTAGAAGTATTTAATTATTGTGTTTTAAGTGGGGTAAGGGTATAATAGGAAGTTTGACAAGTTTGAGTTATTTTGGAAGAGTGTGTTGGAACAATTTTGTAACCCTGAATGCCACGCTCAGTTTAGAATGAGAAAGAGGAAGAGATGAAGCGGAAGCGTTAGGAGTAATACCTATTGAATCCATTGTCTTGATCTTGAAAGGAGAAATGAGATGATGAAGAACAAGTTAGGAAAGTGTTCTTCTAAATGATAATGTCTCTTAAACTCACAATGTCTTCTTAGCAATAATGAAGATTATTTAGTATGAAAGAATAAGAAATCAAGTAGTCTCTAGGGTTGATGGAAGACCCTTTATATAGGAGACAAGGTGACATTTCACTTAGGGACCACACCCTTTCAAGCTACCCTTTCAAGCTTGATGATGTTGTATTACCCTTTTGCCCATCACAATTAGATAATTATACATCAAAAGGAATTCTACACATTTTATTATTGTTGACTATACTTTATATTAATATTATAGACATGATTTTATTTATGGAAGTGCTAAATAATTTGTGTTGCAAGCCATAATGATCTAACAATCTCCCACTTGGGTTGCAAAACAAATTTCTTCCTTTTAAATCATGAATATAACATAAATAACAACCCAAATGTGCACTTTGTTGTTACTTATAACAATCTTGTCCATTAGCCATATAAGTATAGGACTAAAGGGGCAGTTGTTGTAATTGATTCGCAACTAAACCCACTATAATCACATATACCAATCCAACTAAACGACATAGATCAAAAGTATAGATGTGTAGCATGGAACATAATGAATATATACATATTCTCCAACTAGTCCAACTTTAACCAAATGAGATCAAACTTTAAAATAAAGAACAATAAATTGAAGAAACAACACAAACTCCCACTATATTAAATGTTATCAAAAGTTATTACACCCATATGAGCAACATGCTCGTGAAACACTAAAGGTGATAACGCCTTAGTAAACGGATCCGCTAACATAGAGTTTGTACCAATAAGTTGTATTTCTATTTGTTCTTTTTGTACCCTCTCTCTTACAACAAGAAATTTAATGTCAATGTGTTTAGACTTTGACGAGCTCTTGTTATTGTTGGAGTACAAGACCGCTGCCCTATTGTCACAATATAGCTTAATAGGTCTTTCGACGCTATCGACAATACGCAGTCCCTTAGTGAATTTATGCAGCCATATAGCTTGATTGGATGCCTCGAAACAAGCAACGAACTCGGCTTCCATGGTGGAGGAAGTAACGAGTGTCTGTTTGGCACTTCTCCAAGAAATTGCTCCACCGGCTAATGTGAAGACATACCCAGACGTTGATTTACGGCTGTCTTGGCATCCAGCAAAGTCGGAATCGGAATACCCAACGATCTCAAAATGATCCGACTTTGAATATGTAAGCATGTAGTCCTTTGTGTTTTGTAAGTACCGCATCACTCTTTTGGCTGCGACCCAATGTTCTCTCCCCGGATTGCTTTGGTATCTACCAAGCATCCCAACAATAAAATCTAAGTCTGGACGAGTACAGACTTGAGCATACATTAAGCTTCCTACTGCTGATGCGTAAGGGATATTTTCCATATACTTGGTTTCAAAATTGTTTTTGGGACATTGATCGAGACTGAATTTATCTCCTTTAGAGACAGGGGTGTCATGTGGTTTACAGTTTTGCATGCTAAACCTTTGTAATACCTTCTCTATATAGGCCTTTTGTGATAATCCTAAAGTACCTCGTGAGCGATCACGGTGTATTTGGATTCCTAATACAAAAGATGCCTCACCAAGATCTTTCATTTCAAATTTGTTTGAAAGAAATTTCTTCTTAGTTTCTTTTAGAAGGTTTATATCATTACTAGCTAGCAAAATATCATCCACATATAAGACTAAGAATATAAACTTACTCCCATTGAACTTATGGTATATACAATCTTCACCAATATTCATTTCAAAGCCAAATGAAAGAATTACTTGGTTAAATTTGAGATACCATTGACGGGAAGCTTGCTTGAGCCCATAAATGGATTTCTTAAGTTTACAAACTAAATGATTAGTTTTTTCCAAATCATCCACCATTTTTGGTTTCTTCATATAGATGGTTTCCTCAATGTCTCCATTGAGAAAAGCTGTCTTAACATCCATTTGATGAAGCTCAAGGTCATAATGTGCTACTAATGCCATAATGATCCTAAAGGAGTTTTTAGAAGATACCGGAGAGAATGTTTATTTGTAATCAATACCTTCCTTTTGAGTGAAACCTTTAGTAACAAGACGAGCCTTATGTCTCTCCACATTACCTTATGAATCCCTTTTGGTTTTAAATATCCATTTACAACCAATAGGTTTCACATCCTTCTGTAATGGGACAAGATCCCAAACGTCGTTGTCTTTCATAGATTTCAACTCTTCATTAATGTCATCAATCCACTTATGAGAATTAGGACTCTTAATGGCTTCATGGAAGGTGAGAGGCTCATCTCCCACTAGACCTAGGTGTCCTTCATTCTCGGCAAGATACACTTCATAATCATCCGATATTGCACTTCTTCTTACTCTATTGGATCTTCTTAAGGGCACCGGTTCATCCTCATTTTGAGGTTGTTGAATTTCCTTATTATGATCAACATTTTCATGTTGTTCATTATTTATAGGGGAGTCAATATTTTGAATTTGTTCCTCTTGAATTTCAGGTACAAGTACTTGATTTCCAATTGGAACTACTAAGGGAAGAGGTATAGAAATGGATTCCTCTTCCTTAAATTCAAAATTATTATTCCTAATTTCCCCTCTAAATTCAACATCCTCAAAGAACCTAGCATTTCCCGTTTCAAAAAACGTTCTAGTTTTCGGGTTGTAAAATTTATATCCCCTTGATCTCTCGGCATACCCCACAAAGTAGCAACTAACTGTCTTAGCGTCCAGTTTTCCTTCGTTAGGCCTATAAGGCCTAGCTTCTGCTGGACAACCCCAAACATGAAGATGATTTAAGGACGGTTTCTTATTCGTCCATAATTCATAAGGGATTTTATTGTTAGTAGCCTTAGAGGGAGCCCTATTGAGAAGATAAGTTGCGGTTTTTTAAAGCATCGCCCCATAATGAGTGAGGTAAAGAAGTATTAGAAACCATACTTCTTACCATTTCCTGAAGGGTTCTATTACGTCTCTCAGCTACACCATTCATGCTAGGCGAACCCGGCATAGTGTAGTGAGGGACAATCCCACACTCTTCTAAATAGCGAGCAAAAGGACCCGGACGTTGTTCTCCTGAACCGTCATTCCGACCATAGTATTCACCACCACGATCGGATCTAACGTTCTTAATAGTCTTACCCAGTTGATTTTCAACTTCGGCTTTAAAAGACTTGAAAACGTCCAAAGATTGAGACTTTTCATGAAGTAAATAAATGTATCCATATCGAGAGTAGTCGTCTATGAACGTAATAAAATATTGTTGACCATTCCAAGAAGGAGAAGGGAATGGCCCACAAATATCTGTATGTATTAGTTCTAAGACGCCTGATGCTCTCAAGGATACTTTTCTTTTCGAGTTTGTAAACTTTCCTTTTAGGCATTCAATGCAAAAGTCCTTTTCAGGAACATCAAGTTTATTTATGATTCCTTCTGACACAAGCTTATCAATTCTCCTTTTGGAGATATGACCCAAACGCCTATGCCATAAGGTATAAGAATTTTCACTTGAAAACTTTCGCTTCTTAGATTTAGTTTCATTATTATGGGACTCATTGATTGTTTGAGTAATGTTAAGCAAATAAGATTATCACTACTCGATAAAGTACTAGTACCAACAATAATGGAATTGAAATATAAATCACATCTATTATTACCAAATGAACAAGAGTAACCCTCTTTGTCCAAAACAGTGATAGATATTAAATTCCTTCTAAACGAAGGTACAATAAAAGTATTATTTAATACAAAATAATATCCATGTACTTAACAACAATCTAAAGGTTCCAATGCCTATGACTTCTACCCGGGTTCCCAGCTCCCATATAGATGAATCTTTCATCCTCGCTAGGTCTTCGGTAATTCAGGCAACCCTGCATAGACATACTAATGTGAGTTGTTGCACCAGAATCCAACCACCATGTATATGAAGGAATTGAAACTAAATTAGCCTCAGTACAAACAAGACCAAATGACATACCTTTTTTAGCACGCCAAGCGTGATACTTAGGGCAGTCATACTTCATGTGCGTAGGGTCCTTGCAAAAGAAGCACTTCTTTTCCTTACGATCATCAGATGATCCTTTAGGCTTCTTATTGCTTGTTACCGCAATTTCCTTCCCTCTTCTCTTAGTCCCATGAGAAGAGGTGGATGCTAAATGAGCACCTTCAATTTTAGGTTGCTTCAACCTATCTTCCTCTTGAGTCACATGTGAGATTAATTCATTAATATCCCACTTGTCTTTCTGACAATTATAGGTCACCTCAAAGTGACCAAACTGAGGAGGAAGAGAAATCAACACTAAATGGACGAGAAGATCTTCCGATATCTCTAACTTAAGTCCTTTTAGTTTAGTTGATAAGTGAAGCATTTCTAAAATGTACTCCCTTAAGTTCCTGGTACCCTTGTACTTCATGGAAACAAGCTTTCTTAAACAAGAACTTGTTTCCGACATTTCGCTTTCCGTTCAAGGGTCTCAAGAAAGGTTTTAGCATCAACGTCCTCGGGGACACTGTTAAGAAATGCCTCCGGGACGACATTTTTCATGATCATAAGACTTACGCGATTAGAGCGTTTCCACTTCTCAGAGTTCAAGCGGTCCTCAGCGGTGCTATCTTCATTAAGAGGAAGAGGAATAGGCTCCCTAAATGCGAGGTCTATGTCCATGCAGCCCAAGATCATAGTAATTTTGTTTTTCCAAGTTTTAAAGTTTGTCCCATTAAGCATCGGAATTGTGCTCATCGCAGCAGTAATAGAAGAAGCGTTAAGTAAATCTGGGAATCGAGAACAAGAATGAATACAAAACAATAATAAGTAACTACATTATGAATTAAAAGATTAATTATATCAAATGAAATCCATCAATAAAGCAATTAACATGACATCAAAACTAATCTTTGGATTGCGAATTGGCTCATAAATAATTACTTTAGATGACAAGTAATTTGAACAATATTTGATTAAATGCTTAATCTTCCTTTGGGTAGTCTTAAGCATTTAATAAAATTACTAAATGTTCATTTTATATGTCATCACATGAATGCTTAAGACTTTCTTAGTACGTGGCGTTGTTCAACCTTAGTCGTTCCACCAATCCGTTCGGATGGTTGAGGAGACCAGTCAAGGTTTCCAGCCTGATATACCATCGTTAGTCAAATGTCAAGATCTTCTTTGGAAATTCAAGTCATTCATATCTTAAACATTCAACACTTTACAATTTTTGGGTTTAAATAACGTTAATCACTTAGGCGATAATATTATTTAAACAATGAATAAAATTGTCAAAGCATATAATTAATCAAAATTTTTATGGTTTGAAAAATGTATGTTTTGTTAATAAATAAATAAATAAAATAGACCCAATTATCAAAACATGCCTAAAGGGCATGACCTTTCATTTCCAAAACAATGCACCCGAATACACTGTACATGACCTTTTTTTTTTTTTTTTTTTAATGGATTCGGTTTGACCGAATTAGATAGAACTTTGAAAGTGTACCATTCGGTTTGACCGAATCACATAGAACTATGAAAGTGTACCAAGAATCTTGGTACCTTTTACTTGCATAAAAAAAAAAAATGCCAATAATTACGGGTCAAGCGAGTAGATCCACATGGTATGTACTTAAAACATAAAACCATGCTTATTTAGGATAATCTTGCTTTCAAAATAACGGAATCAAGTTTGTAGATCCACATGGTATGTCCTTAAAACATAAAACCACGTTATGAAGGGATAGTCAAACTCGAACCATTGAGAGATTAATTAACAAAACATTTTCAAACCATTTTCTTAAATTCAGATGATGATCATCAGTACTCTAGAATGAATTAGAGTCCCTAATCATATTAAAAAATTAATGATTCAACAGGAAAAATGAATTAAAATAAAGCGTTTTAAGGCTTTCTTTAAAGAACTCAATCTCAAACAAAATGAGCGGGGCTCTGATACCAATTGTTGGAACAATTTTGTAACCCTGAATGTCACGCTCAGTTTAGAATGAGATAGAGGAAGAGATGAAGCGGAAGCGTTAGGAGTAATACCTGTTGAATCCATTGTCTTGATCTTGAAAGGAGAAATGAGATGATGAAGAACAAGTTAGGAAAGTGTTCTTCTAAATGATAATGTCTCTTAAACTCACAATGTCTTCTTAGCAATAATGAAGATTATTTAGTATGAGAGAATAAGAAATCAAGTAGTCTCTAGGGTTGATGGAAGACCCTTTATATAGGAGACAAGGTGACATTTCACTTAGGGACCACACCCTTTCAAGCTACCCTTTCAAGCTTGATGATGTTGTATTAGCCTTTTGCCCATCACAATTAGATAATTATACATCAAAAGGAATTCTACACATTTTATTATTGTTGACTATACTTTATATTAATATTATAGACATGATTTTATTTATGGAAGTGCTAAATAATTTGTGTTGCAAGCCATAATGATCTAACAGAGTGACCTTAGCCTTACGGGTGTCTTCATAACTTTTACGGGTGTGTATAACACCACCCGTATCAAAACCAGGTTCTGGAGGATTTAATGAAAATAAATGGAATTAATTCCCCAAAAGTCCCCCAGTTCTAAACAAGATTCTCAAAAAGACAAGTTTTTTTTTTCCTTCAGGTCCACATAAAGGAATATTAATTCCCCAAATTCTTCGGTTCTCTTAATGAAATAATGAAAACTCAAAATTATCCCTCCCAACCATATGTCTTTGTTCTCTTGATTTTTAAGTTTGGATTTAGAGTTAGGTTATAAATTTGGGCCAATTGCAATTTAGTTACCTGAGTTTTACAAAATTTTGCAACTGGTTACCAGGTTTGTCAAGGTTGCTATCCGACTCCTCAGTTTACTGAACCGGAGCAATCAGGTGTAAATCCCGTTACCTAGTTAAGAAACTAACGAAATGAGCCCATGTGCGATTCACGTGTCTTTTAACGAGGGTAAAAATGTCAACATAAATGTATAATTTTTTTTATTCTTTTAATGTTTATTTAGTAAATAAATCCCCCCCCCTTCATCTTTGCCCAACCCCAAAATCTCTGAAGCCGGTGAGCTTGCATTGTCTGTCGACGATGTGTTGCAGCTGATCGATTTGACTGTCCAAGAGTTCCTTCTGCATACACAACAACTCCGGCACCGACGTCTGGGATTTAGATACAACCAGCGCGAGTAGATTCTCCTTCGACAGCTCCATCATCATCATCGACTGCAGGGAGCCAGGGATCGAGATGTCGGAGCTAAAATCGGAGGATCGACATGATAACAAGGTGAAGAGTGAACGATTTGAAGTTGTTAAATTGAGCAACAGAAAGGGAAAATCTAACGATGAATGAAAGAATTGGGAATTAGGGTCGATGGTGCTAAAGCTAGGGTTTCCAGAATTTCGGTTGCAATTTGGTAACTGGTAAGGTAATGAAAGAGGCAATAAATGAAAGACGAGCAACCTTGATCTCCATTTTTGATTTCCTTTATAATTATTGAGCAATTTGGGGTTTATATTTGTTGGTTTTTTTATTTTGAAGGGAGTTCGGAAGGGGGTTCATCGGGAAACGCACTGCCGGTGAAGGGATTCGATGTGAACAGGATGCCGAAGCCGCTGTTGGAAATGATGCCGGCGGCGAGGCAGAGAGAACGTGGTCGGAGGGGTTAGAGAAATCGGATTAATTATTAGTTTTCTGTTGTTAGGTTTTGTGTTGGTTTTTTAGATCTGAAATTGGATTTGGGTTTGATGTAATGGTTCTTGATTGAGGTAAAATTTGGTGTTTAGGCAGTGGGATGGTGGTTGGTGGTGAGGCTGGTGGTGTAAGGGTGTTGAAGATGGTGGTGTTAATGTTGATGGAAATGGTGTTTGAGTAACGAAATTTGTTAAATTTTTAACACATATGGACACATTTGATCAATTTTTTCCCAACCTGGTTAGTTTCGTTAAATTTCCTGATGAAATGGCAAGTTTGCCCTCTTGAAATCTCACATGTTTCGCACATGGGCTCCATTTCGTTAGTTTCTTAACTAGGTAACGGGATTTACACCTGATTGCTCCGGTTCAGTAAATTGAGGAGCCTAATAGCAACTTTGACAAACCTGGGAACCAATTGCAAAATTTTGTAAAACTTAGGTAACCGAATTGCAATTGGCCGTATAAAATTTTAGAATAAGGGATTTATGGTTAGGTTTTAGTGTTATTGGGTTTAGAGTTTTAGGGTTTTTTTTAGTTGGGTTTTAGTGTTAGGCTTTAGGTTTGGGTTTAGAGGTTTTTGTCTCGGGGCCTGAGGGGAATTAGGAAATTCTATTTCTTCTTTAAAAAATAATACGGGAGAGGGGCAATTTATACTCTCATCTATACTCTCATTTGTTTCACTTTAGTTAAAAATATTTTTAAAACATTTTTTTAAAATTACGGGACTCGGTTGTCTTACTCACAACAATTACTCATTTACTTGTACCAAAAAAAAAATTACTTATTTATTATTTTCTTCCTCAATTTCTTCTTCTACCCAATTATCTACCCTCACAACACAACATATTTTATAAATAATAATAATAATAATAATAATAATAATAATAATAATAATAATAATAATAATAATAATAATAATAATTCTTTGTGCCCAAACTTAAATTTATACTTCATGCGTCACGGAATAAATGTCGTACTTTTCATTTTCGATTGTCCTAAAACAAATGTCGTCTTATTAAAAATAAGGTATAAAGTTTGATGATCTTCTATATCACCTATTTTAATTTTAACAGACACAAGTATTGCAATGACATAAGAGGTGTCACTCTACCGTATAAATATATTTAGACAATTAAGTAAACACAATTAAAAGTTTAAAATATTGATTTATCAACTATAACATTTATTTCAAGACATAAATAGTAAATTAAAGTGAGACAGAGTCAACCTAAAAAGCCAGAAGATCTCAGGTTAACGAGTTCAAAGTCAAAACATAGGGTTTTTTAGTCAAATTTCTTGCAACGAGAGATCAAGGAGAGAATCAAATCTTTAGCATAGGCTTTGAGGTGTCATAATTGTATTTGTGTTTTTAATTAAAGTGTGTCGGGTCCACTATCGATATAGCCAATGAAATATCGCCACCACATCCTGTATCTTTCATTTTGTAGTCATCTTTTTTAAGCCTAGCATTGCCCAAGTTCTTTATACGCTCTCCTTCCCCCCTCAAAAGAAAATGAGAAATTTAAATAATGTGTGGCTATAAATTCAACTTGCAACGGCAATGAATGTCAATAACCATTATTTCTCTCATTTTATCCAGGCCCGGTTTTGAGGGTGTGCAAGCAGCCCAACAGCATAGGCCCAACAATTTTAAGGGCCCCCCCCCCCAAAAAAAAAGTGCTTTGTTTATATATATATATTTAACTACCTATAACAGCATTGAAAGTGCTAGTGGCCTGGCGGGTAAGGTGCTTATGATCTCTCTCATATACTCCAGTTTGATCCCTGGGAACTTTACGGCACTGTTTTTTTTTTTTTTTTTTTTTAGACAAAGCACAGCACAACGTGTTTTGCCACCATTTCTACAAATTTTTTTAAGTACTTAGGGCCCCACTTTCATATTTAGCTCAGGGCCCCCGTAATTATTAAGACGGGCCTGATTTTATCATAGCACGAACTAAAATATCAAACCCTAAAACCAATGATAAGATATTCACTTTTCCAATGTTAGGGGTTCCATCTTTTAGAAAATAAAAAAAAAAGAAAAAAAATAAAGAAGAAGCCCTTCACGGGTAGCTCAGCAGTAAGGAAGTGGTGGATGGTAAGAGGGGTTCTGTGTTCGTGTGGTGGGAAGAGTAGCTTGATGACAAGTGATGTAATTCCTCCTGAACATTCCCTTTGGAGCACAACTTGGCGATTGAGATCACACGTGGGTTATAAAGAAAAAAAAAGAAGAAAAAGGATCTTCCAAAAATCAAGCAAAGCCACACATTTTATTCACCGTTGTATTCACGCATTTCGGTTCAACCACGAAAAATAGACTCGAGATACCCCTACCCATTTCCCCAGATTCTTTCTTCCACCCCTACACACAAATAAATAAAGAGTACGTTTTGGAGGAAACTAGTTCCTCCATAAGTTATAAAAAGTCATGTTTTCAACCCTTAAACCCTAAACCTTAAACCCTACAAAACAACCTTAAACCTTAAACCTTAAACCCTTTAAACCAACCTTAAACCTAAACCTTAAACCTTATAAAACAACCTTAAATCCTAAACCTTAAACCCTATAAAACAACCTTAAATCCTAAACCCTAAACCTTAAAACCTACAAAAACATGACTTTTTATAACTTATGGAGGAACTAGTTTCTCCCAAAATTTTCTCATAAATAAAAGTCAGATTCTTTTTACCACAATGTATCACATAATTCTCTTTCCCATACTCCTCTTCCGACCCACTTGAAATACGGTATTTGAAATACGGTATTTGAGTTGGACACAAATATTAAAAAAACATTAGTGGAGTATGTTGTGAGTATGAAAAAATAGGAAGAAATGAGAAAGTATGTGTTGTGAAATTACACTGACTTGGAGTAAATGTTACTTATTTCCGTTAAGTGTATCATACCAAAGAGAAAAATTTGGGGAAACTAGTTTCTCCATAAGTTATAAAAAGTTCTGTTTTTATAGGGGTTAAAGTTTAGGGTTTAGAGTTTAGACCCTTTATGGTTTAAGGCTTAGGGTTAAAGGGTTAAAAAGTTGACTTTTTATAACTTATAACTAGTTTCCCCCAAAACCAACTCCATAACAAAAGTTAATATTGTTGTCTCATAGACACAGCAAGGGTATGAAAAGAGGCTAGAGGGGGAGGGAGGTGAATAGCCTATTTAAAATTTTAACACTTTTTCAAAATTCAACCGTATGCTTTATACTTGAATTTTGCGGTAGATGAAAACCACGCGGTCAAGTCTAAAATGCACAGCGGAAGTTTTCGTTGAAACAAGTTTAGAGTTGTTTTTGATAAGTTTAATGCGGTAGGCAAAATGTGCGGTAGGTTAAGAATGCGGTCGGTAAGTGTATTGCGGTAGGTAGGGGTGAGGTAGGTTGAGAGATTGAAAACTTTTTGTCTTAGAGATTTTTGGCAAATGATAAGTTAGTCAGATTTTAGCTAAGGCAATGAGGTAGACAAACAAACACAATTCACAATTGTTCGTAAATCTGAAAGATCAAACACTAAAAGACAAACAAATTAATATGAACAATTATAACAAGATGAACAAGACTTAAAGTAAATTTGCAGAAATGAAAATTGCAGTAAGTAAATGACACAATGATTTGGAAAGGTTCGATCTGTTAAAAGATCTACGTCCTTTACTAAGATGGTCAGTCTTGGATTTTGAATGAGGTATATATTTGATTCGAGTGAGTACAGATTACAGAGATGAAGTATTTGAATCAACACCTATTTCTATGAAGAACAATCCTAGACTTAGACCAGTGTATCCCTATTGATTCAATCTATGTGATTGATCAATCGGGGTGAGTGTGTGTGTAAGAATCAAAAGCTCTTTGGTATCTATATGATTTTAGAGCGTAATGAAACTTGTGATGAGGCTTGAGATTTGATCTTGAAGGTTGCTGGAGACTTGTTGAAGACTTGAAGGTTGAGTGCTTGAAGATTCAAAGGATTCTGGAAATCTTGAATATGATCTTCAATCACCAAGAATTTCAACAGCAATTTCTCTCTTAGAATCTCAGCATGATTTCAATGAAGAACTCAATGACTGTTTATAGCCTTGAAGGAGAAACTAGCCGTTGGAAATACTTGGGCTTTAAGTTGAAGGACAATGAGCTGTTGAATTCTGATTGGAGCTCATTCTGAGTTGTCCTTTTGTTGCAGAGTCATGGTGGTCCAACTGTACTATGATGACAGTTGTATTCAAATTTGAATTTGCAACATTTTAAACTAACCAAGGTGAGGACACAAGTGTGACCATGGTAAAGTTTGAACCAACTTGAGTTTCTTCAACTAAGGTTCCATGCGGCAGAGTGATTCATGCGGTAGACATCATTCATGCGGCAAGGTAGATAGCATGAGGTAACCTTGGTCATGCGGCAGACGTTGAGCTACGCGGTAGATGTTCCTTGCGGTAGACAGGGGCCTTGCCACAAATCTTCAGAGTTAGAAAAATTGAGGGTCCTAATCTGCTAAGCCTATCAAACTAAAAAGTGGACTAATCTAAATGAAGTACAAGCACTTCTTATAATATTCCCTAAAGTCCACAAAGAGTAAAATAAGGTTATGGGATCAATCAAATTAAGGTAATAGGAGTGGTTTATAATAAGCATACCCAACAAATATTTCAAAAAAAAAACTAATATTTTTTTATTCAATAAAATTCACTTGTCAACTCACAGCAATAACTCTCTTAAGTCCGTTTGTTTCGCGAAATAATAACTCTTAAAAACAGATTTCGAAAATGTTTTTAGAAATATAAAATGTAATTTGGTTGACATCAGTGGCATTTTATTTAGACGAATTCTTGGATACAACGGCTGCATGGCGTGCGGCGGGCAAACCCGCCCAGCCTACCCCGCCTTTCCTCCACTGCGAGATCGACACGTGGCGCGCTGTGAGCCACTCGCTGGTTCACCCAGCCGCGCGCTGCCACGTGTCGCCTTAAAAAAAAACCATTAACTTTAAAATGCTATATCTTGAGACTTATAACTCAGGAAAAAAATTTAAAAATACCGCTGTTTTCGTCTCGACGAGACGAATAAAACTACATAGGTCATGATATGGTTTGATTTTTTTTTAAAAAAATATTTTTTTTACACACAAAAAGTTTTGATTACTTTGTCAGCTGAGATGTAACACTCTGTTCTGATAAAAGTAACACTTTCATCTTCAAAAAGTAACACTTTCTACTTCAAAAAGTAACACTTTCTACTGTTAAAGACAACAACAGTTTTACAAAAAAAAAAAAAATTGGGTTTGCATTTCAATTGTTACTTTCTCAATAAAAAATTGTTACATTTCATATATAATGTTACATTTAAAAATAGGAAAAACTGCAAATATAGTACCTGAACTATTGGTGTTATTTTGGATTTGGTACCTGGACTCTCATTTTTTGCACCCGTCATACCCAAGCTCTAATTTTACCGTATTCATCATACCTACCACTAACGACTTCCACTTTTCTCAGTTAACACCATCATGTGATCACCACGTGATCAATTTTGCAGGGGTAAAATAGGAAACCTACCCTTTATCCTTCATCACCAACCCAGAAAGAAAACCTCCCACTCAATCATCCCAAAATCGGACAAGAAAAAATGAAATTCCCGCTTCGTTAACCGTTGGATCATCTTCAAACTTCTGGGGTATGTTCGCATCACTTAGGCGTACATTCTGACTGTTGGGATCGAAAACATAGTCACCGGTGCAGGAGATATGGTCGCCGGAAAATTTCTGACAAAAAATCCCCCTAAAATCGCCTTCTCTCTCCAGAAATTTTCCGGCGACCATATCTCCTGCACCAGTTACTATTTTTCCGATCCCAACGGTCAGAACTTACGTCTAAGTGATTAGAACATACCCCAGAAGTTTTAATACCATCCAACGATTAACTAAGCGGGAATTTCATTTTTTCTTGTCCGATTTTGGGAGGATTTCTTTCTGGATTTTTCGCCAGAAATTTTCCGGCGACCATATCTCCAGCACCGGTGACTATTTTTCCGATCCCAACGGTCATAATGTACGCCTTAGTGATGCGAACATACCCCAAAAGTTTGAAGGCGATCTAACGGTTAACGAAGCGGGAATTTCATTTTTTCTTGTCCGATTTTGGGAGGATTGAGTCGGAGGATTTCTTTCTGGGTTGGTGATGAAGGAAAAAGGGTAGGTTTCCTATTTTACCCCTGCAAAATTGATCACGTGGTGGTCACATGATGGAGTTAACTGAGAAAAATGGAAGTCGTTAGTAGTAGGTATGATGAATACGGTAAAATTAGAGTTTGGGTATGACGGGTGCAAAAAATGAGAGTCCAGGTGCCAAATCCAAAATAACCCCAATAGTTCAGGTACTATATTTGCAGTTTTTCCTTAAAAATATAAACTGTTACAATTGAGAAAAAAAATGTTACATTCATTTTTTATAAAATGTAACATTAGTTTAGTTGTCAATCATATGTTAATTTTCGGAGAAAAAAAGTGTTACATTTGAAAAAATGAGTGTTACATCCCTTTATAAAAAGTGTTACATTAGTTTAGTTGTCAATCTTTATGTTATCTTTATCTATTGAAGTAAAATTGTGGTACATTTTTTTTTTTTAAAAAAAAGTGTTACATTTGAATAAAAAAGTGTTACATTTCGTTATAATAAGTGTTACTTATGTTGGAGGAAAAAAAAGTTGGGGTTGCAAAAATAATAATAAAAAAAAAAAAAAAAAAAATCGGCTCGGCTCGGCGCCGTCGCACGCCGTGCGCCGGTTGTACAAGAGACAAGCTCTTTTTTTTATAGGGGGAAAATTATTTTTATTAGTATAAGGGGGCAAGAAAAAAAATTTAGTGTACTTTTTCCATTACTGACAGGGGAGCAAATATTAATTTATTACATTAATTAATTTAAAATTTACAAAAATTGTACTAGCAAAAAAAAAAAAAGGCAAATGAGGGCCGCAGCCCCAAGGGGTAGGTCCGCCAGCGGTTGACATCATCCATGATAATACTCCCTCTGTCCCAGGGTTTATGTCCACATTTCCTTTTTAGTCTGTCCTAGAGTATATGTCCACTTACTAAAATAACAAAGAATCTTTACTATCCATCTCACTCATTCTATCTCCTATTTACTTTTATACACACAAAACAAATCAACTTACTATTCCCTCTTACTCATTCTCTCACCTACTGTAACATCCTGAAATTAGGCACGTCATTTTGAGGCGGATTGAGAAAAAAAAATGGAAATGAAAATAAAGTAAAATATGGGACGGATTAATATGAGAATGAGGAGTTGGTTTGGGCCCCACCCATTTTTGTTGACTTACGCAGTAAGTAAAATTGGGTAGAATGGGGTGTGCAAATATTAGCATGAGGTGTAAATTAGTATGCTATTTTTTATTTTTTTATTTTTTTTGATGCCCAGGTTCACCAACTTCGCCAGACTTACGGTTGCTCGGCCTAGCTCCGCCAACTACTCCTGGGGGTAGTAGTTCCGGTCCCTCTTCCCTACCACCCGTTAAATCGCGGGATGTGCCTCAGTAGCCAGGGTTTGAGCACATGTCAACTGATAACACAATAGAAGGCCCGACCCCGGAAAAGAGCCCTGAGAGCTCCGTTGTGCCAGGACTTACGGTTGCTCGGCCGTGGCACTTATTGCTCCCACCAGGAATCGAACCCACACTCTATGCCTCCAGCTCAACAACTTATGTCCCCCTCCTTAACCACTGAGCTATGCCCCGAGGGACAAATTAGTATGCTTTTACTTTGATGACTCATGTACTTTCCTTGCAAAATAAATACATGGGAAAAGGGGGATCCAGCGAGAGAAAGAAAACGTTTGTTACTCTGAGCGTGACTTTGATCAGGTTCAATAATTATTTGGTGTTCCGGTTATTGCTTTTTTGAGGTAAGGGAGACTACGCAGTGTCGATTCCGTGCCATTTTCTTTTATACCCGTCTTATCGTTGTACTCCATTTTATTGATACGTAGTTCATTTGTTCGGTCTCATTTGATTATTGCTTTGGAATTGAACTTGCTCGGTTAATATTACGGTTATTTGGAAAGCATGCTTTGTGTGTTAATTGCTCTCAAAGATGAGATTTGTTATATGGAACAGTTGCGATGTAGCTAATTATGTAACGGTCGCAATAGACTCGGTTATTGTGTTTATGTTGGGTCCGGCTCCGTCAAGGGCGGCCAACAATTCGGTTAATTTGGTTGAGTCACTGGACCCGAACATAATTAGTACATCGGACTGTAAAGTATGATTGATATTCGGTTTATGAAACGAGTCTTATTGGCATGTCCATATTTATAATTTCATGGACAATGTTATTTGGTGTTTGTGTTCTATTGGCTTCTGTGATATTGTGTATCCCCTTTCTTACTGAGCCCCCCAGCTCACCCCCCTCTGATACCAACTGTAACACCCCGAAAAATTTCTAATTCCATAAATATCAAATAGTACAATTTACAGCTCTAAAATACTATACAAAGCCTCATTACTAATAATTCTCAAATGCTCTATAAACTGCTCCGCCCCAAATCCTTTCATCCCGATCATCGCTTAACTGCAAAACTGAAACTGGAGGGGGGTGAGCTGGGGGGCTCAGTAAGAAAGGGGATACACAATATCACAGAGGCCGATGGAACACAAACACCTAATAACAATGTCCATGAAATTATAAATATGGACATGCCAATAAGACTCGCATGCATTTTCATGAACCGGATAACTGATCAAACATACTTTACAGTGCGATGTAGCTAATTATGTCAGGTCGCAGTGGATTCAGTTATTGTGTTTGTGTTGGGTCCGGCTCCGTCGAGGGCGGCCAACAATTCGGTTAATTAGGTTGAGTCACTAGACCTGGACATAATTAAGACATCGGTAAGCAGATTGATTTGAATTTAGAACAAGGATATGTTTAAGGTGGTGGGACCCACGTTTTTTTACATGGGCTGACAGCAAGTTAGTAGTATTAGTTGGAGGTGTAAATTTTATGAAAATGTAACTAGTATGAGGTGGATTTTAATTGGTGAGTCATCTTTCCCTTAATGCCTATATATATTGGATTCACCTTATTCAGTAGCTAAGCCGAGAGAGAGAAAATAATATGCTTTTTTTCCTTCAGATTAGTTCAACAGTGGCTATTTGGGTTCATAATTCTCTTATTTATTTGGTGATCCGTTTTAAGCATTTTTGAGGTAAGGGAGACTACGCAGTATTGATTCCGTGTCATTTCTTTTTATATCCGTCTTATCGTAGTACTACATTTTATTGATACGTATTTCGTTTATTCGGTTCGATTTGATAATTGCTTTGAAATTGAAATTGCTCGGTTAATATCATGGTTATTTGAAAAGCATGCTTTATGTGTTATTTGTTCCCAAATATGAGATTCGTTATATGGAATAGTTGCGGTGTTGCTAATTATGTAACGGTCGCAGTGGACTCGGTATGGTGTTTGTGTTGGGTCCGGCTCCGTCGAGGGCAGCCAACAATTCGGTTAATTTGGTTGAGTCACTGGACCCGAACATAATTAGTACATCGGACTGTAAAGTATGTTTGATCAGTTATCCGGTTTATGAAAATGCATGCGAGTCTTATTGGCATGTCCATATTTATAATTTCATGGACATTGTTATTTGGTGTTTGTGTTCCATCGGCCTCTGTGATATTGTGTATCCCCTTTCTTACTGAGCCCCCCAGCTCACCCCCCTCCAGTTTCAGTTTTGCAGTTAAGCGATGATCGGGATGAAAGAATTGGAGCGGAGCTGTTTATAGAACTTTTGGAATTATTAGTGAGGCTTTGTATAATATTTTAGAGCTGTAAATTGTACTATTTTGATATTTATGGAATTTAGAATTTTCGGGGTGTTACAGTTGGTATCAGAGCGGTACCCCGACCTTAAGGCTTGTGAGCTAGCTCGGGGATAAGATCTTGGGATATTCGTATAGGATAATCGAGAGCTAGATTAAGTAGAATTTGCAGACGAATTCTTTTTAAGGAGGGTAGATTGTAACATCCCGAAATTAAGCACGTCATTTTGAGGCGGATTGAGAAAAAAAATGGAAATGAAAATAAAGTAAAATATGGGACGGATTAATATGAGAATGAGGAGTTGGTTTGGGCCCCACCCATTTTTGTTGGCTTACGCAGTAAGTAAAATTGGGTAGAATGAGGTGTGCAAATATTAGCACGAGGTGTAAATTAATATGCTTTTACTTTGATGACTCATGTACTTTCCTTGCAAAATAAATACATGGGAAAAGGGGGATCCAGCGAGAGAAAGAAAACGTTTGTTACTATGAGCGTGACTTTGATCGGGTTCAACAATTATTTGGTGTTCCGGTTATTGCTTTTTTGAGGTAAGGGTGACTACGCAGTGTCGATTTCGTGTCATTTTCTTTTATACCCGTCTTATCGTTGTACTCAATTTTATTGATACGTAGTTCATTTGTTCGGTCCCATTTGATTATTGCTTTGGAATTGAACTTGCTCGGTTAATATTACGGTTATTTGGAAAGCATGCTTTGTGTGTTAATTGCTCTCAAAGATGAGATTTGTTATATGGAACAGTTGCGATGTAGCTAATTATGTAACAGTCGCAGTGGACTCGGTTATTGTGTTTATGTTGGGTCCGACTCCATCAAGGGCGGCCAACAATTCGGTTAATTTGGTTGAGTCACTGGACCCGAACATAATTAGTACATCGGACTGTAAAGTATGAGTCTTATTGGCATGTCTATATTTATAATTTCATGGATAATGTTATTTGGTGTTTGTGTTCTATTGGCTTCTGTGATATTGTGTATCCCCTTTCTTACTGAGCCCCCCAGCTCACCCTCTTCCAGTTTCAGTTTTGCAGTTAAGCGATGATCGGGATGAAAGGATTGGGGCGGAGCTGTTTATAGAACTTTTGGAATTATTAGTGAGGCTTTGTATAATATTTTGGAAATGTAAATTGTACAATTCTGATATTTATGGAAAATAGAATTTTTTTCGGGGTGTTACACCTACTTTACTTTTATACTCATAACACTTACATCACTTTAAAAAAAAAATTATATTCGTGCAAATGAGAGGGTGAACATATACTGTGGGGCGGAGGAGTTATAAGGTACCCAAACATTATCTTATTAAAACATGTATTGCATAGCTTCCGCAATCGATTTGTCAAAGAGCTTTAATTCAAGCGGTATCTAGTTTTAGCTTTAATTCAAGCAAAATCTGGTGTTAGCTTCTCATGTGGAAGTCACGAGTTATTATACCCTTAGAGAATTTTGTGTTAGTCTATCTATAGCTATAGGCTCAGTTGTTAGCTTCATTTATAATAATAATAATAATAATTAAAAAAAAAAAAAAAACTAAATTTCTGATGCTACTGGATGAGTACTCCATCCGTCCCACCCGAATTAGGATTTTTGGGTTGTGCACGGGGATTAAGGAAAAAATGTTAGTGGAGTAGGTGTTGTGAGTATGAAAAGTGAAATAGGAGAGAGAAAGTGGGGTAGAGAATAATGAGTGGAAAGTTGTTGTGAGTGTGAATGTGGGTCCCATTAAATAAAACTCTTCCATTTTTGGGTTGTCCTAATTCGAATGAGGCACCCAAAATAAAAATTTGTCTTAATTCGAGTGGGACGGAGGAGTATAATTTTTTGTGAAGCACCATGTCATCACGCCATTAGCTAAGTACTACAATAGTAGCGTTCTTTGAACCTTGCACAACTTGTCAAAAGTTAATGTAAATAAATACTCCCCGTCCCATTTTAAACTTCAAAAATTTCCCTTTTAAATGTTCCATTTTAAATTTTAAAATCCAAAAATGGAAAGTTTTTTATATTTTTTTATTTAGTGGACCCTACATGTCATACACACAACAACTATCCATTAACTATTATCTACCCCACTTTCTCTCTCCTACCCACTTTCTTTACTCACAACACTCTACCCACTATCTATATTTTATAATATAAATTTTACCATCTTAAATCTTGTGCCCACTTTTTTTTAAGTATAAAACGGGACGGAGGGAGTAGTTGACACAAAGTTTGTCGTTTGACAATTTTAGTTCAAATGAGTCATCAAATTAATGGCCACAAATGGATGGAGGAGGACCCAAATATGATGTGAGAGGCCAAACAGTTGCCAAGTTGACATAGACATTCCCCCATTTCCTTTTCTGTAGCATTAATATTGATTGCAAATTGCAATTAAGAAATTTAGATTTTTTCACTGTATTAATAATGTGAGAACCCTACCAATTGTGCATTTTGATCAATGAAAAATTATATCCATCTGCTGATGTGAGATAAGAATTTTATTCAGTCAAATTATATAGCAGTCCGGATGCATAATAGGACTAAGATTTAATGTTTCAAAATTGTGTGAAATTCGTTGATAAAAGAAAGAAATCAAAGAACAAATGTATTCTTAGTAAAGTAATCTAACAACCAAAATGGTCTAACTCATGTCCCTCCAAAGTAACAATTGAGATGCATTAAGTGAAAATGATTGTGAGAAAATTTTGGGGGAAACTAGTTTCTCCATAAGTTATAAAAAGTCTTGTTTTTATAGGGGTTAAAGTTTAGGGTTTAGGGTTTAAAGTTTAAGTCTTTTAGGGTTTAAAAAGGGTTAAAAAATAGGACTTTTTATAACTTAACGATTGAACATAAGAAAAAGAGTAGTATTTTGATTCGGCTTGAAACCTCTTAATACTCGTTTTTCAGGATTGACGTTCCGCTAAAACCATGAACGACTACATCAAATTATCATTTTTATATTTTGATATGTTATATTGTACGGCGTTCAGTATTTTTATTATGAGTGTAATTAAAAATCAATTTGTTTCTAAATAACAACCCTAATAAAAATGTTGTAAGAAAATAATAAGGTGAGACACTTGAGCCGTACTTATTATTATAATTGGTGAGGATTAAGGTCAGAATTAACATGATTAAACAAATATTGATATTCTAAACATTTCCAATACATTAATTCTTAATTATCAAGACCTCCATTGGAGACCCTTTGATCTCTAGAATTAGAAAATTGACAATAGTAAGCATGGTCCTCACGTGGATTATAATTTTCTAATAGCCAGCGTCATCTTCATCAGACCCTTTCCAGATCCTCAACTCCTTCATTCCACAGCAACTCCATCAAAATCTTGATTAGAATATCATCTGCAAATCAAACAATAAATCAAAAAAAAAAACTGTTGATGATTTGAGGAAAACAAAAAATCGAAGATAAACAAGTGAGTTGCAATTTGAGAAAGAAAATGATGTACAGAAAGAAAATGGATTTTTCCCACATACTCACACACCAAGAACACACACACACAAAAAAAAAAATAAATTATGTGGGTCTAAAAACAGAGTGAAGTTGAAAACAGAGTAATGGTAAAAGAAATTGACATACCCAACTGAGATTAATCAATGCAGGCTTTTCCAGGAAAACCCAATTCCAGATGCATCAAATCCACTGAAAACCCGACTCGAAGAGTCCTCACTGCTAGTAGAAGAATCCGAAATCACAGGCCGATTCGTCAATGAAGAAGACAACGGAACAACTTGATTCTCTCCTTCATCATCATCATCATCATCATCATCTTCATCTTCATCTTCTTCATCATCGTCTTCTTGATCAGGATCATCATTTTGTTGATGATCACGAGGAGAATGAGCAGAAGAAGAAGAAGAAGAGTCTTTAATGGCACAAGCATGGCAGAGAGAGAGAGTGTGTCCGAATCTGGATCCGGACCCGGTCCATGGAGTGGGAGATTGGCAAGAATGGCAAAGGAGGGTTCTTGAGTGTTTAGCGACGAGGAAATTGGCGGCGTGGACTCTGGCGTCGCAATCCCAACAAAGACTGGCTTGATCTGAGTCACAGTACATTCTTGCTACTGAATTACAGAGCTCACATTTCTTCATTTTTCTTTTCTCTTTTTTTTTTTTTTTTTTTCCTTTTCTTGTTTTATTGACGATTTGGGTTGTAATTTTGTTTACCTGAATTTGGGACTTTGACGGAGGAAAAATAAGGAAAGATTTGGGAGCAAGTTGGCGCTTGAAAGTGGAAGCTCCTTTATTTGGTTCGTGGTTGTGTGCTTGTATTTGTATACTTCATTCGTCTCCTACTTATCATACTTATCGCTACTACTTATTTTCATTTTGGGTATTTATAGTTATTGTTGCTTATTCCAAATGTTAACTTTTCTCTCTCCTATTCATTTCTAACAACTATCCACTAACTTATTTTATCTCTCATACTTACTCATAATACTTAATTTTTCAATATATTTTTTTAATCTGCCTACATTCTTATTTGATAACCATAATTATAAGAAGGAGGGAGTATATATATTTGGATATATGGAATGGATCCTCAACTCACTTTGTGGAAGTAATAATTTTGGTAAAGCAAATATCATGGTGTCATAGTTATAATAAAGTACAATTAATGCAGCAAGAGAGATGTCCTGAACCACTAAACGATGGGGACCACTAAACGATGGGGGGAGATTTTAATATGAACATTTGATAAAAAAAATTGATCAAAAATTATTTGTGTAGATCAACGAAACCAATTTAAATGGAACAGAGTTGTTTCAGGAGACATATGTTAGACCGATAAAAGACTCATTTTTTTAATTTTTAAAATATTTTTGAAACAACAACTTCAATTGTATTAATGATAAAAATAGAGACCACACTCCACAAAGGACGGAGGCTTACCAAATATTCATAATAGATTCATTTTTTAACCCAAGACAATAATAATTTCGATTTAAATCTTGAAACATACTGATTCTACTCCAAGCAAAACATGGAAACATCCTTAAGTTGGCATTTAAGGAATCCCATGTCGGATAATATTTGACGTTGAGCACTTGACATGGAGAATCCAGATTGACGAATAATCGCCCACCAAACATTCCAAAACCCTCCAAACATCCTTGTGCAACAAGAAAAATGACATCCCTTTTGTTTTGAGATGAAGTGAGACTCGTCATTGAAAATTGATGGGGAAATGACAATTTAGGGTCCAAAGTTTGGGGGGGTGTGCCAATGGAGGTTTAATGTATCAATTTTGTCAATTTAGGGTCCAAAGTTAACAATGTTAGTCAATTAAGGGTTTTTGGACTAAGTTGCAAAGAAAATCCAGTTAAATAACAGAAAAACTTTACTGGAGTTAGTTTTGGATGTTCGCCTGGGCTGTCATTTCACACACCTCTTATACAATAGACCCTAAATTTTCTTTCACTTTTATTATTAAATTTTCAAATAATTTTAATTAATTCAAAAATAATAATAATAAATAAAATAATAAGCAAATAAAAAATTAAAGTGGTTTTTTTTTAAAAAATCGCAAATAATAAAGTTATAAACAAGGAAAATTAATAATAAAAATAAAAAAAATTTTTATAAATAAAATAAAATAATTGAAACACTAATATTAATAATGAAACAATACTAACCACCACCATAGAAAAAAAAAAAGAGTTGTCCAAATCCCCACTTTCTTCTTTCTAAAAAAATAAAGTGGTTTTTTTTTTAATATAGTTTTTTAACACTTTTTCCTTTTTAAAAATTATACTTTTTATTTTATAGTGGTTCTAATGAAAAAAAATATTTTTATTGTATTTCTTGAAAAAATATTTTCGGTAAATGACGTCTTAATTATTAGTTAATTTAATATAAGAAAGTAAAATTTAATATTTCATTTTTTTTATTAATTTTCTACATCTGAAATGACAATATGCTCATGCAAATAATAAAAACAAACTCCAGTTAAGTCCATGTCAAAACACTTGTGACTTAACTGGATTCCGTTAACAGAATCGTTAAAAAACCCTAACCTGCACAACTTTTGCAACTTTGGACCCTAAATTGACAAAATCGATACATCAGACCCCTATTGGCACACACCTCCCAAACTTTGGACCCTAAATTGTCATTTCCCCAAAATTGAATTGCAATTGCAGGGTACAAAACAAACAAACCAACCAACACAAAACACAAACACAAGCTCTTAACGATGGAAAGAAATAAACGGCTCTCACAATGGAGAGAAAACAACGGCTAATAATAAATGCAAAAGTTGGGTTGTTATTAATTATTTAAATCAAAATAAAAAGAATTAAATGGGAACGAAGAAAGAAAGATTTAGAAGAACCTGTTTGGATCAATGAATTTTGAAGATGGATGAAAACCGCTCTCTCAATTGAAAAAAAAAAACTTCCATAAAAGATGGAAAATAGAAACTAAAATAAAGATTTGAGAACGTCACGCTATACTGTTGCTTGTACGGAAAATTAAAAGGCCCCGACCTTATAGTAGCTTAGGGCCCCATATTTTATAGGACCGGTGATATGTACACATCTTTGCTATTAAATTTATAAAATTAAATTTTAAATATTACTTGCATGCTTAAAACAATAGTACATTTATTTGAGACAGACATAAAACAACAAAAAAGCAAGTAAATTAATTTGTAAGTGATTGTCCTGCTTTTTAACGAGTCTCAAGGCCAATTAAAAAAAAAAAAAAAAAAAAAAAACAGAACTAATTTGTCAAAATGTATGTTAACTTTGGAATGAACAGTACCTCAATGAGCTGCTCCTCACAATTCTATGGAATCATGTTAGTAAAGTAGGGTAAATTTTCTGTGTAATTTTAATAATGCACAGGAGCAAAACTATATTGCATTCTGAAAATTTTAAAATGAACCAAAGTTGAGTGACTACTCCATCATTTGTCAAGAAATGAAGAGGGAAAACTGAAAGATTTGTAGTTAGGACTGTTTCTGGGAACGACCACTTGTCAGGACAATTGTGATCACGGATGATCACACAACTGTCTTAACAACTGACATGACAACTGTCAACGGCCAGAATCAAGTAAAAACGCAGCGGATTAAATAAAACGAAGTTTTAAACACTTCAGCAAGACTTTGCTTGCCGGAAAACTTTCATTAATAAAAACTTGCAGAATACAAGTTATAGAAAACGATCACAATGAAAGAAATAAAAATTATAAAATGACAAAATGTGTTCTAGACTCCTAGAACAAACCAAACACAAAATAACCTTGAAGAACTAAAAGGATCAAATCACAAAAGCTTCAAGGCCAAAGATGATCAGCAATATAATGTTCTTAGTACAAGAACTTATTGCAAAGAACCTTGTAGGATTTTGGATTTTGATCAAGAATGACTTCAAGAACAAGGACTCTAAGAGATAATATGATGAATTCTTTAGATCTCTCAAATGGCTGGAGAATCCGTGACATAGAATGGCTGGCTCCATCTTCTTTTATAGCCTCTCCATCCAAGAGCCCTACAAGAATAAAAGATACACTTTGATATGGAAAGGTTAGTAGGTTAGTAAAAGATAAATACCAAACATAATAATCCTAAAATAAACATACCTAAGATAAATACAAATAATCTAAAATATACACAAGCTAATTAAGGATAATATACAAAACAAATTGTGCGCACATTATGAAAATATCTTAAGAATAATCAGAGCTGCAGCTTCAGAGGATCAGAGTGATGTAAAGGGTTGCCGCGAAATTAAAATAAAAGTAAACGGATAGGCAATTAATCGAATCAACGACTTAATTGACCCAATTCGAATCCTCGAATTAGGGTTTGGCAAGAACAACACCAACAGTGATGAAGCTCCCGATTAAACGAAGGAATACACCTTCCGAAGGAATCCACCTTCAACAAAACCAACAATGGTTTCTAGGGTTTAACCCACAAGGTTGCAAAATTGCAATTGAATAACAAAAACAATGAATAGTGTTTACAAACCCTAAAACATGTTTTATACTCCCAAAAACGAAGCTAACAAAAATACCAAAAATACCCTAAAGTGTTTAACTTAACGTAAAACGAAAACTGGGAAAAATATTGTTCGGCCAACCAAGCGGGCGCCCGGTAGTGAGCAAGCGAGCGCCTGGTCTGGACAGAAACTGGATAAAAACTGAAACAGCAAGTAAGCGGGCGCCTGGTCTCCATCAAGCGGGCGCTTGGTCCTCGATCTGGCGCTATTGTTTGCTGCTGGCTTTGCGTTTGCTGTTGGCTTTGCGTCTTCGTGCTACATCACAGAGGCAACAGAAAAGTGGAAGAAAAACATTACTTACAGATTTTTTTTGGAGAAAAAGAAAACAACTGCACAGTTGTGCAACCAGTTGAGTGCAGAGATGTGCACACAACTTCCAAAACATCAACAAAGACAACTGTCAGAAATGACATTCTCACAACAAAAATGAAATTTCCAAAGAGGGATATCACAATCCTAAAATAAACATGATGTCCAAACCATTTGGAGGATCAAATTGGCCAAAGAACATGAAGTCAAAAACCAAAAATTTATCCGGCTTTTGTGACCCATTGCAATACCATAGAAGATCATATCCACATGAACCCCCAAAGATTGTTCTGAATTCATTTGCACAAAAACCTGGGCAAACACTCATTTAAACATATTATTAAACAAGAAATAATTAGCCGACAATTTGATGAAAATAATAATCAACAAAATGAAATTTTCACGAGAAAAAAAAACAACAACCTAATTTTGAGTTATGCCTAATAAGCAGACATAGTGGAGATTGGTCTCAATTTGGTGTTATATGGTATGGTCAACATATCCAATGACCCAGTCTTGACACACAGGAATTCAATGAGATGTCCTTTGATCATGTAGCCTCTAGAACACTTCCTTTTGAGGCATTGAATCAGTTACGGGGAGGAGCTCTTCACTCTCACAATACAGTGTCACCATACTTTTTTCCTCAAGTGATGTATTTTTGTATACAACATCAGCAAATTGCCTAAATGAGTGGTGACTTTAAAGACAGGAGGCATCTTGTTTTCCCCGCAACTTTAGATTAAGTGCCCACTCCATGATAAACAACACGAAAAAATTAACAAGATAATTTTTATTATCAAGTTAAGAAGGATCTCACATTCAAGGGTCAAACACAGAGTCACGGGAATAAGTCAACTAAGTGACCACAAGAGATAATCGTGCAAAGCATGAATGCATATTTTTTCCTTTTTTTTTTGGTGTTTTCTGTAATATATAATTATACAGAGATGCAGACAGTTGTCCGCACACTTGTGCGATCAACTGAACTCACACACACCGAGAGAAAAGCACCTCTCAAAAAACAAAGGCCTTATAAAAATATCATTTAGTCATTTATTATTTTTACCAAATTGACGACTAAAGATTTTTTGTTCAACAGTATCTCTAACACAGTGAAGCCTAAAATCAAGATGCTTAGGGGTAGAATATTGAACGGGGCCTTTAAGAATCTCTATGGTACCCTTAGCATCACAAAAAAAGACGAGATTTTGTCATTGATTCCATGATCTTTGATCAATTTATTCATCCAAAGGAGTTTAGTGAACCTACTACCAACTGCTACACATTGTGATTCAACAGCTAATAGCGAAACAAAAGTTTGTTCCCAAGAACCCAACTGATTACCAAAACAACTAACATTGATGCTTTTTGGAACAATAATCAACTCCCCTCAAATGACATAAAAAAATGCCTCTAAATTAGATTCGTCATTGGCAACAAAATAACATGAACTTGCCTGACGGTCCACCGAGTTCATGTTCATCAGACTTGCAAGGTCACGGTGATTGACCTTCTTTTTTCTTGGTTTTTTCTTTTCATCCAGTCCCCCAATGACCTGGGAAGTAGGATGGTTATCGTGTAGTACGAAGTGATTATCTTCAAACCTGCTCACACCAACTCCTTCATTCAGGTCAAACCCTTCTTTGGTTTCAGAATCTGAACTTGATTCTGCCAATGTCTGACCACTTATGCTGTCAGTTGTCTGTTCAGCTGGTGTATCATATGTCTGCACAAGTGTTGGTTCTACAAATTCCTTTGAATTCTTTGGTTCAGATTCATCACTAACTAGATCATGTCCTCCTGTACAACCTGTAACACAATTCTCAGCTGATTTGACAATAAGATCAGGAGCATTATCAAAAATCAGTATAAGATGTGAAATATTTTCAATCAACTTGTAATAATGATCAGAGGATCTTACTCCTTTTAAAACACATCTGTTTGAATCATCAAAGACCTCACACGTCTTCTTATCAAACTTGACATGTAGATCATCATCACACAATTGGCTAATGCTAATCAAATTAGTCTTTAACCCATCAACATGCAACACAATATTCAACCTAGGTAGACCTATTACATTCAGCGTACCTTTGCCCATGATCTTACCTTGGGCACCTCCTCCAAAGTTTACCTTATCACCTTTTCATGGTTCATAATCAATGAGGTATTCAAGGGATCCAGACATGTGCCGTGAGCACCCACTGTCGAAATACCAAGATCCCTCGAAACTGCCTTTTGAGGAGGTAAATACCACTTGACACTTAATGTCCCCTTTCCTTACCCAAGTAGTTTTTGTAACAGACGTCTGTTGTATGTTCAGTTGAGTTGCAGGTTGAGTACTCAACTATCTGCTCAAGTGGCCATCAGTCTTCAAAAATTCAAATTCCTGTTTCAACTTATAACAAAATGGTCGAATGTGACCAGGAACAAAAGAATGATAACATATCTCCTCTTCCTATGTTTTCTGGATTTAACATGAGATTTATGTTCAACTTTAGAAGGACATTCACACTCTTTGACAAAAATCAGGACCTCCATAGCCAACTCGTGGTTTTCCCTCATTACCTATCTTTAAAACTTCTCCTAACTTAGCTTTTCCATTGTTAAGTTTAGTTGGAGTTTCAGTTTCTTTCTTAAGACAAGTTTTAAACTTCTCACACTCAATATCTTTCGTTGTGAGTAAACCTTCCAACCTGGCTATGGAGTCCTTTTGAGAGTCACTTTCCTTAGATAACCACGTATTCCCAGCTTTCAGATTCATGTTATCAAATGATAGTTTTTCAAACTTAGTTGTATCCTCACCCTCAAAAGTAAGACATTCAAAGCCAATTCCAAAATTTTCTTTATTACCATGACTCAAAATTTCTTCTAACTTGGCTATGAAGTCTTTTTGAGAATCACTCTCTTTAGACAATCTCTCAACCTCTGATTTTAAACTCACATTTTCAGCAGTAAGTTTATTATTTACCTGTTTGAACACTTCAACTTTTTCAATCTGTTTGGTCCACTCAGCATACAGATCAACGTAGGTATTGTGCAACTCCTCATAAGTTGCACTATCCTCATCCACCTCCTCAATAACAACTTCAGACTTACCTGCAATTGTAGAGTTTAAGCAAGTATACATATAAGCACCAGTTGAGTTTCCAGTTGTGCAGTCAGTTGACTGCACATATTCATTGTCAGATTCACTATCAGAAAGTCAAAACTGTGATGAACGTAAAAATGACAAATTTGCTGTCTGATCGTCATCATCAGAGTCACTTAAAGTAGCAGAAAAAACTCATCCCTCTATTTTTTAGTGTGTTTGCACACTCATTTGCATAGTGCCCAATTCCTTGACACGCCCTACACTGAATTGATTTAGTCGGCGTTTTGCTTTCAGAAAAAAGATTTTTCACATTTATCTTCCTATTAAATGATTCAATCTTAGGGGAATGAGCAAGACTCTTATTGGGAAACTTTATGTGCCGTTTTTTGTTCAACATGCTGCTGAAATTTTGAGTGATCAAGGCACATTCATCTTCATCTAAGTTTGACTCATCAATATCTTTGGACAATTGAACAAGATCTTTAGACACAATAAGAGCACTTGCAACATCAGTGGATTGTTCTTTGTTTGTTTCTTGCACACCAGGAATTAATTCATAAATGGTTAAGATCCCAATAAGTTGGTCAAAACTTAGAGTCTCGAGAACATAAAATTCTTTTACCAAAGAGATTATTGTGTTGAATCTTTCTGGCATAGATCTTAACATTTTGCTTACGAGTCTAGAATTAGAGATTGATTCCCCTAACACATATAACTCATTTGCAATATTTATCAATTTAGAAGAAAAATTATTAATGGTTTCATTCTCTTTCATTCTCATATTTTCAAACACAATCATTAAAATTCTAAACTTGGCCTGTTGACAGTCCATTATGGCTACTACAAGGATCGACTCTCAGTAATGTCGAGAGAAGGCTCGTGATGCCAATTGAAATATTTGTAGCTAGGACTGTTTTTGGGAACGACCACTTGTCAGGACAATTGTGATCACGGATGATCACACAACTGTCTTAACAACTGACATGACAACTGTCAACGACCAGAATCAAGTAAAAACGCAGCGGATTAAATAAAACGAAGTTTTAAACACTTCAGCAAGACTTTGCTTGCTGGAAAACTTTCATTAATAAACACTTGCAGAATACAAGTTATAGAAAACGATTACAATGAAAGAAATAAAAATTATAAAAAGACAAAATGTGTTCTAGACTCCTAGAACAAACCAAACACAAAGTAACCTTAAAGAACTAAAAGGATCAAATCACAAAAGCTTCAAAGCCAAAGATGATCAGCAATATAATGTTCTTAATACAAGAACTTATTGCAAAGAATCTTGAAGGATTTTGGATTTTGATCAAGAATGACTTCAAGAACAAGAAGGACTCTAAGAGATAATATGATGATTTCTTTTGATCTCTCAAATGGCTGGAGAATCCGTGACATAGAATGGCTGGCTCCATCTTCTTTTATAGCCTCTCCATCCAAGAGCCCTACAAGAATAAAAGATACATTTTGATATGGAAAGGTTAGTAGGATATTAAAAGATAAATACCAAACATAATAATCCTAAAATAAACCTATTTAAGATAAATACAAATAACCTAAAATATACACAAGCTAATAAATAAGGATAATATACAAAAATCAAAAAGAGATTATTATAAATATCTAAATTATAACTAATCTAATTTAATAAAATATAAAACCATAATTACAAAAATCAAAAGATATTTAAGACTATATTCATACTCTTTCAAAAACAAAAATATTCTTATTTCCTCTCCGTCTTAAAATTAGTCTCATTTAATTTTAACTAACAATTTTAGTGAGAGGACGTGCGTTAAAGCTGGGTGGGTTGACCCATGAAGGATCCGTGTCACACAGAGACAAAGACAGTCTTAAATACTCTCTCCGTCCCGGATATAGTTATATACAGGGAACAAAAAAATACAGGGAAGAGATAAATTACCAAAATACCCCTTATATACTCAAATTGATTTCGATCGTTTTTCAAATTCAATCCGGTCTCTCTCTAACAAACGGTTCCTCTACAGACGATGCGAAACCGACGACGAAGAAGACGACCGCACCACCACCACACGACGATGGCGAGAGTGAAAATTCCCAAGGTCGCCGCCGGTGCTGCCGCCGCCTCTACCGCCACTTCCATCGCCGCCGCCGGAGCTTCATCTAGCACCGTTCCTGTAAAAAAGGTAATGTAAATTAAAATGTTATTTTAACCTAATTTTACACTCACCAAATTCCCAATGTATAATTTTTGTTTGATTATATCAAATTGATTCAATCATTTTTGTATGAACTGAGGGTTTAATGGCAATATTCATTTTCTGAACTCAATCGAGTATCTTATCGTGTTGTTCAACACGAGACACATCTCGTGTGGGATAACACGAGATGTGTCTCGTGTTGAACAACACGAGATGTGTCTCAGTGTAGTAAAAAGCTTATTTATTGTTTGTTATTATTTTTTTTTTTTTGGTAGCCACGTGAACGTATGACCGCGTCTAATAGAAAGAGGAAGGCTACAACGCATCTGCAGAGAAAAGAAATGCGGAGCAAGAAAAGGCGTAACATGTCTTCAACCGAACAAGCCCGTAACATGTCTTCAAGAATCTGATTCTTCGGTTTAGGACAATTATATTGAAAGTGACACAACTGGGGTCTATTAGTGCACATGCCCTCCTATGAGACATAGAAATAATACCTCCAATCACGTCAGAAGCATTCGAAGCCTGTTGTTGGTTGATGGCGAAGACACAACCTTGCACCTTGGGCTTGCCCGAGGCATCCCTCTTCTGACCATTCAGAGACCCGGTACCACTACCAACTGACTGATTCTTCGGTTTAGGACAATTATATTGAAAGTGACACAACTGGCCGCAATTCAAGCACTTACCCTGCTTTTTCCAACACTTCTCCTCGGAGTGTCCTCCCTTTTGACAATAATTGCAAACCCGATTATTCTGACCCCCCGAGGTGTTACCTTGATTCCTATTGCCCTGTTGTCCTTGAGAAGTTCCCCTGAAAAGTGAAAAGATGTTCTGTGCTCCCCTAGTGTCACCACGATGAGGTTGTGGCTTCCCTTGACCTCCTTGTTTCACTACACTCGTTGATTCAGTCTTCTTTTTATGCTCTACAATGTCCTGCTCCACCTGGTAGGCACGATCTATGGCATCCTGAAGGTCTTGGAATTTGTGGGAAGTGAGTTGGGTTCTGATCACGGTTTTCAACCCTTTGACAAACCTCGAGGTCTTCCTTTCTTCAGTCGAAACCATGTAATTGCAATAACGAGCCAATTTCGTGAATTTGGCAACATACTCGGCCACCGTCAACAAGTTTTGTTCCAAGCTAAGAAACTCGGATTCCTTCCTATCTTGGTCTACCTTTGGGATGAAATGTTCCTTGAACTTCCTCTTGAATGTCTCCCAGACATGGGGTACACGTGACTCTTCCCAACTAGCTTTCAACGATTTCCACCAATACTCCGCCCCTCCAACTAGTTTGTAGGTCGCAAATCTGACCCTATCCTCATCGGAGCTTTGCAAGACCTCAAAGATCTTTTCCATAGACTCAACCCACCTTTCTGCTTTAGCCACATCTGACCCTCCATCAAATTCTGTCGGTTTCATCCTCAGAAATTGTTCCAGTCCAGTCCTCGGAGCCAATGGTGCCTCTCTACGATTGTTATCATTCATGGTTTTCAATGCCGCCTCGAATATCCCTTGAAACATTGCTAGGGCTTCTTCCCTTGCATTTACCTGTTCGGCAGGTCCACCATGTTCATTATCAGACCCGACCATGATTACCGAGTACCTGCATAAGACACTCATCGTTACTCACTCCATACTCAATTACCCTCCTAGGTCATTTAGTCACTCTAGACTATCTACAACTTAGCTCTGATACCAACTGTCGCGCCCCGTACCCGTGGTCCTACATGGCCCCACGCCCGGGACGCGCACGGAAGACGTCATAAAACACTTTTAACAAAAACTTTCGAAAACTATCATAAAGATAAATAAAATTCGCTTTTGAAGTTCAAAACCTCCACCTTACTTTCAAACAACTTTCACAACGAAAGTACTTGGCACGAAGGCCTACAACAACTATACAAAAGTACGAACACCAACATTATCTAAAAATAGGTGTTACAAGATCAAGTCACGGATACACTACCCATTAAGGTTATACATTTACATAATGTAACCTTTACAAACATACCCCAAAAGAATTTACCACCTCGACGCCTTCCTTGTGATAAGTGACCTATCCCGGATGCACGCCGTTATCTAAAACAGTAAACAAATAAGGGGTGAGATAAAATCTCAGTAAGCTACTAATATGCAACTACATTTCATGCCAACATGATAATCACAAAGGAACAATATCAATAGGCATTCACATTTGCATATAACACAAAAGATATAGTCCACTCATCACATAACACCATATGCGGAAATAAACACTCATAAGTGGATACTGAGCCAAGGTTCTATAACGGAACACCATCCTTTGAGAAGAGTCCGTTGAGCAGCATGAAAGAGCTGAAGCCGGTTCCGGAACCAAGTAACAACAACAACCAGTAGTGGGGAAAATAACACATAGTCATACCCCCAAGCGTGTAGCTAGAATACTCACCATAGGAGCTAGCTCATCCCAACCACGATCACGGGAAAGGGGCATCCCACTCAAGGCCACTGAACATGGGGAAACTGGGTTACCAGTGAAGTACATTATACTGGACTCGGCTCGTGCCATTATAATATACATCACTGCCCAAAACAAACACAACAATGCCAGCTGGACTCTATACAAGCACATAGTAATAAATACTCGCTTGAAACAACCACGGGGCAATGATTCCAAAGTAGGGAACCAAGCCAAATTCATCACAAAGGATGCAAACTATTTCTCATGACGAGATCAACAACAACAACATCAACACATGAAGTTACTCAAAAAGAGCACAATGGTTACACACCTTAACACATTACAAACATGATCACAAACGGACCCAAACCAACACTCTCAACCAATACTTAGACATTTCATTTAATAAACCCGCTCATCTCGAAGTACTCAAAAAGAGCTTTAAAACGATAGCCTACACACCTAAAACGGAGTCCGGGTGAGAAAGTTATGACTTACCGAAGATTGAACGAAAAACGAGCAATTACCAGAACAGGGGAGGGGGAGCGCGCGCCTCAAACAAAGGGGATGCGCGCGCCTCCTGAAATCAGTCACAAATAGAAGATTTGAAATAGAAAGGGTGCGCGCGCCTCCAAGAAAATGATGCGTGCGCCTCCATCCGACAGTGGGAAATTCCAGATTAGTGAAGAGGAGGGTGCGCGCGCCTCATACCAAGGGATGCGCGCGCCTCCAAGAAAATTCAGTGAACCCAGATCTTCCTCCTGGGTTCTTCCACCCGAAAATAAACACCAAAATCACTATTTCACCCCAAATTAACACCAACACTCCCATCTAATTTACCCAAGTGCCAAAACAACTTCTAAGCCTAAAATAACTCATCTAGCAACATTTAAACAACCCAAACCAAAGGATGATTCAAATACCCAAATTTCACAAAAATATGATCAAAGATACAAATCAACATTTAAATTCACAACTAAGCATTAAATCATCATCCAATGTTCACACAAAACATAAATGACAAATTTTAAGCTAAAGGGGGGGGGGGGTTAGTAGCTTACCTCAAAGGAATCCAAACTCAACCAAATCAACTTCTATTGAGCTTCCCACGAACCTAGCGACGATCTAGATGTTTGATATAACATGAACAATGAGACGAAATGGGGGAAAGATAGGTAAAATGAAGAGGGAAGGAAGAGGAGAAATTTACCTTCTTGGCTAAGGAGAGAGAGAAAAGAAACTGGGTAAGAGGAGTGAGTGAGGGAGGGAGGTAAGGTGAGGTGAGGGAGAAGGTGAAATGATTCAAAAACTTACATTCAGCCCCCTCCACTACTACTTACACAAAATTAATACTCCCCACTATCAACTAAGACCCAAATATAATACACTACCACAAAATCAATTAAATGCTAAGCATAAATATTATAACTCACAAAATGCACACGCAATTTATCAATTAAATAAATAATTAAGCAAGTCAATAACTAAATAATTATTTAATACTAAGAAAAATAGAGACGGGGTTTCGGGTTGTGACAATCACTCCCCCTAAAAGAAAATTCGACCCGAATTTTAACACTTACCAAGATTTTCGAATAACCACGGATACTTCCGTTCCATCTCATCCCGCAATTCCCAAGTCGACTCCTCAACTTCGTGATTCCTCCATACCACTCTAACTAGGGAAATACTCTTGTTTCTCAACTCTTTCACTTTAGTATCAATCACTCGAATTGGTTTCTCCTCATAAGACATATTCGGTTCAATATCTTCCGGTACTTCCGACAACACATGGGATGGATCATACACATACTTACGAAGCGCTGACACGTGAAACACATTATGTAATCGGCCTAGAGAAGGCGGTAACGCAAGACGATAAGCAAGATTCCCAACTCTATCTAATATCTCGAAAGGCCCAATAAACCTTGGAGCAAGCTTTCCCTTCTTACCAAACCTTCGGATTCCCACCTTCGGAGACACTTTCAAAAACACGAAGTCACCCGACTGAAACTCGAGATCTCGCCTCCGGTGGTCGGCATAGTTCTTATCTCTACTTTGAGCGGTGATTAGACGATTTCGAATAAGCTTTACCTTTTCAACCGAAACATTAACCAAATCAACACCCCAAATCTTAGCTTCCCCGACTTCGTCCCAACAAATGGGAGACCGACACTTTCTACCATACAAAGCTTCATAAGGAGCCATTTCGATACTCGATTGAAAACTGTTGTTATAAGCAAACTCCACTAAAAGTAAATGAGTATCCCAAGAATCTGCAAAGTCAACCGAACAAGCCCGTAACATGTCTTCAAGAATCTGAATCGTTCTCTCCGATTGACCATCGGTTTGTGGATGAAAAGCCGTGCTAAACCTCAATTCGGAACCCAAAGCCTTCTGAAACGCTTGCCAAAACCGAGAAGTAAATCTAGGATCCCGATCAGAAACGATACTAACTGGAACCCTATGCAATCTCACGATCTCGTTGATATACAAAGTCGCAAGCCTTTCCATTGAATAGCTAATCTCGATGGGTAGAAAATGAGAAGACTTTGTCAATCTGTCTACGACTACCCAAACTGCATCATGCCTTCTCCTCGTACGCGGTAATCCGGACACAAAATCCATCGTCACATGTTCCCATTTCCATTCCGGTATCTCAAGAGGTTGAAGTAACCCCGCGGGTCTTTGACGTTCCGCTTTAACCTGTTAGCAAGTCAAACACTTCGATACATAATCCGCTATTTCCCGCTTCATGCCACTCCACTAGAAATGCTGTTTCAAATCCCGATACATTTTGGTACTCCCGGGGTGAATAGTATACTTCGACTTGTGGCCCTCATCCAGAAAATTGGCGCTTTACTCCTTCCACATTAGGAACACACAAACGACCTCTATAATTCAAAACCCCTTCAGAACTAAGAGAAAACCCTTCAAACTTTTTGTCCCCAATCTTACTCGAAATCTTCATCAACTCGGGATCATCCTTCTGAGCATCCTTAATTTGTTGAATTAAGGCAGGTAATACCTTAATGTTCGCAAAGATAGCCCCGTGCTTGGACTCATAAGGATCCCAATCTCGAACATCTTCCAACATTTTCCATTCACGCACCATCAATGAAGCTACATAAGATTTCCAACTAATGGCATCAGCGACCACATTTGCTTTACCCGGATGATAAGGGAATGGTGAAATCAAAATCCTTCAACAATTCCATCCATCTGCGCTGTCTATTGTTCAACTCCTTTTGCGAGAAAAGATACTTCAGACTTTGGTGATCGGTAAAAATCTCAAACTTTGTCCCATATAAATAATGCTTCCATTTATGTAACGCAAATACAATCGCAGCAAGCTCCATGTCATGAGTCGGGTAATTCTGTTCACTAGGAGTTAACTTCCTCGAAGCATAGGCAATCACCTTCCCATTTTGCATTAACACACACCCCAAGCCTTCCTTTGAAGCATCACTATAAATAACCAATTCATCATTCCCATTTGGTAACACAAGTACAGGAGCGGTGGTCAACCTCCTTTTCAATTCATCAAAACTCATTTGGCATTTTTCTTCCCACACAAACGGCACGTTCTTTCTGGTCAACTGAGTCAACGGGGTAGCAATTTTGGAAAATCCCTCAATAAATCTTCTATAGTACCCGGCTAAGCCCAAGAAACTCCGAATCTCCGTAACTGATTCCGGCCTCTTCTAATCCACAATAGCTTCAATTTTTGAAGGATCTACGGATATCCCTCCATTAGAAACCACGTGCCCCAGAAAAGAAACCTCCTCGAGCCAAAAATCACACTTACTGAATTTTGCAAACAATTGCTTCTCCCGAAGAATAGATAAGACCATTCGCAAATGTTGTTCGTGCTCCTCCCGAGACTTAGAATAAACCAGAATGTCATCGATAAACACAACTACCAAGGTATCAAGGTACGGTTTAAAAACCCGATTCATCATATCCATAAATACAGCCGGAGCATTCGTTAACCCGAAAGGCATGACAAGAAATTCATAGTGCCCATACCTACTACGGAAGGCGGTCTTGGAAATGTCCTCAGAACAAATCTTTAACTGGTGATAACCACTCCTCAAATCAAGCTTTGAAAAGACAACCGACCCCTGAAGCTGATCAAACAAGTCATCAATATGGGGAAGAGGATATTTATTCTTTATGGTTACCTGATTCAGCTTCCTGTAATCGATACACGGTCTCAAGGACCCATCTTTCTTCTTGACAAACAATACATGAGCTCCCCACGGTGACACACTAGGGCGGATAAACCCACGATCAAGTAACTCTTGTAACTGCTCCTTCAATTCTTTCAATTCGGCTGGAGCCATTCTATAAGGTGTCGCCGATATAGGAGTTGTACCTGGAAGCAAGTCTATACAAAATTCGATCTCTCTATCAGGAGGCATAGAGTACTCCGTAGAAAACACATCCGGAAACTCCCTAACAATATTTACCTCTTCCACACTAGAAACCTTTTTCGTAGTATCCAGAACACTGGCCAAAAACCCAACACAACCACGGTTCAACAACTTTCTAGCCTTCACATACGAAATAATATGAACCTTTTTACTCAAAGGAATCGCCTCAAAAGAAAATTCAGGGACATTAGGGGTAGAAAAAGTAACCACTTTTTTAAAACAATCAACAGTAGCATGGTATCGACTCAACCAATCCATACCCAAAATGATATCAAAATCTTGCAATGGCAATATAATCAAATCAGCAAGTAAAACATGCTCACGTATATGCACATCACAATCACGCAATACCTTATCAGTCACCAAACTCTTACCCATAGGGGTAGACACCTCTAACACAAAAGGTAGAGACTCAGGCAACGAAGACAACTGAGATGCAAAATGCACAGACACATAAGAATGCGAAGAACCGGGGTCTATTAGTGCACGTGCCCTCCTATGAGACATAGAAATAATACCTCCAATCACGTCAGAAGCATTCGAAGCCTGTTGTTGGTTGATGGCGAAGACACAACCTTGCACCTTGGGCTTGCCCGAGGCATCCCTCTTCTGACCATTCAGAGACCCGGTACCACTACCAACTGACTGATTCTTCGGTTTAGGACAATTATATTGAAAGTGACACAACTGGCCGCAATTCAAGCACTTACCCTGCTTTTTCCAACACTTCTCCTCGGAGTGTCCTCCCTTTTGACAATAATTGCAAACCCGATTATTCTGACCCCCCGAGGTGTTACCTTGATTCCTATTGCCCTGTTGTCCTTGAGAAGTTCCCCTGAAAAGTGAAAAGATGTTCTGTGCTCCCCTAGTGTCACCACGATGAGGTTGTGGCTTCCCTTGACCTCCTTGTTTCACTACACTCGTTGATTCAGTCTTCTTTTATGCTCTACAATGTCCTGCTCCACCTGGTAGGCACGATCTATGGCATCCTGAAGGTCTTGGAATTTGTGGGAAGTGAGTTGGGTTCTGATCACGGTTTTCAACCCTTTGACAAACCTCGAGGTCTTCCTTTCTTCAGTCGAAACCATGTAATTGCAATAACGAGCCAATTTCGTGAATTTGGCAACATACTCGGCCACCGTCAACAAGTTTTGTTCCAAGCTAAGAAACTCGGATTCCTTCCTATCTTGGTCTACCTTTGGGATGAAATGTTCCTTGAACTTCCTCTTGAATGTCTCCCAGACATGGGGTACACGTGACTCTTCCCAACTAGCTTTCAACGATTTCCACCAATACTCCGCCCCTCCAACTAGTTTGTAGGTCGCAAATCTGACCCTATCCTCATCGGAGCTTTGCAAGACCTCAAAGATCTTTTCCATAGACTCAACCCACCTTTCTGCTTTAGCCACATCTGACCCTCCATCAAATTCTGTCGGTTTCATCCTCAGAAATTGTTCCAGTCCAGTCCTCGGAGCCAATGGTGCCTCTCTACGATTGTTATCATTCATGGTTTTCAATGCCGCCTCGAATATCCCTTGAAACATTGCTAGGGCTTCTTCCCTTGCATTTACCTGTTCGGCAGGTCCACCATGTTCATTATCAGACCCGACCATGATTACCGAGTACCTGCATAAGACACTCATCGTTACTCACTCCATACTCAATTACCCTCCTAGGTCATTTAGTCACTCTAGACTATCTACAACCTAGCTCTGATACCAACTGTCGCGCCCCGTACCCGTGGTCCTACATGGCCCCACGCCCGGGACGCGCACGGAAGACGTCATAAAACACTTTTAACAAAAACTTTCGAAAACTATCATAAAGATAAATAAAATTCGCTTTTGAAGTTCAAAACCTCCACCTTACTTTCAAACAACTTTCACAACGAAAGTACTTGGCACGAAGGCCTACAACAACTATACAAAAGTACGAACACCAACATTATCCAAAAATAGGTGTTAAAAGATCAAGTCACGGATACACTACCCATTAAGGTTATACATTTACATAATGTAACCTTTACAAACATACCCCAAAAGAATTTACCACCTCGACGCCTTCCTTGTGATAAGTGACCTATCCCGGATGCACGCCCTTATCTAAAACAGTAAACAAATAAGGGGTGAGATAAAATCTCAGTAAGCTACTAATATGCAACTACATTTCATGCCAACATGATAATCACAAAGGAACAATATCAATAGGCATTCACATTTGCATATAACACAAAAGATATAGTCCACTCATCACATAACACCATATGCGGAAATAAACACTCATAAGTGGATACTGAGCCAAGGTTCTATAATCGGAACACCATCCTTTGAGAAGAGTCGTTGAGCAGCATGAAAGAGCTGAAGCCGGTTCCGGAACCAAGTAACAACAACAACCAGTAGTGGGGCAAATAACACATAGTCATACCCCCAAGCGTGTAGCTAGAATACTCACCATAGGAGCTAGCTCATCCCAACCACGATCACGGGAAAGGGGCATCCCACTCAAGGCCACTGAACATGGGGAAACTGGGTTACCAGTGAAGTACATTATACTGGACTCGGCTCGTGCCATTATAATATACATCACTGCCCAAAACAAACACAACAATGCCAGCTGGACTCTATACAAGCACATAGTAATAAATACTCGCTTGAAACAACCACGGGGCAATGATTCCAAAGTAGGGAACCAAGCCAAATTCATCACAAAGGATGCAAACTATTTCTCATGACGAGATCAACAACAACAACATCAACACATGAAGTTACTCAAAAAGAGCACAATGGTTACACACCTTAACACATTACAAACATGATCACAAACGGACCCAAACCAACACTCTCAACCAATACTTAGACATTTCATTTAATAAACCCGCTCATCTCGAAGTACTCAAAAAGAGCTTTAAAACGATAGCCTACACACCTAAAACGGAGTCCGGGTGAGAAAGTTATGACTTACCGAAGATTGAACGAAAAACGAGCAATTACCAGAACAGGGGAGGGGGAGCGCGCGCCTCAAACAAAGGGGATGCGCGCGCCTCCTGAAATCAGTCACAAATAGAAGATTTGAAATAGAAAGGGTGCGCGCGCCTCCAAGAAAATGATGCGTGCGCCTCCATCCGACAGTGGGAATTCCAGATTAGTGAAGAGGAGGGTGCGCGCGCCTCATACCAAGGGATGCGCGCGCCTCCAAGAAAATTCAGTGAACCCAGATCTTCCTCCTGGGTTCTTCCATCCGAAAATAAACACCAAAATCACCATTTCACCCCAAATTAACACCAACACTCCCATCTAATTTACCCAAGTGCCAAAACAACTTCTAAGCCTAAAATAACTCATCTAGCAACATTTAAACAACCCAAACCAAAGGATGATTCAAATACCCAAATTTCACAAAAATATGATCAAAGATACAAATCAACATTTAAATTCACAACTAAGCATTAAATCATCATCCAATGTTCACACAAAACATAAATGACAAATTTTAAGCTAAAGGGGGGGGGGGTTAGTAGCTTACCTCAAAGGAATCCAAACTCAACCAAATCAACTTCTATTGAGCTTCCCACGAACCTAGCGACGATCTAGATATTTGATATAACATGAACAATGAGACGAAATGGGGGAAAGATAGGTAAAATGAAGAGGGAAGGAAGAGGAGAAATTTACCTTCTTGGCTAAGGAGAGAGAGAAAAGAAACTGGGTAAGAGGAGTGAGTGAGGGAGGGAGGTAAGGTGAGGTGAGGGAGAAGGTGAAATGATTCAAAAACTTACATTCAGCCCCCTCCACTACTACTTACAGAAAATTAATACTCCCCACTATCAACTAAGACCCAAATATAATACACTACCACAAAATCAATTAAATGCTAAGCATAAATATCATAACTCACAAAATGCACACGCAATTTATCAATTAAATAAATAATTAAGCAAGTCAATAACTAAATAATTATTTAATACTAAGAAAAATAGAGACGGGGTTTCGGGTCGTGACAGGACATCACAGGCCCGGAAGAGCAAAGAACATTAGGAAGAGTAGTAGCAAGAAGAAAGAGTGCACTTTTAAACTACGTGCCAAAGAAAGGAGGGATGATGGGTTATGGGGATATGTTGTAAGGAACGGTGTACATAATCATTGATTTCCTTTGTATCCAGAAAGTTTTCCTCTCGGGAAATTGATACGTGGAGAATATGACGTTGTGTGTAGCGCAAGTGAATGTTCATTGCGTTCAAATGACATAGTAGCAATGTTAAAGATGTACGATGAGAAGAACGTGAGCACTCCGATGCACGTCCGCAATGCCATCACAAAATATAGAGAAGAAGAACGAAAAGGGAGGACCCCGCTACAACAATTCCTTAAGTTACTCGACGATCATGAATATATATACTACACGAGGGACGACGCTGAGAGTGGCATGATCAGCGACATATTCTTCTCTCACCCATTAGCAATGAAGATGCTAAACTGTTTTCCATATGTTGTACAAGGTGACTGCACTTACAACACCAACTGCTATGGACTGTACTTCTTGCAGTTTGTAGGATTTACTTCCACCGGACATAATTTCACAATAGCGTATGCGTTCCTCAAGTATCAGAGTGCGGATGATTACATATGGGCATTGGATAATTTTCACAGTCTGCTTACACCTCCCCGGTTGCCAACAGCTTTTGTCACTGATCGTGAATTGGGTTTCATCAGCGCTCTCCGTACTGTTTTTCCCGACACCGCACACTTCTTGTGTCGGAGGCACATCGAAGTCAATGTTAGAAAGCATGGGTTGAGTCATACAGGTAGCGAGGATTTGGCAGAATCATTCATGAGGAGTTTCAATTATGCAATCTCAGCCCCTACCTCCGGCGAATGGGACGAACGTTGGCAAGGGCTTTGTGACCGTTTCAGATCTTATCCTCTATTATTGGATTACCTCCGCGATACATGGATTACCCCATACTCTCAGAATATTCTGTCTATGCACATGGATGTGTTACCTCACTTCGGGACCCATACCACAAACAGGACTGAGGGTGAGCATAACAGGTTGAAGAAGGCATTAGGGAGTGCTTCTTCTACTTTTGACACGATCTTCAAAAAGGCTCATAAGATCTTGGATATCCAACTAAAAAATATCAAACAGAGTATGAATAGATCAAAGACCAGAACTCCAATTGATTTGAGGACCGGTAATCTGTATCAGAACATATTGACTAAAGTGTCAACGGTAGCCTTGCGCAATATCAGACAAGAACGGTCTCGTATTCAGAAAATCATTAGAAACCAGCGGGGTCGTAATGGGGGTAATGTCATCACTGAGGCTGCCTGCGGGTGTTACTACAGGCGAACACATGAACTTCCATGTAGTCACGAGATTGCACGGATAGAGGACCGTGGGGGACGGATTGAGTTGTCCTCGATTCATGATTTTTGGAAGAAGTTGGACATTGAAGTAGACAACCCTCCATCTGAGCCTTCAATAAATAAAGACAATTTTCAAGCTATGTTGAATAAAGTTGAGCAAGCACCTGAACCGGTAAGGAGAAAGTTATTCAAAACGATGGAAGAAGGGCTTAATCACCATACGAGAGATGCTTACGAGCCAGATCATATTTCAAAGGCGAATAAACCCCGGACCGGAAGTTCCAGAGAACCGTCAGATTGGGAGCATACTAACAAATTTTTTCGAGTCCCCGCTACACCATCCTCGACTAGGAAAGGGAATAGATCTTCATTCATTTGTGGCTCACACTGTTGATTACGTTCTTGATATGAGTTTGTTAATATTGTTGTTGATTATGTGGTTTAAGTTATGTGTCTGCTCTTTATAACCCAGTACAGATTTGATTTTTATGTTGATAGTATGAATGCTTCTCACTCTTTTCTTTGCCATATTTCAGGTCTAGATCTGCATTCATTACATCAACCCAAGCTAGTTCGGAGTCCACGCACAAACGGAAATCATCTTCAGAACCCACAACATCTACCCCTCCTTGTACTCCTACGTCTCATCCACCACTAGCTGCTTCCGGTCGTGGGAGAGGACGGGGTCGAGGTCGAGGACGAGGACGAGGACGGGATCAGGGTCAGGGTCGTGGAGAAGGATATGGACAGCCCAATCACACTAGTATATACAGCACTCCGTATATGACGTCTTTTCCGCCTTTCATTATCCCATTTATTGGAGGCATCACAGATGTGGCATCTGATGGACATTGTGGCTATAGAGCCGTAGCATCACAGATATACGGAGATGAGGAGATGTGGGCTCGAGTGCGCACAGAATGTTACAATGAGGTGCATGCTCGCCAAGACCTTTATCGAAGAGTTCTGACTTGGATAGATATAAAAGAACTCTTACGTAGGATTGCTATTTATGTCCGGCCGACACCGGACAATACTTATTGGATGGACCTCCCAGATCTTGGACACATCATTGCCACGAGGTATAATGTGGCGTTCTTTTCGTACTCGGCTAGCTGTTGCAACTTATGCCTTCCAGTGACTGTACCAGCATGAGTAGGACCACCGATAAACACAGTTGTGTTGGGACAAGTGACAAACCATTTTATATTCGTATGATACTTTAATTCGTTAAATTTAACAATATTACTTAAATTCGTTATACTTAACTGTCTCATCTATATTAGTTATATTTAATTGTGTTACTTAAATTCGTTGTATTTAACTGTTATTACTTTTGCAGTTGCACATGTCAGGCAATGATTACCCAATACCATCACCACCGAACACTTTGAGGGAAAACTGTGATCCAAGCGCAAGTCAACTGATCCTCCAATACCGAGATAGGATAGCAGCATTCAATGAACTCTATGATCAGGATAACGATGCAAGAAGAGAAAGATTACGTAGGGGATAGTATATGTGCAATGGTTTTTGAATTATCAAGTTTGTATGAATTATCAAATTTGGCGATAGTATATGTGTAATGGTCTATTGGTCCCTCCCACTGCTTTGTGGAGATGTGCTATTATTTTAACAATCAAATTTCAGATCTACTTCTGTTTCTTGTTGCTTTTGCTGTTGTGAAAATGCAGGTTCAGACACCATGTCGTGTACCTTTACACGAGATTGCCTCTATAATCTCGTGTGTTTGTACACGAGATATCTCGTGTGCAAACACGATTCACCACGTGTAAAGTTACACGAGATTATAGAGGCAATGTCGTGTAAAGGTACACGAAACGGGCAAGGGCAGATTTGGAATATTTCGTTCCCTGTATATAATATTTCCTGTATTTAGTATTTGCCCTCCGTCCCAGACTAACTAAGGTTTTTACTTTCCTTTTTGGTTTGTCCCAGACTAAGGTTTTTAGTTGCTTTATTACCTAAAATGGACCATGGGACCCACTTGTCATTCTAACAACAAAAACTCTCTACCCACTTTATCTCTCCTACTTTCTCTTACTTACTTTTTCATACTCACGACATTTACTTTTTTCTTAATCTGTAAAAGTCAAATTAAGAACCTGGGACGGAGGGTGTAAGTTTTTTTTTTTTTTTTTTTTTTTTTTTTTTTAAAGAACATTCATATTTTTAGAGTCATCGTTTGATCTGTGTAACAATGTCATCGTTACACAGAGAGATTGTACGCAGAAGCGAATCAATCAACTCATTCAAGATAGCTTCTTCTAAGGGTTTGCTTTGCTTACTGCAAACTGAAGTTGATGGGTTCCTGTTGGGATATTTTAGTACTCCGGTCCTACAAAAAAGATAGTAGTGGTCAGTTTGATCTGGCATTTTGGAACTTCACTGCTTCAGAAACTCAAATCACTGAATTCTGTATATTATACGCTGGAATTCATCATAAACTCATCTGCAAATCAATCATACCGGAATAAATTTATGTTTGATCTTCAAGTTAATTGCACTCCAGGTGTTTGATAAAAGGTCTGAAAGAGAGCTATTCATCACGAGACGGTAAAAAGGGCTGCCCATTGAACTGAAATGGCTGAAAATATCAATTTTGCATATTGTTTGAATGAAGTCATTTCCATTTTGCACACTTAATTAGCTTGCATTCCTTTTAGTCAACATTTTCTCTTTTGTTCACAGTACTGTTGCTTTGAACTATGAACCATACAGAGTTTGGGCTCATAGCCAAATCTGCTGGTCGAGGGTTCTCTCAAGGCTAATTTGGTTATTACTTATATTAGGCACCTTTTAGTATAGCCAATGCTATCCAGTTTAAGATAATATAATTAGACGGTCCTATAGTACAACCTACAGCAGATCACTCGAAGAATTATGTATTTATAGTTTATGGCACTCTAGGTGGCGCGTGAAGATAGACGATTAAGGGTCAGCTGTACCTTGATCTTGTACAAATACATAGAATGACTAGCAGGTACTGTGCACCAAAAAACTAACTTTAATAGTTTGACTAGTAGATTGTGTAAAAGAAATCATTTGATTAAGTACTATCAATGACCCTTCAATTTGGTGGTTCTCCTTCTGCATCTTTCCTAGAGAGTGTCCTACTGTGTAATTGTCTCTTATGGAACTTTCCCCTTAAAATGTAGAAGAGGACTTAGCAGGTTGCAAAGTCTCAAATCTTCATCTCGTATGCTGACTTTTGTTCATTTTGATGATACTAAAGTCTATTTGATCATTGTATCTGGTGTAAAAGTTCGTTGAGAAGTTTGAATAGTCTTGATCCTGTATGAAAAGTCTCCCAATGTTATAACGTCAAAGAAGTAAGATATTGACTATTGATATTGACGCTGTGCACATATAAGAATTCCAATTGATCCCTGTCATTCCTAGCAAAGAAATCAAAATCAAAATCGAAAAATATCACCCCTTCTATTCTCACTAAGAATCTCATTAACAAAATATGTTAATATTATTTGTACAAGCTCTTATTCTCGTACATCTATTTTTCTTTTTAGAGTTCTGCACTTGCGCAGACACAATAACATCCACTCAATTTATCACAGATCCTGAAGCTATAGTCTCCAATGGCAACATCTTTAGACTGGGATTCTTTAGCCCAGTTAACACCACAAATCGATATGTTGGTATTGTCTTTAATGTTTCTACAACCACCGCAATATGGGTCGCTAACAGAGAAAGTCCTTTAACTGATTCTTCTGGAATGATGACCATCTCCGCAGACGGAAATCTTGTTGTCTTGAATGGACAGCAAGAGATTCTCTGGTCAACAAATATTTCCAATTCAGCTTCAAATTCAAGTGCCCAGATTTTGGATTCTGGGAATTTGGTATTACGGGATAATACAAATGGAAGGACAATATGGGAGAGTTTTGACCATCCTGTGGATTCATTTGTACAGGATATGAGACTTGGTAGAAATACAAATACAAATACAAATGGAGTGCTGACATCATGGAAAAGTGCTTTTGATCCAGCGGTGGGAATATTTTCTGGTGGCCTTGCCACTCTAAATATTCCACAACTGGTCATATGGAATGGGAGTGATCCACAGTGGCGTAGTGGTCCTTGGAATGGTCAAACCTTCATAGGAATACCAAACATGATTTCAGTGTATCTCAATGATTTCACTATTCTAGACGGCAGATTATCCTTCACTTATGTAAATGAATCTCTGACACACTATTTGCTTAACTCTGAAGGAAATATAGTGCAAAGGGCCTGGGATGATCAGAAACAAGTATTCGAAGATACCTGGTCATCTAAGATGAATGACTGTGATGTTTATGGCAAATGCGGGTCGTTTGGAATATGTGACTCGCGGGAGCCACCAATATGTACTTGTTTGGAGGGGTTTGAGCCAGAGAATATGGATGAATGGAGTAAAGGAAATTGGACCGGCGGGTGTGTGAGGAGGGTGGAATTACAATGTGGCCAAAATATTTCAACCGGTACAGTAGTAAGAGAAGATATGTTTTTGAGGCTAACAACAGTCAAAGTGCCAGACTTTGCCGAGTGGATAAGAGATCCGGATGAAGGTTGTGGTGAAAACTGTCTCAAAAATTGTTCATGTGTAGCTTATACAGTTCATACTGGGATTGGGTGTATGCAGTGGAGTGGTGGCTTATTGGACATTCAACAGTTTTCCAGTAGTGTTGGGTCCGATCTTTACATTCGCGTGGCTTACACAGAGCTTGGTAATATATTCTCTCTCCTCCTTAGTCAGTATGTCTTGTGACTTTGAATCACATTTGTGTCATCTTATAAATTGTCAAACAGATTTGGAATGATTTCATATGTTCAAATATCCCTGATTTGATTTTGTGCTCTAAACTGAATACTCCCTCCCTCTGTCCCACACCAATGGGCACTTTTGGTCAAACCAACTTGAACTTTGACTAACATTTTATGCTAAATTATTAATCTCCATAAAAATTTTAAAAAAGTTACTAAATTAGTAAAAGAAACATTACCAATAACTATTTTTAAATTTTTATGGAGATAAATTATTTAGCATAAAATGTTAGTCAAAGTTCAACTAGGTTTGACCAAAAGTGCCCATTGGTGTGGGACGGAGGGAGTATGAGTTAATAAAAATTAATCCTTTTATTCCCATTTTGATTCTCTCTCTCCTCATCCTTTTTACTTGTAGATAAACCAAGAAACATGAGAGTAGTTATTATTGCAATTACAGTGGCAGTAGGGTTTGTCACCATGGCTATTTGTGCATATGTATCTTGGAAGTGCATGACCAGAAAAAAAGGTAACATGTCACAAAAGTTAACTCATAAGAAGGGAAGGTTTCATTAGAATTAGTTCGATCTAATGAGGTTTATGTCTTTTCAGGAAGAACCATGAAAAGTGGGTTGTTATTGCTTGAAAGAGGCCAAGCTAGTCCGAAGCATAAGCCTCATCCAAAAATTGAAGAATTACCAGTATTCACTTTTGAGAAATTAGCGAATGCAACAGAAGAGTTTCATTCATCCAACAAGCTTGGTCAGGGTGGATTTGGTCCAGTGTACAATGTATATCTACATTGATTACAAGAAAACGTTACATACAGAAATAGCCTTTATTAAGTTAGTGATGTTTTTTATAAGCAGGGGATTTTGCCGGATGGACAAGAAATAGCTGTGAAGCGGCTTTCAAGATCATCCGGACAAGGATTGGAGGAGTTCATGAATGAGGTTGTGGTAATATCTAAACTCCAGCATCGCAATCTTGTTAGACTCCTTGGCTGCTGTGTCGAAAGAGAAGAAAATATGTTGGTCTATGAGTACATGCCAAATAGAAGCTTGGATGCTATTCTCTTCGGTTAGTTGATATTCTTTTTTTAGAGTCCCAGCTACTTCGGGAAATGTGAAGACAAGTAGTCTGATACAACATTGTTTTGATGTCTTTCGAATCCATTTTCTTTTTCTGATTTGAATTTTCATTGCTTCACGGAAAATTATTTGGATTCCGAATTTTGAACATATTCTTTAGTAGTCGGTCTTGTGAAAAACGCGTTTTACACTAAGCTATTGAAAAACGTGTTTTTCACAATTGCCTTCTCCTAACATTATCATGTGCTTGTTCTAATATTATAAAGTGCCTGTTGTAATATTACACTTATAAATATTCAAGCAAGCACTTTTATACACTCAAACAAGCACTTTTAGAGGTAGTGTTATGATTGTCATATTCAAGCAGGAATTTTTATACACTCAAACAGGCACTTTTAGAGGTAGTGTTATGATTGTCTGTTGTAGTGTTAAGACCGCCTTTCTTAGTGTTAAAAAGTGTCTCATGTAGTGTTGAAATATGCCTCTTACATTCTAAACAAGTGGTTGGTGAGCTTTTTAAAGTTAAAAAACATGTGCCTGCCCTAATGTTAAAAACTGCCTCCTGTAGTATTGAAAACTGCCTCCTGTAGTGTTAAAAAGTGCCTGCTGAGTTTTATAAGTTCCAGTTATTTACAGCAATGCCACCGCGTCTTTTAAATAACGTTCCGCTTATTAACAAAAATGCCACTCCGCATACGAAAAACACGTTTTACACTAAGACGCGTGTAAAACGCGTTTTTCCTAAGATTTTCTGATTCTTTAGGGTTCCAAACCTGAGTATCCTAGCATCCAGATCAATCAATTTCCAATTAATATTTTTTTCTTTCTGTTATTTGAATAATTTTATTTTAGATCCACGTGAAAAAGAACATCTTAAATGGAGTACACGCATACACATTATCGAAGGAATTGGTCGAGGACTCCTATACCTGCATAGAGATTCAAGATTAAAGATTATTCATCGAGATCTCAAGGCAAGTAATATTTTGTTGGATGATGAGCTAAACCCAAAAATATCAGATTTTGGCATGGCAAGGATATTTGGAGGCTAACAAATTCAAGCCAACACTGCAAGGGTAGTTGGGACATAGTAAGTAACTTTGCTTCGCCAAGGCATAAGAATGTCACGTTTTCGTCATAACTAATTCACTGCCTTAATTTACAATGATACTAAATGCAGTGGCTACATGGCTCCTGAATATGCAATGGAAGGAAGATTTTCTGAGAAATCTGATGTCTACAGTTTCGGAGTTCTGTTGTTAGAGATTGTCAGTGGAAGAAGGAATAGTAGTTTTTATAATAGCGAGGTTGCTTCGAGCCTTCTAGCATTTGTAAGAGTTAACTTGGATGGTTGGACTACTACTCATTTGATCCTGTATCATTCCTTATTTTCCAAATTGAATATTGCTAAAATTAACATTTTGCACCTTAAATTTTCAGACATGGAATTTATGGAATGAAGAGAAGATCATCGGATTATTAGATCCAAGTATATCAGAAACATGCTCGGAGTTGGAGATCATGAGATACATACATGTCGGTTTATTGTGTGTACAAGAACAAGCAAAGGACAGACCAACTATTTCAACTGTTCTCTCGATGCTTAGTAGTGAAATTTCAGATCTTCCCACTCCCAAAAAGCCAGCATTTACTGAAAGTCAGGCTTCTTCAGGAACACAATCTAAGCAGAAGCAACAACATTTTTCTGAAAATTATGTCACTCTTACAACTGTTGAAGGCAGATAACATCCAATCATTGAGATGGTACTTTCCTGGAGTTCTATTCATTCTATGAATATATATTGAGAGTTCGGTTAAGTTGCACATCACATGTGTTTTTATTTGTCAGAACAGTTATTTGTTTGAAGAGTTGTTCACTATATCTAGTTGCACTGTTTAAGAATGCACCGTTATGCTTCGACCAGATTCTTTAAGCAGTTGTACCTAAAGGTTCTGCACCTACTATGTTTTCTGCTTAGATTTTCAAGCATCTGATAATAGAATATATGTTCGTAGTAATGCATCGCTAGTAATTTATTTAAACAATACAATACAAGTATTGTAATGTATGACCATAATTGTACTGTAAGAAATATGAGAGAAAAGGATCGGTATTACAAAGACCAAAGCCCTGTAGTAGAAATATATAAACATCACTTACACTGATACAAGTGAAGTGGTAAACGAGGCTCAGTGATGGCAACAAATGGGAACTTTCTCGGTGTAGCCAGTCCATAGACTTCATCCATGCTGAGTTCCTCTCTCTTCATATTTTCAGGTAATTTCCAGTTAAAGCCATGCAACAAGTTAGCCAGACTTGATCACATCATCTTTAATCCAAGGGGATAACCTGGGCACATCCTCCGACCTGATCCAAAAGGTAAGAGTTCAAAATTCTGACCTTTAACATCGATTACTTTCCCTAAGAATCTCTCTGGTTGGAACTTGTCCGGGTCATCCCAAATTTGAGGGTCACGCCCAATACTCCATGAGTTTATGAACACTTTAGTTCCTTTAGATATGTCATATCCAGCTACTTTGCTATCTTCAAGTGCAAAGTGGGGTGCTAGCAGCACAGCCACAGGGTGCAGCCTCATGGTTTCTTTTAAAATTGCATCCACGTAAGGAAGTTGTGGAAAGTCTCTCTCTTCGACCCATCGGTCTCTTCCAATTACTTCATCGAGCTCTTCTGTCACCTTCTTGATTAGATGTGGTTGTTTCATGAGTTCAGACATTGCCCATTCCACTGTTGTTGCTGAAGTGTCTGTTCCACCAGCTATTAGGTCCTGTCCAAGAGTGAACATAAAAAAACTCAACATAAATTCGAACGGACAATTTGATTTATCAGAATGTATATAAAATACCAAAAGAAGCAATTTTACCTGCATAAACCCCTTGACACCATCAGAATTGATCTTAACTTCAAGATTAGGGTCATCAGACAACTGCAGGAGCAAATCCACCATGTCCGTGGCTACAAATTCTGTCCCTGCAACTTGCCTCCTTGCTCGATGCTCATTAATCACATGATCATGTGATGTAGCACGAAGAGCACCAGATCCGCCCGGACCCCTGAGACAGCCCGGCCGGACCAAGCAGTGCACGGCCGTGCGGATTTCAATGCTCGACCGTGCGCAAATTGGGCAGAAAGAGGGAAGCAGTCGACATTGTTAGCACGACAGTGCCTATTTCAAAGCACGACCGTGCCCGGCGATAAGCCAGAGATTTATTTGCCGTCTTTCTGTTTTAATTTCAGTAACTTTGGATATTTTGGGTATTTTGTTATAGCAATTTTAGGGTTTTCATTTAGGGTTTCTAGAATATTCCGTAGTAGTATAAATACTTTTGTTAGGGTTTTGTAATAGTAAGCTTTTTGATTATTAAAATTATATTTGCCGTTAGTGCATTTTTAGGGTTTATTCCCGGTAGCCCTTAGGCTTGTTGAAACCCTAATTCCTGGATTGGGTTAGGTCAATAATCTCTTTGGTAGATTATTGCTATCTCTTTACAAGGATTTCCATCACGGTTATCATGAAAGGTTGTATCCCGCTGCGTCATCATGAAATCTATCAAACTTCCTGGACAGAGCCTTCATTCTCTTCAAATAACCCTGTAAGTCTAGAAAATCAAGCCATGGTATCCAGTCACCAATATTAAGAACTCCGTTAAGCAAGAAAAGCTCATCTAGCATTTCTTGAAACTCTGCGAGCTTTACTATTTCAGTTTGATCACGAGCTTCCGGTTCACTAAAGTACTTCTTACCCAGAACTATTCTGCTTATAATGCTGAGAGTAGCTCGTGAGAGGTGATCTTTTAGAGTAACCAGTTTTCCTGATAAAGCATGTAAACGTGAGATAAAAGCTTGCCTTTCTTCAACACGAATGTATTCATAGGAATCCATTCTCTTTGAGCTAAAAAGCTGGGTGAGGTAAATTTTCCGGCCTTGTAGGGTCCATGGGGAGCCCATGTTATGTTGCAGTAGTTATAAGTTGTGTACTTTCCAGCTGCAGTGGCTGGTCGGGAAGCGAAAATGCGATCATTTGTTTGCAAGAATTGCTTAGTCATTTCAGAAGATGAGGCAACAACAACTGGTCTTGACCCAAACTTAAGTTGGATTAGTTCTCCATATTGTTTGGCTAATTTGTGAAGGGGATTGGTGGGGGAGTGGACCTATTAAGTTCAGGTTACCGATTATTGGCCATGGCTTTGGACCTGGTAGAAGGTTTTTTTGGCGGTTATGGTTCCTGAATAATTTTGAAAGAAGTAGTGAAGCAGCAAGCACTGCCATGGCTAAAAGTATGCAAGACAGAGACTCCGTTGTTGCAAGAATTACTGCTTACATTATTCTAAGGTTTCTTTTAATTGCAGTCTTTTCTATTTATTGAGTATATACCTGCACTGATGGAGAAGTTTATCATTTATTAATGAAAAACGAGGATAACGTTGAAAGGCTGCAAGTCCTTTTTTTTTTTTTTTGCCCATCCCCAACCAAATGTTATTCCATTTAAGGGAGAGATCATTTTAAAAGTAGGGGTGAGCAAAAAAACCAAAAAAAAACCCCAAAAAACCAATAAAACCGGTCCAATAAGCTATTGGTTAGGACCGGTCTCTAAAAATTAGAAAACCGAAATTAGTGGTTCGGTTTAGGTTTCCAGCTTGTTAGAACCGATAAGAAACCGAACCGAACCGATAACCTAAAACTATGTCGTTTTATTCCTAGCTTATTATTTGAATTAATAGTTGTAAACTTTAATTTGTAGTTTTTGGCCCAAGTAGTATGGCCCATTGGCCCAATTCACACTTCAACCAGAAAATGTGCCTTATTTGACCTTATTATTTATTATGTGCAAATTGGGCCTCATTTGAATGTATCCCATTAAGGCGGCCCAACAAACCCACAACCCAACAGTCCATTCTATTGGTTTGACACCGAACCAAACCGATATCACACCGAAACCGAACAAACCGAAGCTTAATGGTTTTGAATTACATAAACCGATAACTATTGGTTTGGTGTCGGTTTTGGCCTAAAACCGAACCAAACCGACCCGTGCACACCCCTATTTAAAAGGGTTGATGACAATTTAGGGCCTGAACTCAAGGGGGGCCGTCTAAAAGGGGCCTCGGCTTTTTTTTCCGCTAAATCAGGGCTCAAAATCATTTTTTTTTGCAATTAGGGGCTTTCTGACGGTTTCTGTCAAAAACCACCGTTAAGTGGACATGTGCGCTGCACGTGACTTTTCACTGAGGGCAAATTGGGCAATCCCGTTTGGGTTAATGACAGTTTAGGGCCTGAACTCAAGGGGGCGTCTAAAAGGGGCCTCGATTTTTTTTTCTCGCTAAATCAGGACTCAAAATCAATTTTTTTTTTGGCAATTATGGGATTTCTGACGGTTTCTGTCAAAAACCACAGTTAAGTGGACATGTGCGCTGCACATGACTTTTCACTGAGGGCAAATTGAGCAATCCAGTTTAGATTAGAAGAAACGCAAGACACAACCCACGCTATAAGGTAAAGAAGTCGAGTTAGGGAATATATGTGACGAAAGCTAATTCATTTACCTAATTATTATGGAATTTATGTAATTGTATTTTTGGTACTTTATTTTACATGTAGAATTTGACAGTCATTCGCAGATTAATTAACTAGTTTTGGTTTATCTTTCAGATTTAGTTAAAGAGCGATTGAATTTTAGGCACTTGTAATTGAACATATACCTAATATTTTTGTAACATTTTCTGTTAAAAATAAATATCTTCTCATTTCTTCTGATATGAAACTAATATGCTTCACAATATAGACACGCCCAAAAAAACCGGGAACCGGCAGAACCAGAACCGAGAACCGGCTATACCTGGAACCATCGGAAACGGGAATCGAACTAGGAACAGTGCAGAGCCAGTTCGAATACGGGTCCAAGGATATTAGAACTGTGGAACCGCCGGTTACGAAACCGGGAACCAGAATTGTGGAACCAAACGGTTCCAATGGCCACTTACCTCAATTTCAAGCCTTCCAAAGTTCCAGCGCCTTTTTCTGACCTCCTAGCCATTATTTATAGCTGTTACTAGCCGTTGGAGCCCGTTAGCTAACGGTAAAATCTGACTTTTTGGTCAGATTTGACCAATTTTGACCCTCATTTTGGAGGATTTTCAGTTCCAAAAAATAAAATCAAAATACTAACCTGATTTATACATTTTATCTCACCTAAAAATATGATTCCCTTCCTGTCACTATTTTTCCACACAAACTCTGTAACTCTCTTCTTAACTCTCTCTAACGAAATCGCTCACATTCTTCAATTCTCTTGCTCATATCATCCATATTTTCAGATTTTCATCTATTCTCCAACTTCCATCCTCCATATTTTCCATCCGTTATTTTTTTTTTAATTTCTTTCTTTAGAAGAGGAAAGAGCACAAAATCAACTTCATCTTACCCACCAACACCACCACCGATGCAAGATGATAATGCCTACTATCCCTCTTATGATGGGGGTCTTGGTGATGAAAATATGGGAGGACATGAAGGAAACGAAGAAGTGATGGCATTCAACGTACAACAACAACAAAATGAAGTAGAAGGTGACGTGCATGATACATAACCCACGGCCACGAGAAAAGGTCGAGCGCCTCCCCGGGAACCGAAACTGGAACCGTTTGAGCATGTCTACACCACAAGATGAAGACGAAATAAAGTCATGTGAGAATTGAGTAGTTTGAGTACCATTCAAATAATTTGGTTTGCCCAATTTGCCCTCAGTGAAAAGTCACGTGCAGCGCACATGTCCACTTAACGGTGGTTTTTGACAGAGATCGTCAGAAAGCGCCCCTAATTGCCAAAAAAAATTGATTTTGGGCCAAAATATGTTTAGCCCCCCAAAGTATCCACCCATTCCCACTTTACTACCCAAACCCAATTTTGTCCCAAAGTGACCCTCTAATTTGCCATTTGTCCCAGTTTGACTTATGACCCCCCTTGACCCCTAACGGCGTTAGAAAATTAACGAGAAATGGTCATGTGCATGTCATGTGAGGGTTCTTTTTATCATTTTTCTTGAAAATAGAAGGGTATAAAGGTCCATTTATACCCTTTCTCCACCACCACCATCATCAACCTTCATTCACCGCCGCCACCACCACTAATTTTCCAGAATCCGGTGACCACCGCCGCCACCACCACCAATATTTCTTCAAAATCACTAATTTTACAAAATTAAGAAACAAATTAGCAAAACAAAATCACAATAGATTCTCTCAAATCACCAACAATTCAAACTGTTATTGGAAAGTCAGATTTATCGGAGAGCAAACGTCGGAATCAGATTCATTAAATTTCGGTGATGATTCCGAGATTGAGAAGCGAAAAGTGTTATTACTAGTTCGTGCGCCGGCGAACGGAAAACTTGACGACAAGGAAGATTCTCCGCCGTCGCCGGGAAATGATTTGAATGTGACCAAACTTACCGAGGCTGTTACTGATTTGTAAAAATTCGATGGCTACACGACGGCTTTGAAGCTGATTCAACCTATTTTGCAGCTCCCGAAACCCGAGGCACCACCTGGCGTGACCGTCATGGACTCTCCACGTGACTCTCCAGCGTTTGAGCGTTCTCAATCGTTGCCGGAAAGTATCACCACCGTCAACATGCCGGCGATCGAAAAGTTCTTCCGGGATGAAATATTGGGGCGCAATGGAGGGGGGCGAATCTGGAGGAATTAGGGGTTCTCTTTTATCTTTTTCTTTTTCTATCTTTTTTTTTTTGGTTAATTTATTATTTTGGATAAAATTCATTTGTTATTGTAAATAATATTTCAAAATATCTTTTTTATATACAATAATGATATACGTATAATATTAAAGAGAATAATAAATTAAAGGTTAATTAGAAGTTAACAAGAAAATGACCAAAATACCCTGCACATGGCATGCAAATGACCATTTCTCGTTAACTTTCTAACGTCGTTAGGGGTCATAGGGGGTCATAGGTCAAACTGGGACAAATGGCAAATTGGAGGGTCACTTTGGGACAAAATTGGGTTTGGGGTGCAAAGTGGGAATGGGTGGATACTTTGGGGGGCTAAACATATTTTGGCCTTGATTTTGAGTCCTGATTTAGCGAGAAAAAAAAGTCGAGGCCCCTTTTAGACGCCCCCTTGAGTTCAGGCCCTAAATTGTCATTAACCCTTTTTAAAATACAAATAAGGAGTTCACTACAGATCTTAATTCCTCGTACACCCCTCATATTCATTGACCAGTAAAAAAAAACCTAAATGCCTAAACTACCCCCGCCCCAAATAACCCACCCTCCCTTCATTCACGGCACACACTCTCTTTCATCGCCTCTCTCCCCCACTCTCCGACCATGACCATGCAGATCTTCTTCTCCGGCGAATAAATCTCCGACACCGGCGGCCCGTCCCCAACACTGTCAAATCCCTCCGTCATCCTCGTTCTCAGAATTCGTCTTAACATGGATTTTTGTTTGCGTCGATCTGTCCAGATCTGCAGATCCGACTATGTTTTTCAACAAATCTTTTCCGGCTCTCCCTTCTCTCCAGCTCCGGCGAGCCGTCTTCTACTTCATCGCCGGCGTCGAATCTGAAGTGATTTACGAAGGGACATGGTCAGATTCAAAATCTGGGCATGGCCGTGTTTGTGGGCATTGTTGCACAGCAGAGCCTAGTTTTGATTCCTACTATAGAGGTCTAATTCCACCCCAAATCCCTTAGGCTCTAATTTCCAGTTTTGTGGTAGAGAAGGAAATTGCATTTTGGCTTTTTGAACTTTGAAGATTAAGATTTTCCTTTAATAGTTTGACTGTAATTTTCATTTCTTGTACCAATTCAGAAGGGAATGACATTGATAAAGTTGAATACTCCCTCCGTCACACCCGAATTAGGATTTTTGGGTTGGGTACGGGGACTAAGGTAAGGAAAAAGTGTTAGTGGAGTAGGTGTTGTGAGTATGAAAAGTGAAATAGGAGAGAGAAAGTGGGGTAGAGAATAATGAATAAAAAGTTGTTGTGAGTGTGAATGTGGGTCCCTTTAAATAAAACACTTTCATTTTTGGGTTGTCCTAATTCGAATGGGACACCCAAAATGGAAATTTTTCCTAATTCGAGTGGGACGGAGGGAATATTGTACTCTATTTAGTTCTTCCTTTATTAGCCCACAAAATAAAATGGTGCAAGTTATGTTGTTATGAGACGAAGAGATTATAATAGTTACTCACTCCGTCCCGCTTTAATCTACAAAGTCAAAGTAAAAATTGTCAACATCATCTCATTTTGACAAAATATTTGTAAAAAATTCGATTTTAGTTTTGAAAAACTAAAAAATGTCGATGAGTATATTATTAATGGTGAATCAACAACAATATTTAATTATTATTTTTTGATAATTTTTTTTATACGGATTTAGTCAGTACAATTAGGTTGAATTTTTTTGCTTTGACTTTGTAAATTAAAGTGAAACGGAAGGAGTATATTTTTATTTATTTAAAATTTTATGTCTTATTTATAAGACTTATAATTTTTTTAATAGAGTTATAAGACCTACTCCCTCCGTTCCGGGTAAGTTGCAACATGGAAGGGGAAACACAAAAATTAAGAAAGGAGAATAATGAGTGGTTGGGAAGAAGAGAGAGAATGAGTGGAGAATAATGAGTGGTTGGGAGGAAGAGAGAGAATGAGTGGAGGATTATAAAAGTAATAAAGAGTTTCCTTATTTGACATTGTTGCAACTTAAGTGGAATGCCCAAAATGGCAAATTATTGCAACTTACCGGGAACGGAGGGAGTATAAATTTATTATAGTTAAAGACTTAATGTAATTATTACGTGTTATACTTGATTTATAAGATAATTTATAGGGCTTAGATATGAGATATAAGACCTATAAATGGTGTCACATATTAATATAGATTACTTACATATTTAAAAGTCTTATATCATAATTATAAGACTTAATGATTGTCTATTAAGATCGGTATAATACTGATAAATTTAATATAGTTATGGCGTTAATGTGCTTATTATGTCTTATATTTGATTTATAAGATAATTTAATTATAGATCTTATACTATGACTTATATATCTCATACTCCCTCCGACCCATTTCAAATTTCACAAAACCATCTTTGTACAAAAATTAAGGAAAAAATGGAAAAGGTGATGTGTTGTGACTGTAAATAGTTTGGTAGGAGAGAGAGAGAGAGAGAGTGGGATAAGGAACACTTAGTAAGTTAGTTGATGCGAGTATGTAAGTGGGTAATAACTTTCCATTTTTGAATTTTGCAATTTCTATGGGACAACCAAAAGCAAATTTTGCAATTTGAAATGGTACGGAAGAGTATAAGATGATTTATAGGTCTTCTATATGAGATATAAAAGAATTATAAATGGTCTTATTTAATTGCAATTACAAAAAATTAATTAAGTGAAGTATTTTTTAAATTATAAATAATTATTGTTAGTATTATTATTTTACTAATCATAAAAATAAAGAATATAAATAAAATAAAAGTAGTGGGGTATAGGATGATGAGTTGGAAGGTAGTTGAATTTAATTAAACTAACCATTGTAGGGTGTAAAAGTGAAAGGGTAGCTGAATTATTAGGTGGAAGAGAGAAGATGATGTGGAGTGTTAAAGTGGTAGTTGAATGGGTTAAGTTGGTTGAAACCATTGTAGTAGATAGTAAGGGTTTGCTCTGCTTACTGCAAACTGAAGTTGATGGGGTTCCTGTTGGGGTATTTTAGTACTCCGTCCTACAAAGATAGTAGTGGTCAATTTGATCTGGCATTTTTGGAACTTCTTCACTGCTTCAGAAACTCAAAATGACTGAATTCTGTATATTATACGCTGAAATTTATCATAAACTCGTCTGCAAATCAATCATACCGGAATAAATTTATGTTTGATCTTCAAGTTAGTTGCACTCCAGGTGTTTGATAAAAGGTCTGAAAGAGAGCTATTCATCACGAGACGGTCAAAAGGACTGCCCATTGAATTGAAATGGCTGAAAATATCAATGCACAAGATGTGATGTTGGTACTGGGTGAGTAGGGCCACCACTCAATTAAGCTTCTCAACACCATTGTTTGTGGGTAACTTCTATTTTGCCTCCTTTGTCAAGAGTAAAGAGGCTTTGTTTGATGTTTATGGTATTGCAGATCATTTGAGAGGTGTGATTCTTGGAGTATAAATTGAATCTATGACATTTCATGTTTTTATCTATACTGAATCGTTGTTACCAACCAAGGTTGAATACTTGGATGCCAGCTCTTAACTTTGAATTGGCACTAAATGCAGTTGCTACATGGCCCTTGAGTATGCTATGTAAGGAAGATTATTGGAGAAAGTTGATGGTTACTATTTCCGGATTCAGCGTGGAAGAAGGAACAGTAGCTTTTATGGCAATGAGGTTGATCATGTCTTCGAGCATTTGTATGTTATTCTGGACTGTTAATTTGTCATTGGCATGAACTTTTATTATTCATATTGCCCTAATTGATTCAAGTTTTAACATTCAATTGTATGAGTATTGTGCGCCTAAGAAGTCAAAATAGATAGGCCTAATTTACTGAAAGTTCCCTATGCTTAGTAGTGAAGTGACAGATGTTACTGCTCCCAAACATCCTACATTTACTCAAAGTCAGATTTCTTCACATTAACTCCTCAGAGTCTACAACATTTTTACGTAATCATGTCAGTCTTACAATTGTTGAAGGCAGATAACATCCAGTTATCGACAACATGTATTTGACAGTTCAACTGAAGTAGAATCAAATTTATCTTTAATTCCTCAGAAAGTTTTTGTGTTTATCAATTATTTTTGTTCATCTTTAAAATCATTTTTTTTTAAAACAGGATACTATTTGTATATAATCCATCGCATACACAGGCAAGTTGTGTGTGTAGCTGCAGCCATTATGAGAACTGGTAGGATTTGGGAAAGGTAAATCAATATCAAAGTTTTATAAAATATTGTTTGAATGAAGTCATTTCCATTTTGCACACTTAATTAGCTTGCATTCCTTTTAGTCAACATTTTCTCTTTTGTTCACAGTACTGTTGCTTTGAACTATGAACCATACAGAGTTTGGGCTCATAGCCAAATCTGCTGGTCGAGGGTTCTCTCAAGGCTAATTTGGTTATTACTTATATTAGGCACCTTTCAGTATAGCCAATGCTATCCAGTTTAAGATAATATAATTAGACGGTCCTATACTACAACCTACAGCAGATCACTTGAAGAATTATGTATTTATAGTTTATGGAACTCTAGGTGGCGTGTGAAGATAGACGATTAAGGGTCAGCTGTACCTTGATCTTGTACAAATAGATAGAATGACTAGCATAGCAGGTACTGTGCGCCAAAAAACTAACTTTAATAGTTTGACCAGTAGATTGTGGGGTAAATATAGATTTATGCCCCTGTACTTGGGTCTAAGATGCAGATATGCCCTCAAACTCAATAATTGTCATATTTACCCTTGTACTCAAGAAAAATGAGGGTATATTTGACCACTGTCAACTTTCCGTCAAAAAATAGACGGCAATGCTGACTAAGCAGCTGATTTGGATATTTTAGTAAAATACGTGGAAAAAGAAATGCCAAATAGATTTATGAAGTATGAAGTTAGTAAGTGGGCATAAAACTACGTCGGATTTTTTTTTTTTGAAAAATAGAAAACCCAGATGTGTAAATTTGAGATAGATCTGAGAAGACAAAGAAGAGGAAGAGAGTCTTTGATACCCTCTCATCCTTACATACGACGTATTCCACAATCTTGTAATGTTCCTGGGTAATTTCGGGAGCCGTATCCTTCTGCAAAAGGTCAGGATGTCGCAGGATGTCGCAGGATGCAGCGGGTCCGGGAAGGAAGCGTGGTTGTGGTACGGTGATCGTGGCGGGGAGGGGGACGCAGGCGGTGGGAAATAAAGGGAGATTTTGTTGAAGAAGAGGATGGCTTGATGAATAAGGGGATGGCTGGGTTTGAAGTGGAAGGGGGAGGAGGTAGGGCATAGAAGTTGGGTGTGTATGCAGAGCTATGAGTTGGGAGAAAAAAGGTTCATTAAATTTTAAGTTTTTTTTTTATCCTCAAAACGACGTTACTCTGGGGATCAAGAGCAATTCTTTATACGTGTCGCAATTTTAGAATCCCATTGGCCATTTTTATCAACGTAGGTTAAACATTTTTCCAACTCAGCAGCTTAGTCAACATTTCCGTCAATTTTTTGACGGAAAGTTAACGATGGCCGAATTTATCCTCATTTTTCTTGAGTACAAGGGCAAGGATGACAATTATCGAGTTTAAGGGCAGATCTGCATCTTAGACTTATGTACAGGGGCATAAATCTATATTTTCCCGTAGATTGTGTAAAAGGAATCATTTGATGAAGTACTATCAATGACCCTTCAATTTGGTGGTTCTCCTTCTGCATCTTTCCTAGAGAGTGTCCTACTGTCTCTAATGGAACTTTCCCCTCAAAAAGTAGAAGAGGACTTAGCAGGTTGCAAAGTCTCAAATCTTCATCTCGTATACTTGAGTAAGAAGACAAGAGCTCTCTTGAATTTGGAAACTACCTCATAACAAGTAACTGCATGATAGCTGGGTTGAAAAGGAAGTAGCCCCTAATGCTGACTTTTGTTCATTTGGATGATACTAAAGTCTATTTGATCATTGTATCTGGTGTAAAAACTCGTTGAGAAGTTTGAATAGTCTTGATCCTGTATGAAAAGTCTCCCAATGTTATAATGTCAAAGAAGGAAGATATTGACTGCTGTGAACATATAAGAATTCCAATTGATCCCTGTCATTCCTAGCAAAGAAATCAAAATCAAATCGAAAAATATCACCCCTTCTATTCTCACTAAGAATCTCATTAACAAAATATGTTAATATTATTTGTACAAGCTCTTATTCTAGTACATCTATTTTTCTTTTTAGAGTTCTGCACTTGCGCAGACACAATAACATCCACTCAATTTATCACAGATCCTGAAGCTATAGTCTCCAATGGCAACATCTTTAGACTGGGATTCTTTAGCCCGGTTAACACCACAAATCGATATGTTGGTATCGTCTTTAATGTTTCTACAACCACCGCAATATGGGTCGCTAACAGAGAAAGACGTTTAACTGATTCTTCTGGAATGATGACCATCTCGGCAGATGGAAATCTTGTTGTCTTGAATGGACAGCAAGAGATTCTCTGGTCAACAAATATTTCCAATTCAGCTTCAAATTCAAGTGCCCAGATTTTGGATTCTGGGAATTTGGTATTACGGGATAATACAAATGGAAGGACAATATGGGAGAGTTTTGACCATCCTGTGGATTCGTTTGTACAGGGTATGACACTTGGTAGAAATTCAAATACAAATTCAAATACAAATACAAATGGAGTGCTGACATCATGGAAAAGTGCTTTTGATCCAGCGGTGGGAATATTTTCTGGTGGCCTTTCCACTCTAAATATTCCACAACTGGTCATATGGAAATGGAATGGGAGTGATCCACAGTGGCGCAGTGGTCCTTGGAATGGTCAAACCTTCATTGGAATACCAAACATGATTTCAGTGTATCTCAATGAATTCACTATTTTAGACGGCAGATTATCCTTCACATTTGTAAATGAATCTCTGACACACTATTTGCTTAACTCTGAAGGAAATATAGTGCAAAGGACCTGGGATGATCAGAAACAAGTATTCGAAAATACCTGGTCATCTAAGATGAATGACTGTGATGTTTATGGCAAATGCGGGTCGTTTGGAATATGTGACTCGCGGGAGCCACCAATATGTACTTGTTTGGAGGGGTTTGAGCCAGAGAATATGGATGAATGGAGTAAAGGAAATTGGACCGGCGGGTGTGTGAGGAGGGTGGAATTACAATGTGGCCAAAATATTTCAACCGGTACAGTAGTAAGAGAAGATATGTTTTTGAGGCTAACAACAGTCAAAGTGCCAGACTTTGCAGAGTGGATAAGAGATCCGGATGAAGGTTGTGGTGAAAACTGTCTCAGAAATTGTTCCTGTGTAGCATATACGGTTCATACTGGGATTGGGTGTATGCAGTGGAGTGGTGGCTTATTGGACATTCAACAGTTTCCTGGTAGTGTTGGGTCCGATCTTTACATTCGCGTGGCTTACACAGATCTTGGTAATATATTCTCTCTCCTCCGTAGTCAGTATGATTTGTGACTTTGATCACTGTCGTTTTGGTCAAATGCGTATTCAATTAGTAAGGTTGATCAATAAATGAATCACATTTGTGTCATCTTATAAATTGTCAAAAAGATTTGGAATGATTCATATGTTTAAACATCCCTGATTTGATTTTGTGATCTGAAATGAATATGAGTTTATAAAGATTAATCATTTTATTCCCATTTTGATTCTATCTCTCCTCATTCTGTTTACTTGTAGGTAAACCAAGAAACATGAGAGTAGTTGTTATTGCAATTACAGTGACAGTAGGGTTTGTCACCATGGCTATTTGTGCATATGTATCTTGGAAGTGCATGGCCAGAAAAAAAGGTAACATGTCACAAAAATCAACAAAAGAAGGGAAGGTTTCGTTAGACTTAGTTTGATCTAATGAAGCTTATGTCTTTTCAGGAAGAACCGTGAAAAGTTGGCTGTTATTGCTTGAAAGAGGCCAAGCTAGTCCGGAGCATAAGCCTCATCCAAAAATTGAAGAATTACCAGTATTCACTTTTGAGAAATTAGCGAATGCAACAGAAGAGTTTCATTCATCCAACAAGCTTGGTCAGGGTGGGTTTGGTCCAGTGTACAAGGTATATCTACATTGATTACATGAAAACGTTACATACAGAAATAGCCTTTATTAAGTTAGTGATGTTTTTTTATAAGCAGGGGATTTTTTCAGATGGACAAGAAATAGCTGTGAAGAGGCTTTCAAGATCATCCGGACAAGGATTGGAGGAGTTCATGAATGAGGTTGTGGTAATCTCTAAACTCCAGCATCGCAATCTTGTTAGACTCCTTGGCTGCTGTGTCGAAAGAGAAGAAAATATGTTGGTCTATGAGTACATGCCAAATAGAAGCTTGGATGCTATTCTCTTCGGTTAGTTGATATTCTTTTATTTACATTTTCCTAACTTTCATTGCTTCACGGAAAACTATTTGGATCCTGAATTTTGAACATATTCTTTAGGGTTCCAAATCTGAGTATCCTAGCATCCAGATCAATCAATTTCCAATTAATATTTTTTTCTTTCTGTTATTTGAATAATTTTATTTTAGATCCACGTGAAAAAAAACATCTTAAATGGAGTACACGCATACACATTATCGAAGGAATTGGTCGAGGACTCCTATACCTGCACAGAGATTCAAGATTAAAGATTATTCATCGAGATCTCAAGGCAAGTAATATTTTGTTGGATGATGAGCTAAACCCAAAAATATCAGATTTTGGCATGGCAAGGATATTTGGAGGCAAACAAATTCAAGCCAACACTGCAAGGGTAGTTGGGACATAGTAAGTAACTTTGCTTCGTCAAGGCATAAGAATATCACGTTTTCATCGTAACTAATTCACTGCCTTAATTTACAATGATACTAAATGCAGTGGCTACATGGCTCCTGAATATGCAATGGAAGGAAGATTTTCTGAGAAATCTGATGTCTACAGTTTCGGAGTTCTGTTGTTAGAGATTGTCAGTGGAAGAAGGAATAGTAGTTTTTATAATAGCAAGGTTGCTTCGAGCCTTCTAGCATTTGTAAGTTAACTTGGAGGTTGCTTCGAGCCTTCTAGCATTTGTATCATTCTTTATTTTCCAAATTGAATATTGCTAAAATTAACGTTTTGCACCTTAAATTTTCAGACATGGAATTTATGGAATGAAGAGAAGATCATCGAATTATTAGATTCAAGTATATCAGAAACGTGCTCGGAGTTGGAGATCATGAGATACATACATGTCGGTTTATTGTGTGTACAAGAACACGCAAAGGACAGACCAACTATTTCAACAGTTGTCTCGATGCTTAGAAGTGAAATTGCAGATCTTCCCACTCCCAAAAAGCCAGCATTTACTGAAAGTCAGGCTTCATCAGGAACACATTTTTCTGAAAACTATGTCACTCTTACAACTGTTGAAGGCAGATAGCATCCAATTGTTGAGATGCTACTTTCCTGGAGTTCTATTCATTCTATGAATATATATTGACAGTTCAGTTAAGTTGCAGATCACATGTGTTTTTATTTATCATAACGATTATTTGCTTGAAGAGTTGTTGTTCACTAGATCTAGTTGCACTGTTTTAGGAACTATTATGTTTCGATCAGATTCTTTAAGCAGTTGTACCTAAAGGTTCTGCACCTACTATGTTTTCTGGTTAGATTTTCAAGCATCTGATAATAGAATATATGTACGTAGAAATGCATCGCTAGTAATTTATTTAAACAATACAATACAAGTATTGTAATGTATGACCATAATTGTACTGTAAGAAATATGAGAGAAAAGGATCGGTATTACAAAGACCAAAGCCCTGTAGTAGAAATATATAAACATCACTTTCACTGATACAAGTGAAGTGGTAAACGAGGCTCAGTGATGGCAACAAGTGGGAACTTTCTTGGTGTAGCCAGTCCATAGACTTCGTCCATGCTGAGTTCCTCTATCTTCATATTTTCAGGTAATTTCCAGTTAAAGCCATGCAACAAGTTAGCCAGACTTGATCGCATCATCTTTAATCCAAGGGGATAGCCTGGGCACATCCTACGACCTGATCCAAAAGGTAAGAGCTCAAAATTCTGACCCTTAACATCGATTACTTTCCCTAAGAACCTCTCTGGTTGGAACATTTCCGGGTCATCCCAAATTTGAGGGTCACGCCCAATACTCCATGAGTTTATGAACACTGTAGTTCCTTTATATATATCATATCCCGCTACTTTGCAATCTTCAAGTGCAAAGTGGGGTGCTAGCAGCACAGCCACAGGGTGCAGCCTCATGGTTTCTTTTAAAATTGCATCCACGTAAGGAAGTTGTGGAAAGTCTCTCTCTTCGACCCATCGGTCTCTTCCAATTACTTCATCGAGCTCTTCTGTCACCTTCTTGATTAGATGTGGTTGTTTCATGAGTTCAGACATTGCCCATTCCACTGTTGTTGCTGAAGTGTCTGTTCCACCAGCTATTAGGTCCTGTCCAAGAGTGAACATAAAAAAACTCAATATAAATTCGAACGGACAATTTGATCTATCAGAATGTATATAGAATACCAAAAGAAGCAATTTTACCTGCATAAACCCCTTGACACCATCAGAATTGATCTTAACTTCAAGATTAGGGTCATCAGACAACCGCAGGAGCAAATCCACCATGTCAGTGGCTACAAATTCTGTCCCTGCAACTTGCCTCCTTGCTCGATGCTCATTAATCACATGATCATGAAATCTATCAAACTTCCTGGACAGAGCCTTCATTCTCTTCAAATAACCCTGTAAGTCTAGAAAATCAAGCCATGGTATCCAGTCACCAATATTAAGAACTCCGTTAAGCAAGAAAAGCTCATCTAGCATTTCTTGAAACTCTGCGAGCTTTACTATTTCAGTTTGATCGCGAGCTTCCGGTTCACTAAAGTACTTCTTACCCAGAACTATTCTGCTTATAATGCTGAGAGTAGCTCGTGAGAGGTGATCTTTTAGAGTAACCTGTTTTCCTGATAAAGCATGTAAACGTGAGATAAAAGCTTGCCTTTCTTCAACACGAATGTATTCATAGGAATCCATTCTCTTTGAGCTAAAAAGCTCGGTGAGGTAAATTTTCCGGCCTTGTCGCCAATAGGGTCCATTGGGAGCCCATGTTATGTTGCAGTAGTTATAAGTTGTGTACTTTCCAGCTGCAGTGGCTGGCCGGGAAGCGAAAATGCGATCATTTGTTTGCAAGAATTGCTTAGCCATTTCAGAAGATGAGGCAACAACAACTGGTTTTGACCCAAAGTTAAGTTGGATTAGTTCTCCATATTGTTTGGCTAATTTGTGAAGGGATTGGTGGGGGAGTGGACCTATTAAGTTCAGGTTACCGATTATTGGCCATGGCTTTGGACCAGGTAGAAGGCTTTTTTGGCGGTTATGGTTGCTGAATAATTTTGAAAGAAGTAGTGAAGCAGCAAGCACTGCCATTGCTAAAACTATGCAAGTCAGAGACTCCATTGTTGAAAGAAAAGTGGGAAACCCAAGCTCATTAAGTAACTTTTATTCTTTCAGTCTAGAGTTACTGCTTGCATTATTTTAATGTTCCTTCTGATTGCAGTCTTTTCCATTTATTGAGTACATACATGCACTGATGGATAAGTTTATCATTTATTAATGAAAAGCGAGGATAACGTTGAAAGGCTGCAAGTCCTTTTTTTTTTTTGGGCCTTATAAAACAACGATGGTGGGTCTTTCAACAAGTCCTCAATTGTTTTATGCATATAAAACTACTCCATCTATCCCCGAAAGATAGTCCATTTTGACTCTTTATGGTAAAAAAAAAAAATGAACTCTGATCAAACATTAGTGTCAATTTAATGATCACAATGAAATTCTAAAAATTGTTATTGATAAATCACTTAATGATTTGTCAATTACAAATTTTATAATTTTAGATCGACACCAATGGTTGGTCAAAATTCATTTTTGTTGACCATAAAAAGTCAAAATGAGAATATCTTTCCGAGACAGGGAGTATTTTTTAACATCTTGAAAGATTTGATGAATTTGAGCTTTTGAGATGGTAACTTAAGCTTGCAAGTTTTTCTGCTGCATGGGGAAAAGCACGTGTGCAACATTGTAGCTTGTTTCTCGTGGGCTGCTTTGCCTGGAGCATCTCCATCTCGATCCCAGACCACATCTTTGGAATAAAATCCAGTTGGAAAAGTGAATTTCGCTATCAATTGGGCTGGGAGGTTGCTGGGGGCAATCAATATATGCATATGGCTTTGTTCCCTGCTTTGTATTTGTTTGTTTGTTTTTTTTTTTTTTTTTTTTAAAAAAACTAGGGATTTACTCACATGTTATTTGCTTTGATATACTCCCTCCGTCCCATTTCAAATTGCAAATACTAGGTTGACACGGGGATTAAGGGAAAAAGTGAAAAATGTGATGTGTTGTGAGTGTTTGAGTGGGAGAGAGAAAGTGGGGTAGAAAATAGTTAGTGGGTTAATGGATGTGAGTGTGCAAGTGGGTTAAAACTTGCCTTTTTTGGATTTTGCAATTTTAGTTGGGACACCCTTTTTGGTAAGTTTTGCAATTTGAAATGGGACGGAGGGAGTATATATGCAGCTGCTGGTCCATTAATTGATTCTTGTGTACTACATGACGGGGAATTTCATTTCGGTATCTTGAACAACAAAAGTATACAATACTATAAAGGTGGGGAAATGTCCTACTTGTTGGAGCAATTATCTCATATCGGGAATTAACTAGCCAATGCCTGACTATATAAAGATCCATGGCCACTCTTCCCATTGCCAATTAGTTTTGGGATGGAACCTTAGACTTTATCACGGGCGTGTCCCTGAATTGGTGGTATTGTTAGCAAAATCCTGGAACTAGTGCGTAATTTTCGAATTTTCGAAGTAGTGGTGTTGAAAACAAGGGAGGAAATAGTGGGTATTGAACGTGATAGTAAGGGTGACAGTGAGGAGTCATTTTGTAGTAGTCCAGCTTCAAATTCCATAGCCACAATTGTTGAAGCTTCAATGTCAACAATTGGCAACCCAATTAATGCAAAAGATTGAGCCGCCCGAATTTGTTTGATTCACACTCCATAGTCTACTAATGTTCTAGTATAAATAAGCATCCCTTATGCCTTGTTTTATCATCCCAAAAATAAGAAAAGAAAGAGAGAGTAGAGAGAAACACAGTGAGTGAGTGGGTTTAGAGTTCTCGGAGGGTTGGGTTTTTGTAGTAGTCTGAGTGTACTGTAATTCTATTGCTTTGATGAATAGAAGAGTTTCCCAATCCTAACAATTGGTATCAGAGCATTGGTTGTAATCCAACTCTCTTTTCTATTTTTTCTTGAATTTCGGTCACACGAAATCGTAATTCGTGTTGAGAGGATCCCAAAAATATTTTTTTCGTAATTTTCCGACCACCGAGTTACTGAGTTGCACCGAGCCAACTCAGTGCTGGAGGTTGAAGAAGATCCAGATCTGGTCCGACCCAAACCCAGATCAGATCTGACCCAGAACCAGATCAGCCCCGATCCAGCCCAATATCTGATCAGGCCCAAATTCAAATTAGGCCAAGATTCAATTTTGACCCAAACTGAGGCAATTTTGGTCCGTTTTTGACAAGACCGGACCCGATCCCAAGGTTTTTCGACGTTACGGATCCATCCGTGCCGTCCCTTTAGCCCGATTCTGCTTCGATAATTCAGTAATTCAAAATTAGGTACAATTTTCAATGGAAAGTTCAACGTCGGACACGATAATTCGACTTTCATCCACAAATTACAACATGTGGAAGCCCCGAATAGAAGATTTGCTGAATCTTAAAGATTTAGCCGACCCTTTGGAGAATAAAGGCGTCAGACCGGAAAAGGTGACGGAAGATCTATGGGCGAAAATGAACAAGAAGACCGTGGCTCAAATTCGACAATGGATTGACCATAGTGTCTTTCACCATGTTTCGCAAGAAACAAGTGTGTACGAGCTTTGGACGAAGCTGGAGAATAACCAGGCAAAGTCGTCTCGTAACAAGACGCTGCTAATGAGGCGATTGGTGAACCACAAGCTACGAAGTGGTACGGTACCTCTATCGCAGAGCACACAAGTCAGTTCCAGAACCTCGAAAATCAACTCGCTGCCGCAGAGTGGGTTCTCAAAGACGAGGAGCAAGCCATATTGTTGTTAAGTTCTCTACCCGAAAACTGGGAGACTCTAGTTGTTACTCTCAGTAATTCTGCACCCAATGGTAAAGTGACAATGGAGATGGTCACTGATGCTCTATTAAATGAAGAAGCTCGGAAGAAAGAGGTCGGCACAGACCAGTCTTATGCTCTCGTTTCAGAAAATAGAGGCAGAGGCGGAGGTAGAAATGGAGGTCGAGGTAGAGGAAGAGGTCGAGGCAAAGGCTATAATCGAGGCCAAAGTAGAGGAAGATCCCAGGAACAAGGAGGATCTAGTGAACGAGGAAGATCCCAAGACAGAGGTAAATCTGTCGACAACCAATTTCACGGAAATTGTAAGTATTGTGGTATTTTATGGGCACATGAAAAGGGATTGCCGAAAGATGTTGAGGGAGCAACCACAAACCTCCAACAACGATAACGGTGAAACCATGGTCACGGGTATCACCAGATATATCACTTGTATCTTGTGGAGAAGATATGTGCTTACACGTAGGCAATCATGATATTAAGTGGGTGATTGACACAGCAGCTTCATTTCATGCCACTCCACATGGCCATTTGTTTACAACTTACAAATCCGGAGATTTTGGTGAGGTAAAGATGGGAAACACCAGTTTTTCAAATATTATTGGTGTTGGTTATGTACACATAAAGACAAGCGTCGGGTGTGTGCTTGTGCTGAAAGATGTACGTCACGTTCCAGATCTGAGATTGAATCTTATCTCAGGATTAGCCCTTTGATCGTGAGGGTTATGAAAATAACTTTAAAAATGGTACTTGGAAGCTGTTGAAAGGGGCAATGGTTGTCGCTAGAGGGCATATATGCGGCACGCTGTACAAAACTCATGTAAAGACGTTCCTGCTAAGTCTTAATGTTACTGAAGAGAAGACATCGCCAAACCTATGGCATCGAAGGCTTGGGCACATGAGCGAGAAGGGACCAACGACTCTTGCAAAGAAGGAGGCTATCTCGATTTCAAAAGACATCAAATTGGACCCTTGTGAACACTGTCTCTTCGGGAAAAAACACATAGTTTTCTTCAGTTCCACGAGAAAGCAGCGGTCTGAGCTGCTCAGTCTAGTCCACTCTGACGTGTGTGGACCAATAGAAGAAGAATCTCTCGGTGGAAACAGGTATTTCGTGACATTCATTGACGATGCCTCACGAAAGGTTTGGACATATTGTCTCAAGACAAAAGATGAAGTTTTCAGTCACTTCAAAAGGTTCTATGCCATGGTGGAAAGAGAGACGGGAAAGAAGTTAAAATGCCTTCGATCTGATAATGGAGGTGAGTACACTTCCCGAGAATTTTCAGCTTATTGTGTTGAACATGGTATAAGGCACGAGAAGTCGGTGCCAAGGACCCCACAACATAATGGTGTAGCGGAGCGAATGAATCGCACCATTGTTGAGAAAGTTCGGTGTTTACTCAGTGTGGCTAAATTTCCTAAGCCATTCTGGGCGGAAGCTGTGTTGACAACTAGCTACCTGATAAACAGAAGCCCCTCAGTTCCCTTGAACTTCGAAGATCCGGAGAAGATATGGATCGGACGATCCATCTCCTACTCTCACTTGAAAGTGTTTGGTTGCAAGGCGTTTGTACACGTTTCCAAGGAGCTGAGACAGAAACTTGATCTCAAGTACACCCCGTGTATCTTTATTGGCTATGGAGATCAAGAGTTCGGATATAGGTTGTGGGATCCAAAAATGAAGAAGGTTATTCGGAGCCGAGACGTGGTGTTCTATGAAATGAGTTCCATGATTTTCTCTCAACCACGAAAAATGAATCACGTGCTGCAAAAAAGGATCTAGAGCAAATTCCTTTGTCAAACAAAGAAGTGCACAGTGATGTTCCATAAGAGCAGCCAGAAGAACTAGGAGATGCTGATCATGACGATCATGAGGGAGGTGCTGAGCAGGGGGAGCCTTTGTCCCCCGCACCTGAAGCTGTAGACCATGAACAAATGCGAGTGCGTCGATCTGCACGAGCACCGGTACCATCGAAAAGGTATCCGTCATCAAATTACATCCTTCTTACCAGCGAGGGGGAGCCAGAGAGATTCAAGGAAGCTCAATCTCATATTGACAAATCCAGTTGGAAGCATGCCATGGATGAAGAAATGAGTTATTTGCAGAAGAACCAAACATATGAGTTAGTGAAACTCCCCAAGGGAAAGAAGGCGTTGAAAAACAAATGGGTCTACAAGCTGAAGAAAGATGGGAATGGAAAGATTGTGAAGTATAAGGCAAGGCTCGTCGTCAAAGGATTCCAGCAGGAGAAAGGTATTGACTGATGAGATTTTTTCGCCGGTTGTGAAGATGATGTCAATTCGAGTTGTACTTTTTTTTTTTTTTTTTTAAGAAACCAGGGCGGCACCTGGGAGGATTTTATTAATTAAAATAAATAATAAAACAAGAGGGGGACAACCACCCGACTTATTGTCGGATATGGAACCGGACCTCGAAATCAAAAAAATAAGAACAAGCCTCAAGCGGTAAAACCATCTAAAAAATAAAGTCCTAAAAAAATTAAACCATAAAATGACCCTAACATTGCCATTTGTGGCCCAAGTCTTCAAAGTCATCAACCCAATCTTTATATGCATAGCCCAAGAGTCCACGAGAAGAACCCAAGATCCATTCCCAAAACAGCCCAACAGACAAGCCCAACACTGCCCAATGTTCCAACGACCCGGCCGGTCCACACCCAAAACCCGACCGGACCCAACCAATCTGCTCGGCCGTGCAAACCAAATGACTCGGCCGAGCACTTGCTGCTTGTAAAACCCAATTCTCGACATGTATTGCACGCCCGTGCCAAGAAAAGAGCACGATCGTGCACCGACATTATTCATGGTTGAGTCCCCAAAGTCACTCGGCCGATCCCCAAATGCCGAGAGCTCGAAAGTTGGTGCACGACCGCGCCATTTCCAGCGCACGACCGTGCTACACGGGCGAGTTGCCAAATCCGCTCGGCCGAGCCTTAGCTGTAATGCCCACTTCGCAGAAAAGCATAAAATGTCTCCCAACTCAAACCAAAACAGACCAAGGAACATCAAAAACACCCATTTATCGTCGTTCGACATAATAACCATTATCATCAAGTCTCAGAGCCTGCAACACGCCTCTAGGAAGATCCCTAGACATGTTATAAACCCTTTGAGTCCCATGGACATGTGCCTCCGCTGCCAATCTGTCTGCCACTCCATTAGCTTGACGAAGGACATGTTCTAAACCATAGCCTCTTACCAATACCGAAAAATCCCGGATTTCATACGTGTATTGCCAAGGACTTTGAAATTTACCTTTTAAAATGTTGACAGCCACCAAAGAATCAGAAAGAACCATCACTGACTGCAACCCCCATTGATGACACATGCACAAACCATCGCGAAGTGCGAAAATCTCAGCTTGCATGTTTGTGCCCATGCCATAAAAATGAGAAAAGGCAAAAACCATATCCCCTCTACAATCCCGAACTATACCTCCCCCTGTGCACACACCATGAACTGCAGAACCATCCGTATTAAGAGTATAAAAATGCGACTTACCAGGTTCCCACCTCAAGTATCTTCTCGGCCGAGTCTTATGCGGAGCAATCTTAAGACCAAGGTTCTCCAACAAAATGCAGTCCTCCCTTCTTGGTGCCCCTTTCGGAACTAGGAAAGAACACATCTCAATAAGAGAATGCTTGACCCCATCAACAATCTTTGTACTGTCCATAATGCTCCCATCAAAGACCGCCTTACACCTAGCCTTCCAAATCTCCCAACAAGAAAACATCATAATGCCCATACGGACTAAACCAATTTGACGGCGCTTTGATTGACCCCCACACCAAACATCCCATAAATGTTGCAAACCAGTGTAAATATGAGGGAAAGGTAAGAATCTTACCCAATGTCTCCATACCGACTGAGCCATGTCCGACTGCAACAAAAGATGAGCTAGAGTCTCCCTTTGACCACCACCCGGACAACAAACACATCGAGACGGAATGTGAAATCCCCAGGATTCCAGCTTAGCATCCACCGGTAGACCATCATGCATGACTGAGAATCCACTAACCTTCGAGTTGTACTTGGACTGGTGGCCAGTCAAGATATAGAACTTGAGCAGATGGACGTCATTTCTCCATGGTGATTTGGAGGAAGAAATTTACATGGAGCAGCCTGAAGGTTTCCAGATCCCGAAGAAATAGCATCTTGTTTGCAAATTGAAGAAAAGCCTGTACGGTCTCAAGCAAGCACCAAGGCAGTGGTATAAAAAGTTTGACTCTTTTATGGTGAAGCACCAGTATCAAAGAACCACTGCAGATCACTGTGTATACTTAAAGAAGTTCCCAGATGGCAAACTTATCATTCTTCTGCTCTACGTGGATGACATGTTGATAGTTGGTCAGGATGCAGCTATGATTAGCAGCTTGAAGCAAGATTTGTCCAAAGTTTTTGATATGAAAGACTTAGGTCCGGCACAACAGATTTTGGGAATGAAAATTGTTCATGACCGGGAAGCAAGGAAGTTTGTCTTGTCACAAAAAGAATACGTTGAAAAGGTGATCAATAGGTTCAACATGGGAAATGCTAAACCAGTTGGCACTCCACTTGCAAACCACTTCAAGCTGAGCAAAATGAAATGTCCGTCTTTTGAAAGAGAAAAGGAAGCGATGAAATCAATACCCTACTCTTCCATGGTAGGAAGTTTGATGTACGCGATGGTGTGTATGAGGCCCGATATTGCTCATGTGTTGGTGTTGTGAGTAGATATCTGTCAAACCTAGGGAAAGAACATTGGGGCAGTCAAGTGGATACTACGGTACCTGAAAGGTACTTCCAAACTATGTTTGTGCTACGGGGGAGAAAAACCAATTTTGGAAGGCTATACAGATTCCGACATGGCAGGAGATCTTGATGGTAGAAAATCTACTTCAAGCTACATATTTACACTAGCAAGGGGAGCTGTGTCGTGGCAGTCTAAACTACAGAAGTGTGTAGCGTTGTCAACAACAGAGGCAGAATACATTGATGCAGTTGAAGCAGGAAAGGAGTTGTTGTGGCAAAAGCGTTTTCTCCAAGAATTGGGTATCACTCAAGAAAAGTACATCATCTACTGCGATAGTCAAAGTGCTATGGACCTTAGCAAGAACTCGATGTACCATTCCCGCACGAAACATATAGACATTCAATATCACTGGCTACGAGAAGCAGTTGAGCAACAGGAGTTGAATCTTTCAAAGATACACACAAATGATAATCCGGCAGACATGTTGACCAAGGTGGTAACATGTGAAAAGCACAAGCTATGTGCTGATATAGTTGGAATGTGTAACGTTCCATGGAAGCTGGAGGGGGAGATTTGTAGTAGTCCAGCTTCAAATTCCACAGCCACCATAGCCACAATTGTTGAAGCTTCAATGTCAACAATTGGCAACCCAATTAATGCAAGACGGCACCGTCCAAATCTTCAACCAAGATTGAGCCGCCCGAATTTGTACAAGTGTGTTTGATTCACACTCCATAGTCTACTAATGTTCTAGTATAAATAAGCATCCCTTATGCCTTGTATAAGCATCCCAAAAATCAGAAAAGAAAGATAGAGAAGAGAGAAACACAGTGAGTGGGTTTAGAGTTCTCGGAGGGTTGGGTTTTTGTAGCAGTCGAGTGTGAGAGTTGCTCCTCCCACTGTAATTCTATTGCTTTGATGAATAGAAGAGTTTCCCAATCCTAACACATTTGAGAGTGATGAAGATAATATGAGTGATCCTGATGATGAAGAGCTCATATTAGCAAGGAAGAACTTAAAGGGTGATAAGAATAAAAGGCGATTGAGAAGAAAACTGAATTTTTGGAGTTACTGATACAGAGCACTGCAAGTAGTGATAAACTGGGGCCTGATGAATCAAATGTTGTAGGTAGTTCTGAGGAAACTAGTAACCAAGGTTTACAATCTCCAATGAATACAGATGAACATGAGGAGCAACCTACTGACAACAATACATCAAGTGGACCTGATGAACATCAGGTTCCTACATCAGTCCATAAAGCATGTCCAGTGGATTATTTCTTGGATTGGTAGTGGAATTTTGAAACTAAGACTGATGTTAATGGGTATAATAGTGATTATAAGGAATCTGATGATGACTTTAATGTTGAGAATGATTTGGTTGATGATAGTGGTAGTGAGGAGATGGGGATAACATTATATCTCCATTTTTTCGCTCCGAAGACTGAAATTGAGAAAATAGAGCCATGTGTTAGTTATGAGGTATACATGTTCTCAAGAATTTCATCTAAATCGCGTGAATTCATAGTCGACAAGGCTATCCAGTACAGAAATAGGGATTAATTTAGGGAGAGATGAAGGTTCGCTTCAACAATTTGTATAGGCACGTGAGAGAAGCGTGACCATTTAATCCTATGTGGACAGACACGTAGGATTTCCGTCAATTGAATTCTAACGGGGTTAGATTTTGTGTCAGTTGTAAAAAGAGAAAATTGGTAGAGGTCGCGCTAAAAAAGAAGGTATAATGGTTGATGTCAAAGTTGGGGTAAAATAGAGTGGTTGAAAATGAATTAAAACCTTCCCCTTTTCTCTTTTTTTTTGGCATTATAAATCAAACTTTGTGGATCTTTTCTCAGTTGTAATACGTATTACAAAACTATTTTCAACATCGTGAAAGATAGATGAATGTGAGCTTGAAATGGAAACTTAAGCTTGCAAGTAAGGTTATGCATGTGGAAATTTGCGCACCATTGTAGCTTGTTTATTTTGGGTTTAATTTAATTTATTTTTTTTTACTTTTTTATAGGGTTAATTACAAATTGGGGCCTAAAGTCTTATATGAGGTCCCCAATCGGGGCCTGACTTTTTTTCTTAGCGATTTAGGGCCTGTATTGACATATTTTGTCCAAATTAGGGCTTTTTGACGAAAATCGTTACAAAATTCAGTTAAATGATATGTGCCAAGCACGTGATCAAAAAACAAGATTAAATTGAAATGAAAACTAGTTATTAGGGGTTAAAATGAAATTCTTTTAATTTAAAAGGTTAATAGTTAATTCTTTTTCCCCCACTCAAACCCTCATCAACCAAAATCTAACCCATCAACACAGCCACCACTATCACCAAAAACACCACCATAACACCACCGTAGCGGCTGCCACAACCACCACCAACACAATCAGGTTCATCACCAAAAACCACCCATCCAAACCCCATCCCTAACCCCACCACACCACCTTTATCTTCCCCATAATTCATGACCAGATCTGGAGCATTTGACGCGAGACAAGCTCGAAGTGGTCGTCGATGAAGGATCCCATGGCCGCGAATTTCGTAAATCCGAAGATATATTAGGCCGGAGAAGAGAAGACGAGATGCCGGAGATGGAGTTGCAGCATAGGGTTTTGCCAGATCTGATTGAAATCTAGGTTGAAAGAAGACACTGGAGATGAAGATGGATGCCGGAGCAAGAGAAGGAAAGTCGGAGAGGGAGAGATGCGGCTAGAGACGGCGATCGCTGGTGTGAATGGGGCTAGGGTGTGAACGGCCGGAGGGGATGACGGAAGTCGGAAGGCTGGGAAAGGAAGTAACGAGAGTTAGGGAGATGTAATCTGGTTCTGGGTTTTTTTTTTTTTTTTTTTTCCTTTGTTACTTGTTTCTTTGTTATTTTGAGGAGAATTTTCATTTGGGGTTGAGCTCAACAAAATTTAATACATTACATAAATATTGTTAAGAATTACTAGTTAATAGTACATGATAGCTTTATTTATTTTGATTTATTTTAATTATTAAAAGTGAATTTTTTTGAATGAATAAGCGGATTAAAAATTAAAATATATATAAAATTAGTGTTGTATTATATCTTGAAATAATATCATTAATTTATTTATGCATAAAATATTTATATTGATGAATTTTAAAATTAAATCATTGAAATTGAACTTTTAACCTTTTAAATTAAAATAATTTCATTTTGACCCCTAATAGCTAATTTTCATTTCAATTTAATCTTGTTTTCTGATCACGTGCTCGGCACATGTCATTTAACTGAATTTTGTAACGATTTCCGTCAAAAAGCCATAGTTTTGGCAAAAAAATGTCAATACATGCCCTAAATCGCTAAAAAAAAGTCAGGCCCCGATTAGGGACCTCATATAAGACTTTAGGCCCTAATTTGTAATTAACCCTTTTTTATATCTTTTTTTCCTTTAGTTTTTTTCTTTGCTTTTTCTACATTTCTTCCCACCTACTTATTTTAATTTTCTTAGCTTTAAGAATTTTTATTTTTAAATTTATTTATCTATTTATATTACATACTCCCTCCGTCCCATTTTAAACTTCAAAAATTTCAACTTTGGTTGTCCCATTTTAAACTTCAAAACCGAAAAAGGAAACTTTTTAATACTTCTTTATTTGTGGACCCCACATGTCATAATCACAACAATTATCCACTAACTATTCTCTAAACCACTTTCTCTCTCCTACCAAACCATCTACACTCACAACACATCACCTTTTTCTTCCTTTTTGTACCCCACCATTTTTTGAAGTTTAAAATGGGATGGAGGGAGTATTTTTTTACAAAACTTTTTTTCCTCGCCTTTTTTGTTTTGGGACCAAGACTTTGTTGTTGTAGTTTTTAAACAAGGGGCTTTTTTGGAATACAAAAGTTGTAGAAATTCTTCATATTTGTTGAAAGTTGGTGCTATTTGACTACTTCTGATGATATCATTTTCAAACTGGCAATCTTGAGCCCTGCTAATACCACAAGTAGCAATGGAAATGACCTCATGGTAGGGCTAAGTCAATGAATCTCCTCTGAAGTTTTATAAACAACATTCATGATAGCTCTAAATAATGTAACATCCAACCCTCTTTTGCTGACCTTTTCATTTAGATGAAGTTATTGTCATATTTGACGACTTTATCTGATAATAAATCTCCTAAGCAAACTTGTTTATACCTGCTCTTGATAAAATATTTTACTGATAAATATGTGTCAAAGGAAAGAAACTAAGGGAGCTAAGAGAAGTTGACTATTGCTTACATTGTTAACATTGATTTTTGCTCATGATATTCCAAGAAACGATTATCAAAAGAGAGCAGTCATTCCGTTCTCTCCTTACTGCTCACAACCGATCTCTTGAGCTTGTAAAACAATATACTTATAATGCCTCTTCTTGAATTCATAATTTTAGTGATTTTGTTTTTCTTTTCAAAGTTCTGCACTTGCTCTGACACAATTTCACCCACTCAATTCATTAACGACCCGGAAGCTGTAATCTCTAATGGCACCGTTTTCAAACTGGGATTTTTCAGCCCTGTTAATACCACGAAGCGTTATGTTGGTATTGTCTACATCTCTGCAAGCACTGCTATATGGGTTGCTAATAGAGAAAGGCCTTTAAATGATTCTACTGGATCTGTGACCATATCAGAAGATGGGAATCTTGTTGTCTTGGATGGACAAAAGAAAATCATTTGGTCTTCAAACGTTACCAATTCTGTCCCAAATTCAAGTGCCCAGATTTTGGATTCTGGTAATTTAGTCTTGCGGGATAATTCGAATGGAAGGATATTATGGGAGAGTTTTAAGCATCCCGTGGATTCATGTTTACAGGATATGAGGCTTGGAATTAACATAAAAACAAATGAGAGGCAAATACTGACATCATGGAAAAGTGCTTCTGATCCATCAGTTGGAAAGTTTTCTGCTGGTCTTGTCCCTCTAAACATTCCACAAATTGTTATATGGAATGGGGTTGAAGTGCACTGGCGTAGCGGTCCTTGGAATGGTCAAATTTTTATAGGAATACCTGGTATGTACTCTGTTTATCTCGACGGATTCCATCTTGTAGATGACAGGGAAGGGGGATTTACTTTATCTTTCACATATGCAAATGAAACGACATATTATTTGTTGAATTATGAAGGAAATCTAGTTGAAAAGAGTTGGATTGACTGGAAACAAGAATGGGAAGATACTTGGTTTTCTCAGAGTAGCGAGTGTGATACTTACGGCAAGTGTGGTTCGTTTGGAACGTGTGATTCAAGTGGGTCCCCAATTTGTACTTGTTTGCAGGGGTTTGAGCCACAGAGTATGGAGGAGTGGGGTAAGGGAAATTGGAGTGGTGGGTGTAGGAGGAGGACTCGATTAAAATGTGACAGGAATAATTCTATTAGTGAAGAGGGAAGGGAGGATGGGTTTTTGAGAATTAGAAAGGTCAAAGTGCCTGACTCTACAGAGTGGTCAACTGCTTTTCTGGAAAAAGATTGTCGAAGTGAGTGTCTGAGTAACTGTTCATGCACAGGGTATGCATTTTATACTGGGATTGGATGTATGAAGTGGACGGGTAGCTTGGTAGATATACAGAGATTTCATGGAGGTGGTGGAGTGGATATTTATCTTCGCGTGGCCTTCTCAGAGCTAGGTATACTGCTTTCTCTTTCTGTCTATTATCAACTTCATTATTTGTAGAACAAGCTAAATCCATAATATGATTCTGATTTTGATAGAACGAGTGTTTGATGAAGACTAATCTTTTTATTCCAGTTTGACTAATCTTAGTTTCTGGTGATTAATATACAGATAAAAAGAGAAACATGAAAGTAGTTATTGCAGTTACTGTGGCCATTGGGTCAACAATCGTCGCAGCGTGCATGTACTTTTCTTGGAAGTGGATGACCAAAAAGAAAGGTAAAATGCCACTACAAGTATTTTAAAATTAGATTTGTTCTGGTTGATGTTACTATGTAGATGATGCAAAGCTAACATCTATTCAGATAGGAAACCAACAAGTATTCTGCTCGGGGAAGCTAATCCAGAGTATTCAAATGAGATTGAGAGTCGCGCTAAATTGGCAGAACTTCCCTTATTCACCTTTGGAAATTTGGAGATTGCAACAGAAAGGTTTCACCCATCCAACATGCTTGGTCAGGGGGGTTTCGGTCCAGTGTACCGGGTATATGACTATATGTATCTGTTGATTCCAAGAAATGTTCATACTAAAACAACTTTTTATAAAGCTGGCTATGTTTTTTATGTGCAGGGGAAATTGCCAAATGGGCAAGAAATAGCTGTGAAGAGGCTTTCAAGATCATCTGGACAAGGACAGGAGGAGTTCATGAATGAGGTTGTGGTAATCTCTAAACTCCAGCATCGCAATCTTGTTCGAATCGTTGGCTGCTGTATAGAGAATGAAGAAAAGATGTTGATTTATGAATACATGCCAAACAGAAGCTTGGATGCTCATCTCTTTGGTTGGTTAATGCTGGAAAACTTGATCCTTTATTCATTAATTTCATTGACACTGCCCTACATGATCCCTACATGATTTTTTGAACAATAAAGGATTTGACTGTTTTGAGCATAATGTTTTATTATGTTTTTTCAGATCCACCTGGAAAAGAACACCTAACGTGGAGTACACGTGTGAACATAATTGAAGGAATTGGTAGAGGGCTCATGTACCTCCACAGAGACTCCAGGTTACGGATTATTCATAGAGATCTAAAAGCAAGTAATATCTTGTTGGACAACGACTTAAACCCAAAGATATCAGATTTTGGCATGGCAAGGATTTTTGGTGGCGACCAGGATCAAGCTAATACTGCAAGGATAGTTGGGACATTGTAAGAATTTCTATCTTATCAACATATCAATGAAAGATATATTATCATTGAAATGAAGTGAATGATGTGATAATGCAGTGGGTACATGGCGCCTGAATATGCAATGGAAGGAAGATTCTCAGAGAAGTCCGATGTGTACAGTTTTGGAGTGTTATTATTAGAGATTGTCAGTGGAAGAAGGAACACTAGTTTTTATCACGATGAGGGAAATCTGAGCCTTCTAGGATTTGTAAGCTCATATGAATCGTTGCTTACTGTTCATCCGCTTCTATCTTGGTGATGGAAATGAGTTAATACTTGGCTTCATTTTCAGGTGTGGAACTTGTGGAGTGAAAAGAAGACGCAAGAATCAATAGATCCAAGGATTTCAGAACCGTGCTCGCAGAAGGAGATTTCGCGATATGTACACGTAGGGTTGTTGTGTGTTCAGGACTTGGCAAAGGATAGGCCAAGTGTACCTATGGCGCTCTCAATGCTGAGTAGTGAAATTGATTTACGGACTCCCAAACAGCCTATATTTACTCAATATCAGATTTCTTCAGGGACAGATCCTCTTCAAAGTCAACACCCTCTTTCTGTAAATGCTCTGACTTTTACAACTGTCGAAGGCAGATAGCATGGCAGATTATTAGGAACTTAATTTTCTGAAGAAGATCAGCAGGAAATGTGGCAGGCGGCATAAAGCAGAAGAGATCAAGACAAGGTATGAGCATAACATGCCTTGTATCAGTTCCAGAAACTTGGTTCATTGGCTTGGCAAAGATGGAACAATTGTGTGCAAATATATACTACTGTGTACATTTCATTTTTCTTGTACTCCGTTGACTTAATGCAGAATCTATAAACATTGTTATTTGTTGTAGATAAGATATTTAGGTTTGTCATCTCATGAGTTGCAAGATCTCCATTAGGTTTTCATGCTTGTACTTTATGTGCAACCTGCAAATGTTTGTAAATGATAGGGTGTAACATTTGGAGGGTTTCATGAAGGGAAAGGGCAGCTGAGATTATTTTGAATGAAAATTGTAATCGAGGGCGATGGCCGGAGTCGATGTTGGCTTTGGGGTGAGAGCAAACGAGAGAGGCAGCAGCAATATTTCAGTCAAGAAGTTTCCCTACTGGCGGTGGAAAATTCAAGAGGGGCGGCTACAGAAATCGATTTGGGCTGGAGTTGATGGCCGAAAAACTTGAGTCATTGACAGTTTTCTGGAGAGGAGGTGAGTTATTTCAACAGGGACTTATTTCCCCCCAGTTCATTTAGAGTGAAAAATGGACCAGCTTGCAATCAGGTTGGTGAAGTGCATCACTTTTACCATTCTATCTGTTGGAATCTGCTAGAATTTGTGATAATTTAATTACGGGCTTGTTCTTTTGGATAATATAGTTGCAGATAAACTAAGAAGAGAAGAACTAACTTGGAGCATGCAAGAAAATTATTGAAGGGATTGGTCGTGGACTCTTATACCTTCACAGTGATCTGGATTGAAGATCATTCGTTGGAACCTGAAGGCAAGTAATATCTTGTTCGGGGATTTAAATCCCAAGATTTTCAGATTTCGGCATGGCGAGGATTTTTGGTGGCACTCAATGTTAAGAATATACTAAAAGGGTTGTTGGAACATAGTAAGTCGGTTTGGTCTCCCAAATTTCATTGCATTCTTTCGTAAGATGGTACTCCCTCCGTCCCAAAATGAATGTCCAATATTGGACATCCATTTTTGTTAGATTTTGGAGTCAAAACCGTGAAAAATAGTCAAAGTTGCGGGACGGAGAAGTATGGAACGAACAAAGTCGGTGGTCACTATTCTTACTCATAGAAGCTGAGTGGGCCGAAAGCCCAGTTGTCCCTGTATGTCCAAGTTGGTAAAGGAATTCATTATTCCTATGGTGTTTGTTCCAAGTGCTTAGGAGTAGTAATTGGAAAAGGAATTGATTTCCTTAGTAATTAGGTTTCCTAATTATATTATTACTCATCCGTCTCATGCAGTCAATTATCTTTAGTTTAGGTTTTGGATTTAAAATCCCTATATAAACTAAGGAACAGTCATAAACATAATTGTAACATCAGAGAAAATATTAGTGGAATATTTTGGCTTGGTAGCGCCCCCGGACGTAGTCACTGTTGTGACGAACCGGGTAACAATTTTTGTATTTCTTCTTGATTTTATTTTTCGTTCTTGTTTTTGTTATACTCTTCATTGCTTTGGGTCGTGACTCTTGATAGATTTCCCAACAACTGGCATCAGAGCTTTGGTTTGTCGATCCATAGCTACGTTTGTCTTTTGTCATGGAATTTGTGGGGGCATTGGAGGATGGTAACAAAGTGTTGATCGAAAAATTTGATGGGACGAATTTCAGTTTTTGGAGGACACAAATCGAGGATATTCTGTGGAATAAGGATTTGTATATTCCATTAAAAGAAAAGCCGGAGGATGTGAAGGACACAGATTTTGCAATCATGGACCGTAAAGCGTTAGGGCTTGTTAGGCAAACGTTGGCCAAGGATGTGGCGAAGAATGTGTTAGGGGCGAAGACTACCAGAGAGATGTTAGAGATGTTGGCGAGCATGTACGAGACACCATCGGCTGCGAACAAGGCTCATATGATGAAGAAGTTGTTGAACACAAAGATGGTGGAGGGCATGTCGGCAACAAAGCACATAAGTGAATTCAAGTCTAATGCGGCTCAACTATCTTCCGTGGATGTTACTCTAGACGATGAGGTACTAGCATTGATTTTACTTCATTCTTTACCAGACAGTTGGGACTCAATTGTGGTTGCTGTTAACACGGCAACAGGGAAGGCAAAGATGAAGTTTGCGGATGTCGTGGATGTAATTCTCGGCGAAGAAGTTCGTAGGAAAAACAAAGGCCAGACTTCCGGGCTAGCACTAAGTGTCAGTGAAAAGGGTAAGGGTGGCAAGAAGGTGATTACTTGCTACAACTGTGGGAAGAAGGGACACTATCAAAATAGATGTCCAGAGAGGCCGCACGGTAAGAAAGAATTGAATGTTGCTGAGGATATAGCGGATGCATTGACATTAGGTGGGAGCAGTCCAACAGATTCGTGGGTCTTAGATTCGGGCGCGACGCTTCATTCATGCACTAGTGCAGAGGGGATGGAGCAGTACGTTTCGGGCGATTTTGGGGTTGTTCATCTTGCAGATAATAATCCGGTCAAGATCGTTGGAAAAGGGGTTGTTCGGGTCAAAGGAGCGAATGGGACTGAATTGCAGCTACGTGATGTGCGACATATTCCAGACTTGAAGAGGAACTTGATTTCCATAAGGCAACTCGATAAGGAAGGTTGTGTGGAACCTTTGGTTGTGGGACATGGAAGGTAAACCGAGGAGCTAGCTTGGTAGCTCGAGGTGGTATGGGAAATATGTTGTATACCACATACAACATGGTTCGTTGGGGGAAACGAGGAGACATCCCTATGATGGATGGTGGTGGCCGAGATCGCCATGGTGGGAGAAATCTCACTAAACGGTATGTTGGTAGGAAATTGATGACAGAAGCCGGCCGGCGAAGTGCCAATTTAACCAACATGGGAGCGGGATCTAGAACAGTGATGCGATGGGTTGCAAAGAACACACAGAAGTCCCAAGCTTGTGACTGTGTGAGGCACGAGGATTCGCAATGTTCAAGATTGATAGTTAGCAAGCAAGTGAGCGGTGATGTGCAGGGAGGATCACTAGGAGTGAAGACTCGGAGCATCGAAGGACCCGCAGATATGTTGAAGCTTCGCTCGGCTTCAACTCACTTGGAGAACTAGACAAGGGGTCGGGCGCTACCAAGGTCAGTTGGCCACTGACAGAAGAACATGTGTTTATTGGAAGTCATTCTCTTGGGTGGGAGTTTGACGAGGTTGTCTCAAAAGTTGGTTTAGTCTCTAGGTGGGAGATTGTTAGATTTTGGAGTCAAAACCGTGAAAAATAATCAAAGTTGCGGGACGGAGAACTACGGAACGAACAAAGTCGGTGGTCACTATTCGTACTCATAGAAGCTGAGTGGGCCGAAAGCCCAGTTGTCCCTGTATGTCCAAGTTGGTAAAGGAATTCATTATTCCTATGGTGTTTGTTCCCTACGTGCTTAGGAGTAGTAATTGGAAAAGGAATTGATTTCCTTAGTAATTAGGTTTCCTAATTATATTACTACTCATCCGTCTCATGCAGTCAATTATCTTTAGTTTAGGTTTTGGATTTAAAATCCCTATATAAACTAAGGGACAGTCATAAACATAATTGTAACATCAGAGAAAATATTAGTGGAATATTTTGGCTTGGTAGCGCCCCCGGACGTAGTCATTGTTGTGACGAACCGGGTAAACAATTTTTGTGTTTCTTCTTGATTTTATTTTTCGTTCTTGTTTTTGTTATACTCTTCATTGCTTTGGGCCGTGACTCTTGATAGATTTCCCAACAATTTTGGGATGGAGGGAGTAGGATATAACTAATCAATGCTGTAAGTACATTAATGCAATGGCTATATGTCCTTTGAGTATGCAATAAAAGAAACTTACTCAGCAAAATCAGACGTGTACAGCTTTGGGGTGATCTTGTTAGACATTATAAGTGGGAGAATGAGCACGAGATGATACACTATGGATCAAAACACTTTGAGCCTTCTAGGACTGGTGTGTGTTTATCTGAAATCTCTTTATTATTTTCATCCGGTACTGCTGAACCTATATTTATGTTAAGACATCTTCGTTTGTTGATTTCAGGCATGGAAAATATGGAAGGATGAAAAAATTACGGATTTTAGAGACACATGGATGTTTGAACCATGTTTAAGGGCCGAGATTTTGAGGTACATACATGTTGGTTTATTATGCGTTCAAGAATCTGCAAAAGATAGACCAACTGTTTCAAATCTTCTATGGAATATTTGGTAGTGAAGTGAAGATCTTTCTAAGCCAAAACAACCTGCGTTTAGTAAAAGAGAAGTTTCTTCTAAAGATACTCAAAAAATATTCTTCTGGAAATGTGGTCACCATTACCATTCTTAAAGGACGTTAGGGAACATTCTTGTATTTTCTAAGATGTAGCTTTACTTGTTTGTATGTTTATGAACTTGTACTAAATTTAGTCCCTCTTTAGAAATCCGATTCATGCACTATATATTGGAAAAAGTAGCAATATTTCTGTCAAATCTGATTATTTAAATAAATTATTTTATTACCAAGGGTGTCGCGCCCCGACCCGTGGTCCTACTTGGCCCCACGTCCGGGACACGCACGGAAGACGTCATAAAACAACTTAAAGAATTTTTTTCGAAATATACTTTCATAAAAAGGGTCACACGACCAACACAACTACTTGAAACTTGACTTGAAGTCACAAAACAAACCAACTGTCGCAACGAGTACTGAGCCACTTGGCCACAACTTTACTTACAAATATACAACACCGACATCTACCAAAAGAGATGATACAAAGCTAAGTCACGGGTACACTACCCCAAAGGTGTTACATTTACATAATGTATCCTTTAACATACACATCACTTCCCAAAAAGTCTTACCCAAAGAACTCCTTCTCGACGTCCTCCCTGTGTGTGAACTATCCCCTGGGCTCCTTATCTAAAACGGTAAACAAATAAGGGGTGAGAATAAATCTCAGTAAGTTACTAAAATGCAACTACATTACATGCTTATATGATAAACATAAAGGAACAATGTCACAAATGATCATATAGCATATAGCACATAATATGAGAGGCTCCCTATCGCCAACCGTCCCATACCGGTTGGAAATAACGACCAACTCATCATACAACACATAGTGTAGGAGTAAACACTCCTACGAGGATACCAAGCCAAGGTTTACCGAAATAACATGATCATCAGAGAAAACCATCTGAGAAAACCATCTGTATAACCATCTGAGAAACCCATCTGTCTAAAACCATCTGAGAAACCCATCTGTCTAAAACCATCTGAACAGCATAAATAGCTGAAGCCGGGATCCCGAAAACCAAACCATATCCAACAGAGCCAAAGTAACAACGGGCAGCATCAATAGCTGAAACAGGTTCCGGAACCATATAACATAACAACAACAATAGTGGGAGAAAATGACACAAAGTCATACCCCTAAATGCTCACGCGAGGGAGCGAGTTCATCCCATCCAAGGCCAATCTGGACTGAGGAAATAGGTCTAGTGGAAAAGCCTTATAGTGCACTTAACTGATGCCACTACAATGCCTTCCACCTCCACTCGATAACATCCCAAACCTGGGAAATAGGACCAGTGGAAAAGCCTTATAGTGAACTTGGCTAGTGTGCCACTATAATGCTTTCCACCTCCACTCGATATCACACAAAACCAGCTGGACTTTCAACAAAGAGCACAGTAATAAATACTTGCTAAAACAACAACCAGGGCATGATTCCATAGAAGGAAACCACACAAGCTCATCATAGAGAAGTAAACACGTTTTCACAATAATGTGCACAATCTTGACATTAAGTCACCACACAATCCATCTACACAATCACATTAAGTCAAACCTGATCACAAAAGACCAATTCTATCATTTTGATACCTCATAACAATTATCTAGGCATCCTAGGACATCGCCTAAGACCTAGCCCAATACTTAACGAAAAACAAACAAGTTGTTAAAACTCAGACTACTCGGCCGCTCTACCTACTTGACTCGGCCGAGCGGATCGGTCGAGTCTTATAGTTTGATCGGCCGATCACCAAAAACTCAACACTCGAAAATGGACCACTCGAATCCTTGACTCGGCCGAGCAGATCGGCCGATCATATTACTTGACTCGGCCGCTCCAAAGCAGAATGGCCAATTCCCAGGAAAAATCTGACATAAACCCAAATTTCTTACCAAGATTTACACACAATGACACCAACATTGATTTGTACTACTTACAACTTCAATTTCCATAGCATTCCCACACTAACAACACTAACAGGATATGTAACAAGAAATTACTACTCCATCCGTTTCACCGGTTTCACAAGTATAATTATAATTTCTCTAATATACTAATATACCCACTATAGGATACTTCCACTCCTTTCACCGTCCCATAAATAATAGTATAATTTTATAAAACATTTATTTAACATTTAACTCAAGTTAATATTTTACCGTCCCACGAGTAGGAGTATAACTTTTATTACTATCTAACACTCCAGGAGTATTATAACATACTCAAAACATTATTTCAAGATCATTCATCACAAACCCAACACATGTTAAGACTCCCTTCGCCCCAAAATTACAAGTATATAAAAAGTATACCAAAAACATTATTTTATCACATATAAAGCATATAAAGCATGTTTGTGACCATTTTAACATTTAAAGGGGGATTAGTAACTTACCTATTTTTCGGAAACGAGTCAAGAAAATTATATTGTTCGGTAGATATACTCTAATCAACTCCCTGAACATTTATATATGATTAGATTTGAAAATAGAGTATTAAATTAAAATAAATAAAATGATTAAAACCAAAACCTTACCTAAGCTTTCTTCAATCAACAATGGAGATTTTGAAAAGTAAAGTGAATGGTGAGAGTGGGGAGAACACGCAGAGAAAGAAGGGGAGGGAGGGAGGTCATGCTAGTTGTTATCCCCATTTTCCCCTAAAGCCCTCCTTAGTTACTAAATTCATTTAAGCCCTTTAACCACCAAATTCCACACATACCCCCATAATTTCCCACTAACACTCTTAACTTCCCCAAATAAACTTTACTACTATCATTTTAACTAACACAAATAACCATATAAAATGTGCAATTCATATAATATGATGCAACACATAAAATGCACATATAATTTTAAGTTAAAATTCTCAAAATATAAAATAATTAATAACGGATTTTGGGGTCGTTACAAAGGGCCCAACCCAACTGCTTTTTTTATGGTTATTTATTATATAATGATTTCAGACAAATGCCACCATGGAAATATGTAATTTGCTTAAATTTGCTCAATGGAAAATGAGAAACCCCTCGAAGGTTGCATCTTGTAACTGCTATGCTATAAGAATTTTGCAACTAATTTACACGGGGGCATTTTTGGAATATGAATGTTGCAGAAATTCTCTATAGCTGTTGAGGTGTTGAGATTGATAGATAAATAGCCTTTAATCACAGTATATGATGCAACTTCCATTTAGGTCACTAAACAATTGTGAATTTAGTAATTTTCCAATAATACGGATAATCATTTTGGGATTTTTTTTTTTTTTTTTCATATAGAAAACGTATATGGTGCTGCACATTCTTTGAAAAATCTCAGTTCAATGTTAGGCCTTGTTTGTTTTTCCATTCAGAGCCACTTAATGGGGTGAATGTCTGAGAGAGTCAGACCTTAAGGCATTAAGTCTGTTTTTTTTTCTTTTTCAGATTCAGATATAAAAGCATCTGAATTGCCTCTTAATGTTCAGACCTAAAATGAAGTCTGATTTGCCTCTGAATTGATTTTTTTTCAATTTATATTTTTTCTTAAACTCACAATTCTAAAGATATCCAACTAAAACACTATATAAACAACTATTCACGTCATTTTTCTACTTCATTCAATGTCGTAATCCTAAATTCAGATGTGTATTCAGACGAATAATCAAACAGTTTGAATAATTCAGAAATCAGCTTTCAGACGATGCCTCTTATCAATTCAGATATGCATTCAGATTTCAGGACTTAACACTTAAAAAAAACAAACGCCACCTTAATGATATTGTTGGTGGCCTGTTTATGAAGGTAGACATATTAAGGTCAACTGCAACTGCACTTTGGTTTGTATAAATAATGAGAATCATATATAGAGAGTGAAAGAGGAGATATGACGTTTGGTGTTAAGGGGAAAGAAAAATGAGAGTAGCAACCTTTGCTACTTAGATGGCCAAGCAGTGCGAGCACGCACAATTGGGGGTGACAAGTCAAAGAAGAAGGTCACGTTTTCTGACCATGTTGAGATATTTGGGAATTCTAATCGAGGGAGGAATTGTTGAGATTCAATTAACATTCCCAAAGACTTTTGGAAGGATTCATGAACATGGATCAAGTTTCTTGAGTGTATTCTTTGAACTAGACTTATCATTGAAGTGGATAAGTAGTTCATTAATTGGTGGATCATTCATCTAGCTCTTTTGTTATTGTTAGAGCAATAACAAGACTTGATAAGAAAAGCGATCGATCACAAGAACACAGATATACGTGGTTCACCAACTTGGCTACGTCCACGGGGAGGGGAGAGAATATTGTTATCAATCTGGAGAAACGATTACAAGATCTCACTATTACTGCTACACGAATTTTGATCACAAAATTCCTAACTATGTAACTGTAGAATTACAGACCTATTCTGAGCACTCTAATATTATCTGAGACAAAATCAGTTACTTTGATCTAAACTAATGGCCTCTATTTATACCAGTAAAGTCTATCTCAAAGTCTCGAAGGAACATGAAATTCTAATCTTAAACTGAGTCGAAAACCTTCCCTTTTACGCCATTGCTGAAAATCTGCACAAATCTGGAAACTGGAGTCCTGGTCCGGCCGGGTACTGACCTTGGTCCGGTCGGACCCTTGGTCTTGGTCCGGTCGGATCACTCCTCTCTATCATGCATAAATTCCGACGTAAGATTTCCGATACGCCTCAAGCTCAGGTCCGTCCGGGTCTTCAGAATAGCGCGCCCGGACCTAACTGGTCCGCCCGGGTCTTTGGCCTAGCGCGCCCGGACCTTTCGTGCTGCTTCAAGGAATTGTGAAATCTTCCTATTGTTTAACCCTTTAACTTGGCGTCCCAAATTCAAAGGCATTAACCCAACAATCTCTACCTTGACTTTGAATCTCTATGACAACAAACCTTTTCTCCCCCCTCGCCTCTTCTGCTATCTAATAGCTGCGAACATTCAGCAAGTCCAAACAATGTTGGAACTTGATTCCCGTCACGGGTTTTGTGAACATATCTGCAGGGTTGTTCGCCGTCCCTACCTTCTTCACCTTTACCCGTTTCTCATCCCTTAGGAAGTCATATCTGACATCAATGTGCTTGGTTCTCTCATGATGAACTTGATCCTTGGCCAAACAAATCGCGCTCAAACTATCGCAATAAATAATAGCCTGATCCTGATGTATCCCAAGATTGCTGATCAATCCCTTCAACCATATTCCTTCCTTAGCGGACTCTGTCAATGCCATGTATTCTGCTTCTGTTGTATACAACGTCACTGTCGCCTGCAATGTAGCCTTCCAACTGACAACTGACCCACCAAGCGTGAACACATATCCGGTCTTCGATCTTCTTGTATCTTCATCACCCAAATCTGAGAAACCTTCGACTGCACATTCTGTCCCATCTCCATAGACGAGTCTGACATCGCTAGTGCACACTGTAGCATACATCAAACTATCAACTGCACTAGCATAGGATACTCGAGCCATATACTCTTTCTCCTTAACCGATTTGGGCCCAAACGCGGCTGTCTGTGCATCCACTGCACCCGGAGTATCTATAGCCTTAGCTGTTGACCTACCAAACCTCTCTGAAACTTTTTTGATGTATCTTTTCTGGGATAAGAACAGTTTCCGTTTGACTCTGTCTCTATAGATCTCCATACCCAGAATTCTCTTCGCGTTACCCAAACCCTTCATCTCTGCGACCAAGCCTTTCAGCTTCTGAATCCCTGACTTCTTGACTGCTGCTATCACATAGCTGTCAAATTTCTTGTACCACTGCCTAGGCGATTGCTTCAATCTACAAACTTGATCTTCCTTACTAGGAACTTGGAATCCTTCCAACTCTGTCATGTATATCCCTCCTTCTATTGCTAGCAACACTCTGATCGAAGTGTGTCTGACCACTGTTGAGAAGATCCCATTGTAGTCCACCTCTTCTTTCTGTGTGAAACCCCTTGCAACAACTTGAGCTTTATACTTGAACTCTTTTGCCGGTGACATCCCTTCCTCTTTCTTGAAGATCCACTTGCAAGTCACAATCTTTCTGCCTTCTGGCATTGTGGTCAACTTCCAAGTCCGATTCCTGTGAAGAGACTCCATCTCATCACCCATAGCCGCATACCACTGAGATGACTCTGAACATGTATCTGCTTTATTGAAAGTAGAAGGTTCCGTAAGAACGGGCTCCACTTCCTCAGCAACCAGCAGTGTATAAGACACCAAGTCTTCAAATCCATTCTTGAAATTAGCTCTTCTAGACCCTCCTTGTACTAACCCATGTTCTTTAGGAACTGAACTTGAACTTTTTGGTGCTTCAGTCTTTGTCTCTGTTGGTGGATCATGATAAACATCTGACTGTGGGACAACTAACTCTTCAGTATCTTGTTGCTCCACCTGTTTTTCAACATCTGACTGTGGCGTGCCTCTGCTGGTGAGATGTCTAGAAACCTCCACCTCTCTGCAAAACGAATCGAATCCAGTATTACAGAACTCCAAACCATTATCTGTCCGGAGCTTCTTGATCTTCTTCTCTGTCTGGTTCTCCACTACTGTCTTCCAGTCCTTGAAATTCCTTAGAGCCTCATTCTTGTGCTCCATGATAACCACCCAAGTCCTCCTTGAATAATCATCAACTATAGACAAGACATATCTGTGGCCCCTTAGAAATTCCTGACGTGAAGGTCCCCAACACTCTGAGTGGATGTAATCCAGAAAGCCTTTAAGATCCTTGATCATAAGGCCATAAACAAGATCTCTGTTAGTCAACTCATGCATCTCTCGAGTGCTCATGTGATCGAGCCTGATGTACCACAGCTTGGACATATCTCCCTCGTTCACCTCTTCTGATGCAGCCATAGTCGACTCTGCAAGCGTCTTTCCTTGGAGGAAATACAAGGAGCCCCACTTAAGGGCTTTCAGGATCACTTCTGAACCGTTACAGACACTAACTGCTCCACCTTTACCTTTGAAACTGAACCCTTTGCTCTCTAACTGACTAAAAGAAATCAGATTCTTCGTTATATGCGGAACGTGTCGAACCTCGTTCAAAGTAACAACCCTACCATCATGAGTCCTGACCTTGATCGAACCAATACCGACAACTCTGCAGACTTCACTGTTAGCCATGCTTATATCACCGCCAACTATCTGCCTATAACTGGTAAACCATTCTCTCCTAGGACTGATATGGTACGATGCTCCTGAATCAAGAATCCATGCGTCAGATGCACGTGCTGATTCTGATGTAGCTAGAGCATAATCCTCATCTGAACTGCTATCTTTGGCCATCATAGCCTCTGCTCTGACAGGTGACTTGCCTTGCTTCTTTCTGGGAAAATCGAACTTCCAATGACCCTTCTCTTTGCAGAAATTACAGATATCCCCAGGCTTTGGACCCTTCTTGTGTGAAGAATTACATTTATTGTTCTTCCTCCCACTAGAACCCCTGCTGTTGCTACTACTAGCAACCAAACCGGATGACTGGGTACCTGTCTCATTCCCACTCGCCTTTCGGCGTAACTCTCTCGTCTTGAGAGAAGTTTTCACTTCCTCTAGAGAGATACCATCTTTACGATTTATGCACGAATCGACATAATGTTCATAAGACATAGGTAAAGATACTAAAAGTTGCAAGGCTGCATCCTCGTCTTCCACAACTACTCCTATATTACGCAGTTCAAGTAATGCAGAAGTAAACTATCAAGATGATCATTTATGGGCGTACCTTCAGTCATCCGACAATCATACAGCTTCTTCTTTAGGTATAACTTGTTGGTCAATGAACGTGTCATGTACATATCTTCCAACAATAACCAAAGATCGCTTCCGGCGTCTGTTCCTGCAACATTGGTTAAGATCTCATCATCCAACTGTCTGACGATCTTGGCGTGAGCCTTCTGATCCAACTTCTTCAATGCTGCCGCCTCCTTCGCTGTTGCTTGCTTGTCCTTCTCTGACTGTTCTGTTGTACCTTCTGTGGTGACTGCCTTACCCTTGGGATCCTTACGATCCCTGATTGCAATCTCCAACGGTTCTCATAAATCTTTGTCTATCAACAAAGCCTTCATCTTGATCTGCCAGAGAGAAAAACTATTCTTCCCATTGAACTTGTCGATCGAATCTGCTCCTTGACCCATCTTCTTGTTCTCTGCAGTGGAATCCCTGAACCTCCAACCACGAACCAAAGCTCTGGAACAACCAGAGCTCTGATACCAGTTGTTAGAGCAATAACAAGACTTGATAAGAAAAGTGAGCGATCACAAGAACACAGATATACGTGGTTCACCAACTTGGCTACATCCACGGGGAGGGGAGAGAATATTATTATCAATATGGAGAAACGATTACAAGATCTCACTATTACTGCTACACGAATTTTGATCACAAAATTCCTAACTGTGTAACTGTAGAATTACAGACCTATTCTGAGCACTCTAATATTATATGAGACAAAATCAGTTACTTTGATCTAAACTAATGGCCTCTATTTATACCAGTAAAGTCTATCTCAAAGTCTCGAAGGAACTTGGAATTCTAATCTTAAACTGAGTCGAAAACCTTCCCTTTTACGTCATTGCTGAAAATCTGCACAAATCTGGAAACTGGAGTCCTGGACCGGCCGGGTACTGACCTTGGTCCGGTCGGACCCTTGGTCTTGGTCCGGTCGGGTCCTTCTTATGGTCCGGCCGGATCACTCCTCTCTATCATGCAGAAATTCCGACGTAAGATTTCTGATACGCCTCAAGCTCAGGTCCACCCGGGTCTTCAGAATAGCGCGCCCGGACCTAACTGGTCCGCCCGGGTCTTTGGCCTAGCGCGCCCGGACCTTTCGTGCTGCTTCAAGGAATTGTGAAATCTTCATGTTGTTTAACCCTTTAACTTGGCGTCCCAAATTCAAAGGCATTAACCCAACAGTTATCTATAAATAGGAGAGACTTAGATGAGATTGTCATCCTACAACAAAGTGAGAGTGTTGTAAGGTAGAGAGTGTTAGCATAGCCTACAATTTAGAGAGAGAGAAATTGTAAGGTTTTGCATTAGGGAGGATATTCAAGAGTATTGAGAGGGAGAGTCTCTATTCTTGTAATATCGGAAAAGTTAATATATTTGTTGTTGGGTGGAATAGGCTTTAAGCTGAACCACGTAAATTGTGTCTTTTATTTGTTTCTTGTTTGTGCGAGTTCTCTTGTGGGAGATCGATCATAACAATCGGTGCAGCTAGTGATGGATCATTTAGGTCACGGTCGCCATTTGATTTCTTAGTGTTCGCTATATGCCTTGTTTTAAGATAATCTCTAGTGTGATAAATATGCTAGTAGGGAATTTCCCACAAAATATAGTCGACTCATGAATTTCATATTTTACAACTTGTGTTACAATGCAAACTCATCCCTTGCATGAGAAGGACTGTGTATGTTGGAGTTTCTAGGATCTCACTGGGACTTTATAATTGCCTGTCCTTTCAATGATCTCTCTGAAGTGGTAGAAACCTTATTCATGATAGCTGTATATACTAAAGTTAAAAAAAAGAAAAAAAAAGAGAGAGGAACAGAACCCGGTGGATAAAGTTAGTGCTATTTGACCACTTCTGATTATACCATTTTCAAATTGGCAATCTTGAGCCCTGCCAATGTCAAATGTAGCTATGGAAATGACCTCATGGTAGGGCTAAGTCAATGGAGTTCCTTTGATCAAATAAGTTAGGAGCAATGTGACATGGGCTCTCCTTTAAATTACTCTGAAGTTTTATAAACTACATTCACGATAGCTCTGTTAAGGAAAAAATAATGTAACATCCAACCCCCTTTTTCTGACCTTATCATTTAAATGTAAGTTATTGTCATATTTGATTACTGCATTTGATTTTAAATCTCCTAAACGAACTTGATTATACCTGCTCCAGATAAAATTTACCTGATAAAATATGTGCCAAATGAAAGAAACTAGGGGAGCTAAGAGAAGTTGACTAATGCATATATTTTTGACATTGATTTATGATCATATCCTAGCAAAGAATATCAAAGAGATCAGACTTCCATTCTCTCCTTACTTCATACAACCAATTTCTTGCGCTTGTAAAGATTATACTTATAATGCCTCTTCTTGAATTCGTAGTTTCAGTGATTTTGTTTTTCTTTTCAAAGTTCTGCACTTGCTCTGACTCAATAAAATCCAATCAATTCATTAATGACCCCGAAGCTATAATCTCTAGTGGCACCATTTTCAAACTGGGATTTTTCAGCCCGGTTAATACCACGAAGCGTTATGTTGGTATTGTCTACATCTCTGCAAGCACTGCTATATGGGTTGCTAATAGAGAAAGGCCTTTAAATGATTCTATAGGATCTGTGACCATATCAGAAGATGGGAATCTTGTCATCTTAGATGGACAAAAGAAAATCATCTGGTCTTCAAACGTTACCAATTCTGTCCCAAATTCAAGTGCCCAGATTTTGGATTCTGGTAATTTAGTCTTACGGGATAATTCAAATGGAAGAATACTATGGGAGAGTTTTAAGCATCCTGTGGATTCATGTTTACAGGATATGAGGCTTGGAACTAACATAAAAACAAATGAGAGGCAAATACTGACATCATGGAAAAGTGCTTCTGATCCATCAGTTGGAAAGTATTCAGCTGGTCTTGTCCCTCTAAACATTCCACAATTTGTTATATGGAATGGTGATGATGTACACTGGCGTAGTGGTCCTTGGAATGGTCAAATATTTATAGGAATACCTGGTATGTACTCTGTTTATCTCGATGGATTTCATCTTGTAGACGACAGGGAAGGGGGGTTCACTTTATCTTTCACATACGCAAATGAAACTTTGAAGACATATTATTTGTTGAATGCTGAAGGAACTCTAGTTGAAAAGAGTTGGGTTGGCTGGAAACAAGGATGGGAAGATACATGGTTATCTCAGACGAGCCAGTGTGATACTTATGGCAAGTGTGGTTCGTTTGGAACGTGTGATTCAAGGAGGTCTCCAGTTTGTACATGTTTGCATGGGTTTGAGCCACGGAGTAGTGAGGAGTGGGGTAAGGGAAATTGGAGTGGTGGGTGTATGAGAAGGGTTCAATTAAAATGTGACAGGAATAATTCCAGTAGTGAAGAGAGAAGAGAAGATGGGTTCTTGAGACTTAGAAAGGTCAAAGTGCCTGATTTTGCAGAGTGGTCAAATGCTTTTCTAGAAGAAGACTGTCGAAGTGAGTGTTTGAGTAACTGTTCATGCACAGGGTATGCATTTTATAATGGGTTTGGATGTATGAAGTGGAAGGGTAGCTTGATAGACATACAGAAATTTAATGGAAGTGGAGTGGACATTTATGTTCGCATGGCCTTCTCGGAGCTAGGTACAATGTTTCTTCTCTCTATTATCAACTTCATTACTTGTAGAACAAGCTAAATACATAATATGAATCTTATTTTGATGGAACGAGTGTTTGACCAAGGTAAATCTTTTTATTCCAGTTTGACTAAGCTTAGTTTCTGTTGATTGATATACAGATAAAAAAAGAAACCTGAAAGTAGTTATTGCAGTTACGGTGGCCATAGGTTCAGTAATTGTTGCAGTGTGCATATTCTTTTCTTGGAAGTGGCTGACCAAAAAGAAAGGTAAAATGGCACTACATGTAGTTTATAAGAAGATTTATTCTGATTGTTGTTACTATGTAGATGATGTAAAGCTGATATCTATTCAGGAAGTAAACCGACAAATGAGCTGCTCGGGGAAGCTAATCCAGAGTATTCGAATGAGATTGAGCGTCGCGCTAAATTGGCAGAACTACCCTTATTCACTTTTCGGAATTTGGAGAGTGCAACAAAAAAGTTTCACCCGTCTAACATGCTTGGTCAGGGGGGTTTTGGTCCAGTTTACAGGGTATATGACTATATGTATCTGTTGATTCCAAGATCTGTTTCATGCTGAATGAATCTTTTATAATGTTGGCTATGTTTTATGTGCAGGGAAAATTACCAGATGGACAAGAAATAGCTGTGAAGAGGCTTTCAAGATCATCTGGACAAGGACAGGAGGAGTTCATGAATGAGGTTGTGGTTATCTCTAAACTTCAGCATCGGAATCTTGTCAGAATCCTTGGCTGTTGTATAGAATGTGAAGAAAAGATTTTGATTTATGAGTACATGCCAAATAGAAGCTTGGATGCTCATCTCTTTGGTTGGTTAATGCTGGAAACCTGATCTTTTATTTATGTTTTCATTGACCCAACCCTAAATGATTCTACAAACAATAAAAGAATTTGACTTTTTTGCGCATGCTGCTTTATTATGTTCTTTCAGAATCACCTGGAAAAGAACACCTGACGTGGAGTACACGTGTGAACATAATTGAAGGTATTGGTAGAGGGCTCATGTACCTTCACAGAGATTCCAGGTTACGGATTATTCACAGAGATCTAAAAGCTAGTAATATATTGTTGGATAACGACTTAAACCCAAAAATATCAGATTTTGGTATGGCAAGGATTTTCGGTGGGAACCAAGATCAAGCCAATACTGGAAGGATAGTTGGGACATTGTAAGAATTTCTATCTTATCATCATATCAATTAAAGATATAGTGTCATTGAAATGAAGTGAATGATGTGATAATGCAGTGGGTACATGGCGCCTGAATATGCAATGGAAGGAAGATTCTCAGAGAAGTCCGATGTGTATAGTTTTGGAGTGTTGTTATTAGAGATTGTCAGTGGAAGAAGGAACACTAGTTTTTATCATGATGAGGTCAATTTGAGCCTTCTAGGATTTGTAAGTTCATTTGAATTGTTGCTTACTGTTCATCCACGTGGGGAAGTTAAAATATATGGATGCATTTTCAGGTGTGGAACTTGTGGAGTGAAAAGAAGATGGAAGAATTAATAGAACCAAGAATTTCAGAATCGTGCTCGCAGAAGGATATTTTGAGATACGCACATGTAGGGTTGTTGTGTGTTCAAGATTTGGCAAAGGACAGACCAAGTGTACCCATGACGCTATCAATGCTGAGTAGTGAAATTGTGGATTTACCGACTCCCAAACAGCCTATATTTACTCAATGTCAGATGTCTTCAGGGACAGATTCTTTACAGAGTCAACACCCTCTTTCTGTAAATGATCTGACTTTTACAACTTTTGAAGGCAGATAGCATGGCAAGTATTAGAATTTTTCTTTTCAGACGAAGATCAACAGGAAATGAGGCAGACGGCATAAAGCAAAAGAGATCAAGACAAGGTACGAGCATGACATGCCTTGCATCAATTCCAGAAACTTGGTTCATTGGCTTGGCAAAGAAGGAACAATTGTGTGCAAATAAATACAACTCTGTACATTTCATTTTTCTTGTACTTTTGTAAATGATAAAGTGTAACATTTGGAGGGTTTCATGAAGGGAAAGGACAGAAGCTCAAGGTGCTTAAGTTTAGGGGTTACACGTAGTTCATGGATTTGGTCATCATTTTAACTATATCTCAATTCTTAGCAGTGACATTGAAGATCTTCTATTTCAGGACAACCTGATTTCATCAGGAGGCAGGCATCTGCACAACATATTCAAGAACGAGGCTCTCTACACAAAGTCAGCATTGCACTTCTTGAGGTCACAAAATGCATCCTGGTTACTATAAGAGTAATAATTATGTAAAAGGCATCTCACTTATTATTGACACAATGAATGAGTATATATACAAGAGCTAGCTTGATGAGCAAGTAAAAAATCCTACCTATAATTAAGTCCTAACTAATATAGGAAGCAAATAAACAATTGTAAATAAACGAGAATACTATTTATCTTTAACATGCCCCCGCAAGATGGACGAACGAGTAGTGAGACCAATCTTGGATAGTAGAAAATGAAACCGAGCTCGGAGGAGCGGTTTGGTTAACACATCGGCAAGCTGATCATTTCTCGAGATAAAGGAAACTCGAAGAGTATTGGCTTGAACTTTCTACGAACAAAATGATAATCCAGCCCAAGATGCTTCATCCGGGAATGAAACCGGGGATTTGCAGCAACGTAAGTGGCACCTAGGTTGTCACAGTAGATGCTGGGACATGAGGTGAGAGGAGCAGCTAATTCGGTCAACAAATTCTGAATCCACATGACTTCGGAGGCAGTAGCGGCGACAGCCCGATACTCAGCTTCGGTCGAGGACCGAGCCAGAGACTTTTGCTTGCGAGAACTCCAAGAGATGGGATTCTTTCCCAGATATACAATATAACCAGTTGTGGAGACATAATTGTCCATATCACCGGCCCAGTCGGCATCAGTAAATGCATGAAGAGTCAAGGGAGAGTCACGACAAATGAGGAGAGAATGATTGTTGGTGCCATTGAGATACCGTAGAACCCTTTTGAGAGCGGCCCAGTGTTCTTCAGTTGGTTTGTGCATGAACTGAGACAGTCGGTTTACAGCAAATGAGATGTCTAACCGGGTGAGAGCGAGATACTGGAGACTTCCCACCAAGGCTCGAAATTCAGTTGGATTTGAGAGTGGTGTGCCACGATTGATGGAGAGAGACGGTTGAGGTGCCATAGGAGTAGGGACCATTCGGGAATCGGTCATATTGGATTGAGTCAATAAATCTAGAATGTACTTTTGTTGGCTAAGAAGAATACCGCGAGGATGAGGTAGAACTTCCGCCCCGAGGAAGTAGGAAAGTGTTCCAAGATCCTTGAGAGAGAACCGGGAGGAAAAGGTGGAGATGAAAGACTGTAGTAGAACATCATTGGAACCGGTGATGACGATGTCGTCGACATAAACAAGCAAGTAGATGACACCTTGGGGCAGCTGAACCGTGAATAAAGAGGAATCAGACACGCAATTTCGAAAATCGAGAGAGATCAAGTAGAGACGGAGTTCATTATACCATGCCCGCAGAGCCTGTTTCAATCCATAAATAGCTTTGCGTAATTTACACACATAGGATGGGGTAGAGGGATGGGCAAAGCCAGGTGGTTGTGCCATGTAAACATCTTCTGAAAGAGTGCCTTGTAAGAAGGCATTGTTAATATCAACTTGGCGGAGCGGCCAGCCATTAACAGTGGCAAGGGTGAGAACAATGCGGACCGTGGCGGGTTTGACCACCGGACTGAAGGTCTCGGAGTAGTCAATGCCGGGTCTCTGATGGAAGCCTTTGGCAACAAGGCGTGCTTTATAATGATCAATAGACCCATCTGGATTATACTTAGTGCGAAAGATCCATTTGCAGCCGATAAGATTCTGAGAAGGGGAGGGAGGGACAAGTTCCCACGTGCGGTTATGAATGAGAGCATCAAATTCTGTTTGCATGGCTTCACGCTATACAGGGCTTTTAAGGGCTTGGGTGATGGTGGAGGGTTCAGGTGGTTTGTGTAAGGTGGCATGTAGGTTAAGTTTCTGGAGAGGTTTGGAGACGAGATGGAGGGTAGGGTGGAGAAGGAAAACTGGGATTCCACAAATTTGACATGGAGAGAAGTGTAAAGTTTGTGTGTGGATAGATCAAGGCAGTGATATGCACTTTGAGTAGGGGAGTAACCCACAAAAACACAAGGAACCGATTTGGGGTCGAGTTTGTCGGTGGTGTATGGTCGAAGCCAGGGGTAGCAAAGACAGCCGAAGCTGCGAAGTTTGAGGTAGTTGGGGGGTTGTTTGTGAAGAATGGAGTAGGGAGATTGGAGGTTGAGGGTGGGTGTGGGCATTCTGTTGATGAGGTAGCAAGCAGTGGCGAAGGCCAGAGGCCAGTATTTGCGAGGCATGGAGGAGTGGGATAGGAGAGACAAGCCAGTCTCAACAATGTGTTGATGACGGCGCTCAGAATAACCATTATGTTCGGGAGTGTGTGGTGGAGAGGTGAGATGTTGGATGCCATGGGACGTAAGAAGTGGACGGAGACCGAGATACTCCCCCCCATTATCACTATAGATGGTTTTGATTGTGCGAGCAAAGTATTTTTCCACAAGTGGTTTGAAGTGAGAGAAAACCGTGAGGGCATCATTTTTGTGTTTTAATGGGTAGAAGCAGATGTATTTGGAGTGGTGGTCAACAAAAATGATGTAGTATTTAAAGCCATCAGGGGAGAGAAGGGGAGAAGTCCATACATCACTATAAAGAATATCAAGAGGACCAAAGGACTGAATTGTATTATCATAAAACGGAAGTTTGTGGCTTTTATTACAAGCACACGAATTACAATGAAAGTCTTTAATAGTAGGAATTGATAACTTGAAACTATTACTAAGATGACGTAGGATAGAGTACGAAGGATGCCCTAGGCGGTGATGCCAATTTGTGGTAGAGGAGACTGACGCAGAGTGAATAGTGGAGAGAGTCGGATGCCATTCATAGACGCCACAGTTAAGTTGACCCTGGAGGAGTATGGTTCCAGTTTGGTTGTCCTTCACATAAAATGAGTTGGATGAGAATGTGACAGATGCATGATTATCAAGGCAAAATTTAGAGATGGAAATAATATTGCGGGAGAGGGAAGGGACATGAAGAACATGATTTAATTGAAATGAAGTGTGAGGAGAGAGTAAGGAAGTAGAACCAGTGTTTGAGATTTGGAGTCCGGAGCCATCACCAATGAATAGTTCATCAGTGCCGTTGTAGGGAGAATGAAGTGAAAGATTTGCTAGGTCATTAGTGGCATGATGTATGGCACCACTGTCAAACAACCAAGAAGGAGGGGGAGGACTAGAGGTGGAGGCAGCATGTATGGAGGGGTTGGGACGGTTATTGGTGTAATTGTTGTTGTTGTTACGGTAGGTGGGTGGGTTAGCATTGGTGTTGCGGTTGTTATTGGGGCGGGGAGGGGTAGGAACTGAAACATTGGGGCATTGGGTTCGGAATGCCTGACATTGGGAGAGGAAGTGGCCAGGCTGTCGGCACCATTGGCAAATGCCGCGGTAGGGCTGTCGGTTGTTGTTGTTGGTGGTGCGGTTGGCGGGAGAAGGAGGGCGAGGGGAATTGTTGTTAGTGGGTGGTTTGGCGGCGTAGTTGACAGAGGCTGGGAAGGGTTGAGTGGGGCGGTTCTTTTGTTTGAGGGATAGCTCACGAATGATGAATTTTTCGTGCAGTTCATCAAACGTGATGGGGGTTTCTCTGTTTTGAACAGCATGAACGACAGTATCGAAGTCAGGGTCATTGATTTGATCAAGGATTCTGTCGATGAGATCGTCGGTATCAAGTGGGCGGCCTAGGGATGAGAGTTGGTCAGCACAGGTCTTCATGTCGCGCATATATTCAGAGATGGTAAGGGTGCCCTTGGTGATGGTTCGGAGGTGATCTTTGATTTGTTTGAGATGACCTCGGGAGGGATTGGCAAAGGTTTTTGCTAAGGTATTCCACGCATTGAGTGTGGTAGGGCATGGAGATCAGAGGTACAAGATCAGGAGATAGGGTGCCGATTAGTGCACTGAGAATGAGTTTGTCTTGACGGTACCATGTTTTGTACGCTGGGTTAGACGTGGTGAGGGTTTGAGCAGCCACGGCGGGGGAGGTGTCAGTGGCGGGCTTGGCTTCAATTGTGGTGGTGATATCTTCGGGTGGGGTGGGGTGGGAGCCATCTATGTATTTGGATAAATTGTAGCCAATGAGGGTGGCTTCGACTTGGATTTTCCAAGCAATGTAACTGGTGGTGGTGAGTTTGAGAATGTGTATTAGAGAGACTATGATGAGGGGGTGATCGGGTTCATCGGGGTTGGGGATGGTGGAGATGTCGGCGGCCATGGATGAGAATTAGGGTTGGGAAGGCTGCTTGGCCGGATCAACTAGACGAGGGTAGGATCGTCCAAGCTGATACCATATAAGAGTAATAATTATGTAAAAGGCATCTCACTTATTATTGACACAATGAATGAGTATATATACAAGAGCTAGCTTGATGAGCAAGTAAAGAATCCTACCTATAATTAAGTCCTAACTAATATAGGAAACAAATAAACAATTGTAAATAAACGAGAATACTATTTATCTGTTGCTCAGCTGTCCAGTTCCTTGGTGGAGTAGTAAATCTTAAAGAACGAGGAAGCAGTGAGTTAGATGGATACATGGAGGATTATTTAGGTTCGTAAAAGATAAATAGACCAAGCAGCCAATAAGCTTTGCTGTTGTTGGATGTTAAGACCAAATCAAGAACGAGAAGTTTCCTTTCAACTTCTTGTGCAAATTAAACAAACACTAATATGTCTGTTCCTCAGATCATCATATAGCAATAGAGTTGAAAAAAAACAGCATTTTTTTTAATTACATAAGTCATCTGTTCCTTACATCATTATAAATGTTGAAAAATAATTTCTGCGGAAGACTGGGTAAGCTTACCATTAGTTTGAGGCAAGTTGTGGTACAAAGTCAAATAAAATTATTTTGCGTAAGAAAATTATCCTTCATAGAATCATGTTTTGTTTTGTAGGACTATAAACAAAGTTGGTAGATTTGTTTTTTATTGAAGCAATAGTTGGTATATTTGTAAGGTTTTGGAATATGATATCGAGTAGGCTAAGGAATCAAATAGGTTTGTTGACCCATCTTGATGGATTAGAATTACGGTATTATAATATGAGTTTCACCTATAAATTAGCCATGTCGTTGTGTAGTTCAATATTAGTTAAATCCAAAATATCTGAAAACAACCCTGGAAAATAAAAGAAAGAGGAGCTGACTTTAGAGAACACAACAAAATAGATAACGGATCCAGTTCTGATCAAGAGCAGTAACAGAGTTGTTGGTTTGAAAAAGTCAAAATTTCAATGTCCCTTCATCTAGGTGTTGATCTTATCGTAATCTGTTTGTGTTTTAGATTCTGCAGTTCCACAGACACCATTTCAGGCACGCAGTTCATCAGAGACCCTAAAACTGTAGTCTCCAATGGAGGTGTTTTCAAGTTTGGATTCTTCAGCCCCACCAACACTACAAAAAGGTATGTTGGTGTTATGTACACCTTTTCCATGACAACCGTCGTGTGGGTAGCAAATAAGGATGTACCCGTAAATGATACTGATGGGAAAGTCGCTATAGCTGAAGATGGTAATCTTGTAGTCTTAAATGGACAGGATGTGATTGTTTGGTCAACAAATCTTTCAAACTCGAAAGTCGATTCGACTGCCCAGATTTTAGATAGTGGGAACCTAGTCTTGCGAGATAACTCTAGTGGAGCCATACTTTGGGAGAGTTTTGATAATCCTTGTGATTCCCTTCTACCCAACATGAGACTATCGAAGGGGACTCGGCTGATATCGTGGAAAACATCATCTGATCCATCAACAGGGAGGTTCTCAGTGGGATTTGGTCCTTCCAACATACCAGATATCTTCTTGTGGGATATAGGTCAACCCGTCTGGCGTAGCGGTCCTTGGAACGGTCAAATCTTCACCGGTTTACCAGAGATGACATCAGCATACAACAATGGATTTCATATTGTAAATGACATAGAGGGAAATGCATATCTGACTTTCAACTATGCCAATGTTGCTCCTTTATCATACTTTGCTTTGGATTCTAATGGAAGCTTGATGCACAAGTACTGGAGTCGTGAGAAACAAGATTGGGGGACTCTATGGTTGGATTTTGAGAATGAGTGCAGCGTTTATGGAAAATGCGGTCCCTTTGGAATCTGCAATTTTCAGGATACAAGAATTTGTAGTTGTTTGAAAGGGTATGAGCCAAAGTATATGGATGAATGGAGTAGAAGCAATTGGACCAGTGGATGTGTAAGGAGGGCAGAGTTTGAATGTGAAAAGAACACTACCGTTCGTGAAAAGGGTAAAGGAGATGGTTTCTTGAAGCTGACTAGAACAAAAGTACCAGACTTTGGCCGGTGGTCGGCTCTAACAGACGGCTGTGGTAGCGATTGCCTCCACAATTGTTCTTGTGTAGCTTATTCATATGATGTTGGAATTGGGTGCATGCATTGGACTGGTAGCTTGATTGACTTGCAGAAATTTTCCAGTGCCACAGGAGCTGTAGATTTCTATTTGCGCTTGCCATACTCAGAGCTGCTCGGTAATATATTCCTATTACTCTTTTGTTGCAGGCTTGCAGCATAGAATCAAAGAAAATATTTTTTTTGTTTTCCTGTGATTATTCAAACTTGTTTGAATTACTTTTAACAACAATTGAAACTCCCTAAAGAATAAAACCAAAAAGCAACAATGAAAATAGAAAGCACTCATTGTATGAGAGGTAGTATTTCTCAAGCTACCTATATCAAGAGAAGGTGCTATCTTGACTGCAGTAACATATTGGCAAGTTATGGGATCTTTTATGTAACTTCTTCTCTTGTTTCATGTTTCAGAAAAAAGGAGAGACGAAAAAAGGATTGTTATAGCAATTACAGTGGTCATAGCGTCGATAACAGTTGCGTTGGCCACATATCTCTGTTGGACCCGCATGGCCAAAAGAATCGGTAAATTTCTGATAAGAACTGTGCATGTATGGAAACATTGTATTTGTTGTTGTATATAAGTATATTTATTCGGAGAGCTTTTGAATCAGGAAAGGAAGAGGAAATTGAGCTGTTATCAGGAAGCGACAGTATATACCAAGTTAAATTTGAATTTGAGAAGCTGATGAGTGCAACTGGAAACTTTGATCCAACCAATAAGCTTGGGGAAGGTGGTTTTGGTCCAGTTTACAAGGTACTGCTAATATATATGTCGAGTGATGAGTGGGGTTAAAGAACACAGAGAAAACAGAACTAATGACTTGAATTACTTGCAGGGAGAAATGCCAGATGGGCAAGATATTGCTGTTAAAAGGCTTTCAAGATCATCAGGGCAAGGGATGGAGGAGTTTGTGAATGAGGTTAGTGTTATCACTGAGCTTCAGCACCGTAACCTTGTTAAACTCCTTGGATGCTGTGTCGAAGGAGAAGAAAAGATGCTGGTTTATGAATACATGCCCAACAGAAGTTTGGATGCACTCATCTTTGGTTAGTGTCTACTGCCAGAGTTCTTTGTATGTACTTCCTGTTGAAGTTAATCTTGATTATCCTGGATTATTCTAGAAAGTGTTTTTGGTGCATGGTTCATAATGCCAAAGGTCAAGAGTCATTAGTCTAGATAAGGATTAGTTAAGGTAAGTAAAATCCTTTTGTTTACTAGTTTATGTTCATTGTTTTCTAAGTCTTGTAAGCCTATAAATAGGCCTCCCATCCTAGTCTCAAAGTGTGTCAAGAAAGTGTCAAAAATCAGATTTTATATAGTAAGAAGTTCTTCTCCATATTATCCTCTTGCTCTATATTTTCAAAGAAGACTCTTTATACTTAGGCGTGATCACGCCTAAGTGGAATTTATCTTCTGCCCACTTTATCCAACAGTGGCATCAGAGCCCACTTGGGCAGCCATGAACGGTGGCACGAATGGTGGTGGTAGTCAACCACAAATTTCTATATTGGATGGGAAAAATTATGCTCAATGGCGTATTCAAATGATGGTACTTTTTGACTATCAAGAGTTGCTTGAAGTCGTGGAGGATGGCATAGGAGTGCTTGAGGAGAATGCAAATGATGCGCAAAGACAAGCACATCAACGTGCTTACAAGAAAGATAAGAAGGCGTTGTATTACATCCATCAAGGAGTAAATGATGTGGTGTTTGACAAGATTGTGGGAGCAACTACGTCAAAGGAAGCGTGTGATATTTTAGAGAATTCGTTTAAGGGAGTTGACAAGGTGAAAAAGGTGAAACTCCAAACATTGAGGCGAAGGTATGAACTTCTTGGAATGGAGTCTTCGGAAAGTATTTCAGATTATGTTAGTAGAATTCTTGCTTTAACAACAGAAATGAAGTCATATGGAGACAAAGTTGAAGATCTAGCGATTATGGAGAAAATTTTGAGAACACTCACACCTCGATTTGAGAATTTCGTGACAACGATTGAGGAGTCTAAAGATCTTTCGGTGATGACAAATGATGAGTTTTCAGGCTCTTTGCAAGGGCACGAGCAGAGAATGAAGGAGAAGTCGACCGAGCAAGCATTACAAGTTTCTCATGTCCGCTCCCCAAATAAAAACAACAATGGTGTACAAGATGGAAGTTCTCAAGGTTATCATAACGGCGGTGGTTCTCGTGGAAGAAGACAAGGACGTGGACGTGGACAAGACCGAGGTCGAGGACGTGGTTACTACGGTCGAGGCCGAGGTGATTACAACAACAATAACTGAGGAGGAGAAAGAGAACAACAACATGATCGTGGAGGATCAAATGATTACCGAGGATGTGGTCGAGGTCAAGGAAGAGGACGTGGTCGAGGAAGGTATGATAAGTCAAATGTTAAGTGTTATGAATGTCATGAATATGGTCATTATGCAACTGAGTGTAGATATAGAGATAATTTTGGAGATGGAGAAGAAGCTCGATTTGCAAGAGAAGGTAAAAATGACGATGGACAAGTTCTTTTGATGGTTACGGCGGCGGCTGAAGATCCTGGTTACTACACTTGGTTCCTTGACACGGGTTGTACAAATCACATGTGTGGAAAGAAGGAGTTGTTTGTTGATCTTGATGAGACGGTAAGGTCAAAAGTCAAGTTTGCCGATGATAGCACAATACCGGTGATGGGAAAAGGAAGAGTTCTCATAAAATTGAAGAATGGAGATCACAAGTATATCTCGGACGTGTTCTATGTTCCGGATATGAAGAGTAATTTGTTGAGCTTGGGGCAACTTTTGGAGAAAGGGTATGATATGCGGCTATATGACAACCAACTCACCATGTTTGATAGGCAAGGTACACTCATTCTAAAGTCCCCTTTCAAAGAATAGAATGTTTCGAGTTGATATTGAGTGTGATTCCTATCACTGCTTTAATACTATTGTGAAAGATTGCGTTTTGGTCACTTGAATTTTCATAGCTTGAAATTGTTGGCTCAAAAAGAGATGGTTCGAGGTTTGCCTACCATTAATCACCCTGAACAATTGTGTGAGGGATGTATTGTTGGAAAGCAACATAGAGCTCCATTTGTGGTTGGAAGAACTTGGAGAACAAGGAGGCCTCTTGAGCTTGTTAATTCGGATGTGTGCGGCCCACTTAATGTGTTGTCGAAAGGTAATAATCGGTATTTTCTTACCTTTATTGATGATTTCACAAGAAAAATATGGGTTTATTTTCTTCAAAGAAAGTCCGAAGTTTTTTCTTGTTTTAGAGAGTTCAAGGCTCTTGTTGAAAAGCAAAGTGGTTGTTTTCTTCAATAATTACGGACTGATGGTGGTGGTAAGTATACTTCTAATGAATTTGCCGAGTATTGCAAGGAACGGGGAATAGAGCATGAAGTTACATTTCCCTACACACCACAACACAATGGAATTGCCGAGCGGAAGAATCGAACAATCTTGGATATGACGAGAAGCATGTTGAAAGCTAAGGGGGTGCCGAACTCATTTTGGGTAGAAGCTCTCTCATGTACAGTTTATTTGTTGAATATGTGTCCAACAAGAAGTGTTAAAGATGTTACTCCCGAAGAAGCGTGGAGCGGTTTCAAGCCAAGTGTGAAGCATCTCAAAGTGTTTGGTAGTATTGCATATGCTCATGTTCCAGCCGAAAGAAGAAGAAAGCTTGATGATAGAGGAGAGAAGACCATCTTTGTGGGTTATAAGGCTGGCGGATACAGGTTGTTCAATCCAGTTACAAAGAAGGTGATTGTTAGTAGAGATGTGTTATTTGCCGAGGAAGAAGCTTGGAATTGGGATGCTGATGTTCCGAATGATTCTCGACGCACTTCCATTTTCATTCTTGAAGATGAAGTGACTCAACCAGTCCCAACTGCGGTCATAGACGAAGAGGTGGTGGAACCAGTTTTTCCTAATACACAAGTGCCGACACCTCAACTCGCATTGGCAAATGAAAGACCGAGAAGGAATAGGCAGCCATCTACCCGATTAGAAGGTTTTGAGGTAACTCGTGATGATGAAGTTAATGATGATGGAGATTTAGTGCATTTTGCCATGTTTGCAGATAGTGAGCCTATCAAGTTTAAGGAGGTTGTCCAAGATCCAAGGTGGATTCAAGCAATGCAAGAGGAAGTAAGAGCGATTGAGAAGAACAAGACGTGGCAGCTCGTTGATATTCCAAAAGGGAAGAAAGCAATTGATGTGAAATGGGTTTTCAAGACAAAGATCAAGGCGAATGGCGAGATTGAAAGACATAAAGCAAGGCTTGTGGCAAAGGGATACGAGCAAAGGCCCGGATGTGATTATCAAGAGGTATTTTCTCCTGTTGAGAGAATTGAGACTGTGAGATTGATTATTGCTTTGGCAGAACAAAAGCAATGGAACATTCATCAAAATGGATGTCAAGTCGGCTTTCTTAAATGGACCTCTTGAAGAGGAAGTTTATGTGAAGCAACCACCCGGTTTTGTGAAGAAAGGGAATGAAGATAAGGCGTACAAGTTGCACAAGGCGTTATATGGTTTGAAGCAAGCACCGAGAGCTTGGAACAAGCGCATCGATTCTTTCTTCATTGAGAATGGTTTCGAGAAGTGTCCTTACGAGCATGCCTTATATGTGAAGACAAATAGTGATGGTGATATGCTATTGCTTTGCCTATATGTTGATGACTTAGTGTTTACGGGCAATAATAGTAGCATGATTGAAGAATTCAAGAAGTCGATGATGCGTGAGTTTGAGATGACATATTTGGGATTGATGTCATATTTTCTTGGCATTGAAGTTGATCAAAGGAAAGATGGTATTTTTATTTGTCAAAAGAGATATGGTACGGAGATTTTGAAAAAGTTTCGAATGTTTGATTGCAATCCCGTGAGGACTCCTGTGGAAGTTGGTACAAAATTGTCTAAGGAAGGTGATGATGTGAAAGTTGATGCAACATATTTCAAGCAAATTGTTGGAAGCTTGAGATATCTCACATGTACGAGGCCGGACAATACTTATGGAGTTGGTTTAATTAGCAAATACATGGAGTCCCCTCGTCAATCTCATCTGCAAGTTGCAAAGAGGATTTTGCGTTATCTTAAGGGAACATTTGATCATGGTGTGTTTTATTCTTCATCCAGCAATGGTGAAATAGTTGGATTCTCGAATAGTGATTGGTGTGGAGATCCCGATGATTGCAAAAGCACTTTAGGTTATGTGTTCAATTTTGGTGCAACTGCTTTTTCTTGGTCATCAAAGAAGCAGTCAATTGTGGCATTGTCAACATGTGAACCGGAGTATGTAGCAGCGGCTACAAGTGCATGTCAAGCGAAGTGGTTAAGGAATTTGTTGAAACAGATTCATGTTCGAATTGAAGGTCCAACAATGATTTTTGTGGACAATATTTCTGCGATTGATTTGGCAAAGAATCCTGTGACGCATGGGAGGAGCAAACATATTGATACTCGTTTTCATTTTCTTCGTGATCAAGTTGTGAAGAATGAGATTTCGTTGGTATATTGCAAGTCTGAAGATCAAGTTGCGGACATTCTTACTAAGCCGTTGAAGTTTGAAGCTTTTGTGAAGCTCAAGCGGATGATGGGAATGACATCATTCGAGAATCAAGATTAAGGGAGGATGTTGAAGTTAATCTTGATTATCCTAGATTATTCTAGAAAGTGTTTTTGGTGCATGGTTCATAATGCCAAAGGTCAAGAGTCATTAGTCTAGATAAGGATTAGTTAAGATAAGTAAAATCCTTTTGTTTACTAGTTTATGTTCATTGTTTTCTAAGTCTTGTAAGCCTATAAATAGGCCTCCCATCCTAGTCTCAAAGTGTATCAAGAAAGTGTCAAAAATCAGATTTTATATAGTACGAAGTTCTTCTCCATATTATCCTCTTGCTCTATATTTTCAAAGAAGACTCTTTATACTTAGGCGTGATTACGCCTAAGTGGAATTTATCTTCTGCCCACTTTATCCAACACTTCCCTCTATCCCGGAATAAATGTCGCCCTTTTTTGTACGTTAGTACGAAGGAACTTTGAGCAATAATTTTAGGTTAATTTTCAATTAACCTAATATAAATTTGAAAATTGTCATTGATAGTATTTATAATGGTGTATCAATAACAAGTTTTATAATTGTAATAGGATAACTAAATTAACCTAAAATTATTGCTCAAAGTCCTTTGTACCAACATACAAAAGGGCGACATTTATGTTGGGATTGGAGCCAAAACCACGAAGAAGATCAAAAACCAAAAGAAGCAGAAAATCGGAGCAGGACTGTTGAAGTGGGCGACTGCCTGTAGAGGAGGTGGGCGACCACCCAGGGAGGCAGGAAGGCGGAGACGGAATACGCAAATCAGGCTAGCGTTGGGCTTTGGTGTTTGGCCCAATTTCTTGGATGTGCTTGGCATAGAAGGAATTGGTCTCCTTTTATGTAAAGGAGTTAAAATGACGTGTGGGTCATTAATTAGTTTCCTAAACTAATTATACTCCTTGCGTCTCAAGGACTTCGGGTAATTAGGTTTTGATCAGGGTTAGGTTTTGGTATTCCTATAAATACATTGTGATAGCCACCATAATATTTGGCATACTAGAGAAAAATAGCCTGAGAGAATCTGTGAGTCACAAAGAGAGCCAAGTGAGTGCTAGCCCTTGGGGGTGCCCTTAGGGGTATTCCATGGATGGGTTGAAGCATGTCTAGGGTGAGATGTGTGATGGGAGTGTTTACATGGAGAGGTTATCTCCTTGCGATATAGAGCGGTAGGTTTTATTGTAAACAGACACAGATTATGATATTAGTGAAATATCCTGGCTTGGCAGGGCCCCCAGATGTAGTCATTGTTGTTGACGAACTGAGTTAACAAATATTGTGTTCTTTTCTTGTTGATTACTTTCATATTATTCGTATGCATAGTTGTTGTGTCTCACCAATATCAGAATTGTATGGGCATGAACTGCACAGATTTACCACAATTTCCCCAACAACTGGTATCAGAGCTTCCGGTTAGGAAGATCAGGGTTGTCCGTGTTGATTGAATGTGGCTGCAGGAACGCAGATCAGAGGGAGTATCTTTTTGGTCTAAAACAACTGCGTCCACGTAACTTTAGAAGCTTGGTTTTGGACAAGTAACATTGCAGATATTACCTGTCAGTGCGACTAATGACATTAAAAACTTTCTTCGTCCATATTTGAAGAGTCATTTAGTGAGAAGTTGTAGGAATAATTTATTGACGTTATGAAATTATAACCATATCCTAACTTGAAATTTCAAGAAAATGATGGATAAAGTTATGACAGATAGAAATCTGACAGCTTAGTTGCTGAATAGGGACTTTGTAACTAAGAATCTTATTTAGACCGTATGCTCTGCTAATGAGCTTTATGCCAACACCCATTTCTTTTGATTCTGTTTCTCTAAGACTTGATTTCCCTTGGATAATGTGGTGCAGATCCAATAAGAAGAGAACAACTAACTTGGTGTTTACGCAAACGCATAATTGAAGGGATTGGTCGTGGACTCTTATACCTTCACAGAGATTCTAGATTGAAGATCATTCATCGAGACCTGAAGGCAAGCAATATTTTGTTAGACAAAGAGTTAAATCCAAAAATTTCAGATTTTGGCATGGCAAGAATTTTTGGTGGCAGTCAAGATCATGAAAAGACCATAAGGGTAGTTGGAACATAGTAAGTACATCTGGTCTTACAAAATCCGTCTTTTTTTTTTTTTTTTTTTTTGGTAAAAACCCAACTTGACATAAAATTTTACTTAACTCTCGAAACAATGAGATTGATGCTGAATATACGTTGATGCAGTGGGTATATGTCCCCTGAATATGCAATGAAAGGAAATTACTCAGAAAAATCGGACGTGTACAGCTTTGGGGTGATCTTGTTAGAGATTATAAGTGGGAGAAGGAGCACTAGTGTATATACTGATGATAAACACACATTGAGTCTTCCAGGGCTGGTGAGTTCATCTTAAATCACTTAAATTAATACTTTCCTAAACCTTTTGTACATTTCATAGTCAACGCTTTCTTTGTTCATTTCAGGCATGGAAACTATGGAGTGATGACAAGAGTGATGACTTAATAGACCTGTGGATTGAGGAATGTTTCCGGACAGAGATTTTGAGGTACATAAATGTTGGTTTGTTATGTGTTCAAGAATTGGCAAAAGATAGGCCAACCGTTTCAAATATTCTCTCGATGCTTAGTAGTGACAATGAAGATCTTCCTAAGCCAAAACAACCTGCATTTACTGAAAGAGAGACTTCTTCAGAGACTGATTCTTCAAACAAAGTCACTATTACCACTTTTGAAGGACGTTAGGGTACATCTTTTTCTTGTTGGGAGGTTTCATATACTATACTTTGTAATTTCGCTTTACATTTAATTTAAAGAAATATAACGCTTCCTAAAAAAAGGTACCTGGTGCTACACGAGCTCCCACGACCCACTATGGAGTTCTTCTCGATCATTTATTCAAGTTTTCTTTTTTCAGTTAGGTGTGGTAGCTGTATTATAATCTGTGGAAAGTTAAGTCCTACAAACCAGTTTTATTATTTTCCTTAAGCCCTTATCCATGTCCAAAGAAGGTGAATAGCTATTTAGATAAACCAAAGTTGATTAACATGCTGTAAATGTAATACATAATTATTTATCATGTATGTTTGAAGACTCTGTACTTTAATGTACTCCCTTCAGTTATATGTATATAAGTTATAAGAGAATTTATTTTAGTAAATATACTACTGTTTCTGATATTTGGATTGCCTAATCGTTTATATAAGGAATATTATATATTCCTAAGTATATTTTGTAAATATCTTTTAGATGTTAACCTAGATATTGTATATCATTAAAAGATTATTTCTTGTACAACAACTTAGACTAGATCTAGAACTTTCTATGTAACCCTATAAATATGTAACATATTGTTCATAATAAATTGAGTCTTTCATATTATTTCTTCTCTACCATGTATGAATTGACTTCGCCTTTCTCTCTTAAATCCTAATATGGTTGGTATCAGAGCAAAAAGATCCATAGAGGGACTTCTCCACCAAAACCCGCGGCAAAACCCTAGCCGCTCCACCCCATCATCTTCCGCCACCCACCTATAAAACCCTAGCGGCAAACCCTAGCCGCCCCACCCTATCTCCACCATCACCCACCTTAACCACCACATACTTCCGCCACCACCTTCAAAACCCAATCTTAATATCCCACCTACACCACTCGGCAAAAACCCCCCTTCTTGCCGAACCCACCACCTTTTGTGGTAAACCCTAGCCACCTCACACCACCTCCACCATAACCCGCCGTCACCTCCACATACGTCCGCCACCTTCATCTCCATCAAACCTCAGGCGGAAACCCTCCTTTGCCACCAACACAAACCCTACACGCCTCTTCCTTTTTCCCACAACAACCTCAGGCAAATAACTCTTGCCGAATTCCTCCTCCTAGCGGCAAACCCTAGCCGCCCCTCTCTCTCACCTCACACCTCCGCCATCCTCATTCTTCACCTAAAACCCCTCGTCAAACACCCCTTTCCGAACCCACCACCCTTTGTTGTAAACCCTACACCATACAAAATCTCCCCACCCATCTACAATTCGCCTCCCCTCGCAACACCACCACCACCATCAAAACCCTCCATCATCCCTACAACTCACCACACCTCATCCTCCTTTATTTTCTTCTCCAACCAAAGCCACCCAAAACTACCAGCGGCAAACCCTCCACGCCGCCACATCCCCTTGTGGCAAAAACCCTAGCCACCCCACTGTATCTAAGACACCCCCCTCCCCCTCCATCAACCACGGCAAACACCCCTCCTGCCGGCCCCTCCAAGACAACCCTCCTACCCTCACCAACACCCGCTCGGACTCCCCACCCTGTCCGTCCAGGATCAGCTACACAACCCGGTCGGACCACTCTCCCCACCCCAAGACCTACTGCACACCCCACTCTTCCCCTACTACAACACACCTAGGTCTGGACTTCTTCTTCAATAAACCTCCTTGTTGAAACCATAGAGGCACAACCTCCTTGCCTCCTGTGATACCTAACATCACCACTCACCTCCCTCGGTTGGTTCTCCCGTTCCTTCCTTTCTCATTTTTTTTTTCTTCCCTCTTTCCTTCATCTCAACAAACCCTTCGTGGTATAACCCCAACCGCCACCCACCACCTCCCACCATCCTCGGCTTACCACTTTAGGCCGAAACCCTTGACCTACCCACTATGCTCACCACCCCTCCCCCCTCCCCACATCCCACCACCCCCTTGCAAGCACTATGGCAACACCCAACTGCCGTCCCACCCTCGGCACCACCCAATTACCGACATCCTCTCCGCCTAACCGCCCCATCAACTGCCCTCTCTGCCCCCCCCACCACCACCACACCACCTTCGGCACACCCCCCCTGCCGCACAACCACAGCTAGCTCTTCACCACACAATCGTCTTTCTGACGTAAAACCACCAAAGGTACCACAACAACCCCGTCATTGTGACGCAAAAACCCCACCCCGTCATGACGACGTTACATCATTTAACACGTGAGGGGTACAACCCCTACAATGGTGACGACCAAGGTGACATCACGTGCTTCAACATTTGCCCAACTCATCACGGCAACATCACTCGCATCCGGGAACCCATCCACCTCAACTGCTTCATCACACCCGGTTCACCTCATGACTTTTCAAGATTGGACTTATCCAAGGATCGTCCATCTTGAGGGAGCGTATAAGGAATATTATATATTCCAATTATATTTGTAAATATCTTTTAGATATTAAACCTAGATATTGTGTATATCATTAGGAGATTTGTATCTTGTACAACAAGCTAGACTAGAACTCTAGAACATTCTTTGTAACCCTATATATATGTACATCTAGTATTGATGCAAGATGGAAATATGATTATATTAAATATTATAATTATATTGGTATTTTATTATTAGTTAAGTTTTTTATTATTTATTTTATAAGTTTGCTTTGCAAATATTATAATTATATTGGTATTTTATTATTAGTTAGGTTTTAATTAGTTATTTTATTATTATTTTCGTCATTATTTTTAGAAGGTTAATTTTAGAGGATTCTAGGATAGATTTTGAGGTAATTTACTAGTTTTTAAGTCCTATTAGGTTACTATATAGGTTAGGAGTAATTCTAGAAGGTTTTAGCTTCTTTTTCAAGTTTTATGGGCACTATAAAATAGGCCTAAAGTTGTAATCCGAAAATTAGAGAGTTTATTTTTATTAATTTGATTGCTTTGCAATTGTGAGGTTATTACCTTGAAGCCTATTGGCTTGTTGAAGGTGGATTCCTTCGTGAAGGTGGATTCCTTCGTTTAATCGGGAGCTTCATCATTCTTGGTGTTGTTCTTGCCAAACCCTAATTCGTGGATTCGAATTGGGTCAATTAAATCGTTGATTCGATTAATTTCCTATCCGGTTACTTTTATTTTAATTCCGCTGCAACCCATTACATCAGTTGGTATCAGAGCCTGGTTCGATCCTTGGAAGATGACAAGCGATGAAGACATCACCATGCGCGACAAATATTATTATATTCATGCGATAAATATTCGATTGGATCGTGCTAAAAGAAAGAGAGACTACCTTCTCCACTTGGCATATCGTTTCCTTGATACGGAGGAAATTTTCCATCAACGTTGGCGTTATTATAAAATAATTGGTGATGGGAAAAACGCAGAAGCGGAACAAACAACTAAGCAGGAATATAGGAGGAAAATTGACGTTAATGCTGACAAACTTTATTATTTGATAGAAGTATTAATTCCAAGATTGGAAGCGCAAAAATCTGCGGAATATGAGCGTCTTGATGAAGAACGTCGACTTGCCTCTCAACATGTTCATGAAGTGGTGGTGGTGGTTGAGGAATGTGTGCACGAGTCCTACAACGCGGGGACAGAGGAAGCACGGGATCCGCCAAGCCTTGCAGAATTTCGGCAGATTCCAAGCCAGGACCCAACCAACACAGGAGATGAGGTTCGCCCGGACCCATCAAAGGACCCGACCGGACCAGTTTACAGGGTCCGACCGCACCCACTAAAGCACCCGTCCGGACCTATTGTTTTGCCCCGTCCACACACAAACAAAGACCCGATCGGGCCTGGTGTGTTTAGGCGGCCGCGAAACGAGGTACCTGATTTCTTGAAGATTCGAAAGGCACGTGTTTATTCTACATATCTCTTCAAGTGGAATGGTCGACTTCAAGTTTCAAGAACGAACTCGAGGAAGAGTTCTTTTGAAGTGGGGTGAATGATGCAAGACGGAAATATGATTATATTAAATATTATAATTATATTGGTATTTTATTATTAGTTAGGTTTTAATTAGTTATTTTATTATTATTTTCGTTATTAGTTTTAGAAGGTTAATTTTAGAGGATTCTAGGATAGATTTTGAGGTAATTTACTAGTTTTTAAGTCCTATTAGGTTAGGATATAGGTTAGGGGTAATTCTAGAAGGTTTTAGCTTTTTCAAGTTTTATGGGCACTATAAAATAGGCCTAAAGTTGTAATCCGAAAATTAGAGAGTTTATTTTTATTAATTTGATTGTTTTGCAATTGTGAGGTTATTACCTTGAAGCCTATTGGCATGTTGAAGGTGGATTCCTTCGTTTAATCGGGAGCTTCATCATTCTTGGTGTTGTTCTTGCCAAACCCTAATTCGTGGATTCGAATTGGGTCATTTAAATCGTTGATTCGATTAATTGCCTATCCGGTTACTTTTATTTTAATTCCGCTGCAACCCATTACATCAAGTATCATAATAAACTTGAGTCATTCATATTACTTCTTCTCTCTACCATGTATGTTTGACTTCGTCTGACCTTCCTAAATCCTAATATGGTATCACTACTAGAAGATTGTTTCTTGTACAACAAGCTAGACTAGATCTAGAACTTTCTATGTAACCCTATAAATATGTACTACCTCTGTCCCTAAATGAGTGTCCAAATTTCATTTTAAGGGACACTGAAAATCTCAACTTTTTGAAAAATTTGGTAACAACGATTCATATATAATCTTGTAATCTCCTTTCCAAACCTTTAGTTTTGCACGTATAAAGAAACCGGTGAAAAAAATTTCGAAAAAAAAACGTTTAGGGAGAAAGTTATGTTAAAAAAAGACACTCATTTAGGGACAAAGATTTTTTGAAAATGGACACTCATTTAGGGACAGAGGGAGTAACTTATTGTTGATAATAAATTGAGTCTTTCATATTATTTCTTCTCTACCATGTATGAATTGACTTCGTCTTTCTCTCCTAAATCCTAATAGTTTATAGGAATAATAATTCATGTCATTTTCTTTTTTATATTGGAATGCATGTTAACAGTTGGTGCAGTAGTTTAAGTAAATCTGAATTCCGCTTCAAAATGGCCATCTCGAGCTACATACATGTTGGACGATGTTTCTACGAGTTTGCTAGACATGGGACCATTGTTTCAACTGTTGTCTTAATGCTGAGGTGTGAAATTGAACATCTTTCTACTTGAAAGCATTCAGCCCAAGATATGCATCTTCAAAAGGGAGATTGACCAAGCAGCCAATGAGCATCCTTACTGTTGTTAGGACTAAATGAAAATTGAAGAAGCTTCCTTTCAGTTTCTTGCTCAAGATAAAACAACAAAAACGGTTTGACCAACTTAAACATTTAACTTCAATCATGCTCGGACGTCTTGTATAAAAATAAAATAGAGGTGTCTGAATGTATTTGATGATCTCCTATGTTCTTTAGTTCATGTTAAATGTTAGAATATATTCTCTTGTTCAATATTGTGACACTTATTTTAAGATGGACCAAAAAGGAAAGCGCGGCATTTGTTATCGGACGGAGGGAGTAATATTGATCCTTTAAGGTTGACAAGGAGAAAGGAAAAATATTAAAATAACATAATTGGTCCATCTCGATGGCTTAAATTAACTGTAGCCATGACTTGGTCTAACTTAACCCATATTAAAATTCAAAAGGAGAGCATGACTTTAGAAGAGAAAACAGAGTCAGTTGTACCCAAAAAGCAGTAACAGAACTCCAACCAAAGAAAGTTTAAATGTCTCTTAATCTAGCGCTTGCTCTTATAGTATTCTCTTCTTTTTCAGGATTCTGCAGTTCCAGAAACACCATTTCAACAACTGAGTTCATCAAAGACTCTGAAACTTTAGTCTCCGGTGATGGTGGTTTTAAGTTTGGTTTCTTCAGCCCAATGAACACAACGAAAAGGTACGTTGGTGTTCTTTACAACCTCCGTATAACAACTGCCGTGTGGGTAGCAAATAAGGACGTGCCATTGAATGATACTTTTGGGAAAGTCACTATCTTTGATGATGGTAATCTAGTTGTGTTAGATGGACTCGAAACAATCATTTGGTCAACCAATCTTTCCAACCCGAAAATAAATTCGACTGCCCAGCTTTTAGGTAGTGGAAACCTAGTTTTGCGGGATAATTCTAATGGAGCCATACTATGGGAGAGTTTTGAAAATCCCTGTGATTCTTATTTACCAAATATGAGATTATCACAGAAGACTCAGCTGATATCATGGAAAACCCCTTCAGACCCATCAACAGGAAGGTTCTCTTTAGGACTTGGTTCTTTGAACATACCAGAACTCTTTTTGTGGAATGGTGGTCAACCTTTCTGGCGTAGTGGTCCTTGGGATGGTCAAATCTTCATTGGTATACCAGACATGAATTCTGCATACAACAACGGATTTCATCTTGTAAATGATAACAATGGAAACACGTCTCTGGCGTACAACTTTGCTATTGACGCTACTATATCGTACTTTGTTTTGGATTCTAATGGAAGCCTAATACAAAAGCACTGGAATGGTGGGAAACAAGATTGGGAGGTTATGTCGTCGAGTCTAGAGAATGAGTGCAATGTTTATGGGAAATGTGGTCCATTTGGAATCTGCAAACGTCAGGATACACAAATTTGTAGTTGTTTGAGAGGGTTTGAGCCAAAATATTTAGATGAATGGAGAAGGGGGAATTGGACTAGTGGGTGTGTGAGGAGGGAAGAGTTGGAATGTGAAAAGAACAATATCATTCGGGAAAAGGGTAAAGGAGATGGTTTCATGAAGCTAAGTACAATAAAAGTACCAGACTCCGGCCAGTGGTTAGCTCTAGCTGATAGCTGCAGTAGCAATTGCCTCAACAATTGTTCATGTGTAGCTTATTCATACGTAGCTGGAATTGGATGCATGCATTGGACTGGTAGCTTGATTGATGTAGAGAAATTTTCAAACGGTGGAGGTGTGGATTTCTACATCCGTGTGCCATACTCAGAGCTCGGTAATGTATTTCTATTACTCCATTGTTGTAGCATTTGGAATATTTTATTACACTCACACTCTTGTTTCCGTTTCAGAGAAGAAGAGAGACAAGAAAATCATTGTTCTAGCAATTGCTGTGACCATAGGGTCGATAATAATTGCCATCGCCATTTATATCTGTTGGAACTGGAAGGCCAAAGGAAAAGGTAAAATTCTGATAAGAAATGTTGCAGTTAATCTAATATCACAAGTAATTTTTTATACGGAGTACATTGTTGTATGTATACATGTAAATTGACTCAGCTAGCCTGTGAATCAGGAAAGGAGCAAGAAAGGGAGGTCTTATTATCAAGAAGAGATAGTATAAACCAAGTCAAATTTGAATTTGACCAGCTGGCAACCGCAACAGCGCACTTTCATTCTGCCAATAAGCTTGGGGAAGGTGGTTTTGGTTCAGTATACAAGGTATTGCTAATAAATACTCCCTCCGTCCCAACATTAATGTCCGAATTTGCTCTTGATTGGGACAGAGGTAATATGTTCACGGCATTCATGTCCACTTATAGAACACATAAATCGGAACGTATGACTTGGTCTAATTGCAGGGAGAAATGCCAGATGGCCAAGAAATAGCAGTGAAAAGACTTTCAAGGTCATCCGGCCAAGGGCTGGAAGAGTTCATGAATGAGGTTAGGGTTATCTCTAAGCTCCAGCACCGTAACCTTGTTAAACTCCTTGGCTGCTGTATTGAAGGAGAAGAGAAGATGTTGGTTTATGAGTACATGCCCAATAGAAGTTTGGATGCATTTATCTTTGGTTAGTTACTACTATTACCAGAGCTTGCCGTTTACTATATTGTTGATCCTAAACAATTGCTTTCACCTATAAAAATTATGCACTTATCGGTTTTCATTTCTCTCCAACTTGTTTTCCCTTTTGGATAATGTGGTTGCAGATCCACTTAAAAGTGAACCACTGACTTGGAGTAAACGCAAGAACATTATTGAAGGGATTGGCCGTGGACTCTTATACCTTCACAGGGATTCCAGATTGAAGATCATTCATCGAGACCTGAAGGCAAGCAATATTTTGTTAGACGGGGACTTAAATCCCAAGATTTCAGATTTTGGGACGGCGAGGATTTTTGGAGGCAGTCAAGATCAAGAAAAAACCAAAAGGATTGTTGGAACATAGTAAGTCGTTTTGGCCTTTCATATTTCATTGCATTCTTTGGTAAAATGGATTAAGAGTAAATTTGAACATTTTTGGACATTCATTTTGGGACCGATAAAATAGGATTTACTTAATCAATGCTGAAAGTACATTAATGCAGTGGCTATATGTCCCCTGAGTATGCAATGAAAGGAACTTACTCAGAAAAATCAGACGTCTACAGCTTTGGGGTGATCTTGTTAGAGATTATAAGTGGGAGAAAGAGCACGGGATTATATACTATTGATCAGAACACTTTGAGCCTTCTAGGACTGGTGCGTTTATCTGAAATCTCTTTATTATTATTGTCCCGAACTGCTAAACCTACATTTATGTTTAGACATCTTCGTTTGTTGATTTCAGGCATGGAAATTATGGAAGGATGAAAAAATTGCGGATTTTATAGACCCATTGATATTTGAACCATGTTTCAGGGCCGAGATTTTGAGGTACATACATGTTGGTTTATTATGCGTTGAAGAATCCTCAAAAGATAGGCCAACTGTTTCAAATCTTCTATGGATGTTTGGTAGTGAAAGTGAAGATCTTCCTAACCCAAAACAACCTGCATTTACTGAAAGAGAAACTTCTTCTCAAGATACTCGTAAAATATATTCTGCAAACAAGGTTACCATTACCATTCTTGAAGGGCGTTAGGGAACATTCTTTCTTTCTTTTTTTTTTTCCCTATGATGTAGCTTTACTTGTTGATATGTTCATGAATTGTACTAACATTATCCCTCTTTTCTCTTTTTTTTTTTTTAAAAAATCGATTCCTGTACTTTAGTGCACATATTTGGAAAAGTTGCCATAATTCTGTCGAATGAGATTATTGAAAACAAATTGTTTCATCACAAATGGAGTATTATCAATTTAAAATGATTTCAGACAAAAGCCGCCATGGACCCATCGTTTGGTTCAAGTTGTTAAACATAAAGTCCAACGTAAAAGTTGTTTTGTTTTGAAAGTATATACGGGACATGCGTTGGCTAAGATCTAAAAGGGGAAATTGGTCAAATTTATTCACCTTGACATGTCATTTAGTCTCTCGCCCTCAAACTCAGCACATTGTATATAAATTAAAGGGTTAATTACAAATTAGGGCCTAACATCTCGTATGAGTTTCTCAAACGGGGCCTGGCTTTTTATTTTTAGAAAATTAGGGCCTGAATTGACATTTTTTGGCCCAAGTTAGGGTTTTTTAACAATTTCCATCCAAAAAATCCGTTAAGTTAACATATATGTTGTCCATGACTTTGAATGAGAGGTTTTCTGTCATTTCGCGTTAGGGCTAGTTCTATAAAGCGCGAAAATGTCCTCGTATGGTCAAATTTAACATGAATTGACAATAAAAATCCATATGCAACGCACGTGTTAACTTAACGGAATTTGTTGAAAACCTCTTTAACTTTTCTGCAATTTCATTGTAATGAAGCCCCATCCATCCTTAATCGATATCTAACCAAGCCTTGAACGCAAAATGATAAAAAAAAAAAAAAAAAAAAAAAAAAAAAAACCTTCCTTCAAAGTCATACGCAACGCACGTGTTAACTTAACGGAATTTTTGGATGAAAATCGTCAAAAAGCCCTTATTTGAGCAAAAAACGTTAATTCATGCCCTAATTCGCTAAAAATAAAAAGTCAGGCCCCGTTTGAGGACCTCATATGAAATGTTAGGCCCTAATTTGCAATTAACCCTAAATAAAATGTTACTCGTACCATATTAGGTAATGCTCTTGTTGTATTTTCAAGTCAATTTTAGCATCCAAATCCCAAAATCTAGAATCAAGAATTTTCTTAAAGATTATATTTGGCCAACCCTCCTTCCATGAACTTGCTTACATTTGATTAATCTAATGTTCAGTTTAGATGTCTCATTTTATTCTTTCTTTCTAGTTTGTTTCTTTCTGCACTCTAGTTCATATTTCTAAATATGGGTTTTGATTACAAAAGCCTAAACAACTTTCATCTCTTCTCACTACTCTTCTTGATCTGCCATACTCTTGTTGTATTTTCACAACCAACCAACAACACAATTACCCAAGGCCAGTTTATTAGAGATGGCGAAACTATTATCTCTTCTGCGAGAGTATTCGAGCTTGGTTTCTTCAGCCCCGAGAACTCAACTTCTCGCTATGTTGGAATATGGTACTATACAGTCCCTATACAAACCATTGTATGGGTTGCAAACAGAGAAAATCCCATTTCAGGAGATTCTGGTATTTTTGGTATTGGAAATAATGGTAGTTTAGTTGTGTCGGATGGAAATGGTACTGTAATTTGGTCCAGTAATAATTCATCAGGATTACAGACTACAAACTTAACTTCAATTCTTCTGGATAACGGAAATTTCATTCTTTCTGATGGTAATAACGTTGGTGATGAAAGCAATGCCTTGTGGCAGAGCTATGATCATCCAACAGATACTTTCTTACCCGAAATGAGAATCCCAATGAATGCTTTAGAAGGCGAGAATCATTCTTTCTTTTCCTGGAAAAGTTTGATTGATCCATCAACTGGGAATTTCTCTATGGGAATGGATCCTCGAGCATCACCTCAGATAGTTACATGGAATGGTTCGCAACGACTCTGGAGAAGTGGGCATTGGAATCGGTTAATCTTTATTGGAATTCCTAGAATGAGGTCTTTTTTGTTTTACGGGGTTACGATAACTACAGAAAGAGAAGGGAACATGTACTTTACATTCCAAGGTCTGAATTCTTCGACTTTGATGAATTTCAAATTAGGGTGGGATGGAATTATTCAGCAGTTAGTTTGGAATGAAGGTAGGGGTGAATGGAGCGTGGCACTTACTCAGCCATCTGATGAATGTGGAGAGTATAATAAGTGCGGGAATTTTGGGATTTGTAGTATGAGGGGTACTTCTCAGATATGTTCTTGCTTGGAAGGGTTTATACCTAATTCTACTGATGAATGGAATAGAGGAAACTGGTCTGGTGGGTGTCATAGGAGAACTTCTTTGCAGTGTGATGATAATGGTAATGTAAGCGATGGGTTCGTAGAAGTAAAGAGAGTGAAATTGCCTGATTATGCTGATTCGGGTTCGGGAGACACAGGGGATGAGTGTGAAGAGGAATGCTTAAGGAATTGTATGTGTAACTCGTACGCGTTTGTAACTGGAATTGGGTGCATGACTTGGAATGGTGATTTGATTGATGTCGAGCAGTTTCAAGAAGGTGGAGAGAATCTTTATATTCGTGTTGCGAAATCTGAATTAGGTATGTTAAAATCCATCTTTTTCCTATTTTTTACAACTGTCTTTAACTAAGAGTGTGTTTGTCACCATTAAGAGCTGAATGCTGAATTCTGATTACTGAATACTGAATGCTGAACACTGAATGCACTTCTGCTTCTGTAGGAGGCAAGAGCAGAACATACACTGTCACTGCAATAATAATCTCAGTCGTGGGAGCGATTTGTCTTGGTGTAATCATGTGGCTTCTATGGAGGTTCTGGGGAAAACTGAAAGGTAAGTAATTCAGAAATTCAGTTTAAAACATTCTATTATAGGTTTAAGCTTAAGAATACTCATTAACTTTATTTATATCGACAGATCAATTCTTAACTTCAAGACAAGAACGTTATAGACCACACCTAACTGGAGTGGGCAGAAGCCAAGAAATTTCAGCAAGTTGTCCAGGTGGGGAAGATGAACTTTCAACTGAAGGAAAACATACTTTCCCTTTATTCAGCTTCCTTTCAGTAGAAATTGCCACTGAATACTTTTCATACAATAATAAGCTTGGAGAAGGAGGATTCGGCCCTGTATACAAGGTAAATTCTACATAAATCTGGAACGCTATTTGGTTTGGGGTTCAGAACATGTGAAGAGTAAAGACTTATGCATTCTGTTCTGCAGGGGACCTTTCCCGGGGGACAAGAGATAGCTGTAAAGAGGCTCTCGAAGTTGTCAGGACAAGGGATAGAGGAGTTCAAGAATGAGATGATACTAATTGCAAAGTTACAACACAGAAATCTGGTTAGATTGCTTGGTTGTTGCATTGAAAGGGAAGAAAAGTTGCTGATATACGAATACATGCCGAACAAAAGCTTGGATTTGTTTCTTTTCGGTTAGTTCACTTCATCTTTTTTCATACTTGCGTATGGAAATTATAATTCCTTAACGTTTCGAATCCTTGTAACGACAGACCCTATCAAGAAAGCAACACTAGATTGGAGAACTCGCTTTGAGATCATTGAAGGTATTGCACGAGGCCTCCTCTATCTTCATAGAGACTCGAGACTGCGAATAATTCATAGAGATCTCAAAGCTGGCAACATACTATTGGATGAGGAGATGAACCCGAAAATTTCAGATTTTGGCATGGCAAGAATATTTGGAGGGAAACAGAACGAAGCAAATACAAACCGTGTTGTTGGCACATAGTAAGTACTAAAACATACATACATCAAAATAATTACTCGATTAACTAGTTATTAACGACCCTCTTGACTATGATTCCTCCATTACAATGTAGTGGGTATATGTCGCCTGAGTATGCAATGGAAGGTCTATTTTCAGTGAAGTCCGATGTGTATAGCTTCGGGGTATTACTACTAGAGATAGTAAGTGGCAAGAGGAATAATAGTTTCCGGTATGCTGAATGTTCAAACCTTATCGGATATGTAAGTCCCACAATTACTTAAACGCTTTCCAATACAAATTTCATTGCAATATTCGTATCATACATAAAAGATTAAATGGATTTTCTTAAAATAAAAATAAAAATTACAGGCATGGAGTCTATGGAAGGAAGGGAAAGCAGAGGAGATGGTTGATTCATGTATAACGGAAATGTGCAATATGAAGGAAGCATTGAAATGTGTACAAGTCGCAATGCTTTGTGTACAAGTATCTGCTTTGCATAGACCAACAATGGCATCAGTGGTGGTGATGTTGGAGAGTGAAAATGTGAGTCTTCCTCAGCCAAGACAAGCTGATCTTACATCAATGAGTTCTGCAGAAATGGATTTAATCATGCAAGGGGATGATATTACTGTGTCATCAAATGATGTTACAATTTCAGAAGTCCGAGGAAGGTAAAATTTGGCGCTCGTTTCGTATGCAAGAATTGCAATTCATGTCCATGATAATTACTCTATCTTGAAACGCGATTTTCTCCAGATTATTTATGAAATGGTCAATTTTTGCGTATCAAACTTTCTGCCTCAAGGTGAGTATGTTCAATAGTACTAGTAATCCTCCGTATTAATGAAGGTGTATTCTGTAGGGATTTTTTTTGTTTTTTCTTGTTCCTAGGTCGGTGTAAATTATATTTTGTAAATTTTGTGATATTCTAACGTGATGAAAAATATGGCATCGAAGAGACCGCTGCCCTTTCGTCCAAATAAACAAGCATAACTACTTGTGTAATGGATGTGTGCCACTTAATTGTTTATGTTGTGGTAGTGGTGGTCCACTTAGTTGTGATGGTGATGAAGACTCATTAAATAACATTACTACAAACAGTCTTTAATACTATCACTAATAATTTTTAACACTTTCATTGGAATTTTCTTACATACACTGACAATTTTTTTACCACACACTGACACTCTTTAACACACACTGACACTTATTAACAAGTGTCAAAAGTGTCGGTCTGAATGTTTACAATTGTCAGTTTAAATATTTATAAGCCTTGATATAAATGACAGATACTTTATAACATTAATATTGACACAAACTCTTATTTGATTGTATTAGTGTTTGATTTGTATATTCATTAAAAATCCATGCCTCCTATCCTGTCGAAATTCATATCCTGCACAATGTCTTTCTCATTTTCCTATCATGGGCTTTAGGATTACTTTGCTACAACCCATATGGTTGATTAAATTTTGTGTAATATACATGGGATCTAGAAGCAAGTGCAATGGGCACTTTAAATGGCAATTTGATGTGCATGGTTCATGGTTAGGTCATTTTCAATGATGGAGACTTGTACAAAAACTCCTCCTCCTCCTCCATTGCCTTGTAATTGGGCACACTACCCACCCACCCCCCCCCTCTATTTTTTTTTTTATTTTTAAACATTTCTTTGCTTTTTTGCAGTGACTTTATCGTACATTACAAAAATGCTCATAATTTCGTTTTTAAGTAAAAATATTTTTTCACACATATTAACAAATTCGTTTAATTTATTTATTTCATTATTTTAATTTTATAACATAAATGTATTATAATAATTAATATAATTTTATTTTAAATATTTAGTAATTATGCACTTATATTTAAAAATAGGTGATTAATTAAAAATGGTTAATTAAATTGAAAAATATAAAAATAATTATCTTAATAATATTATAAATATTTTTACTGATTTAGTAGTAAAAATAATATTAATAGTAAATTTAATAAGTTCTTATAATCGCATTATGAATGTGGTATTAACTTTTTATTAGACACTTATGGATTTTTTTTTAGAGTTGGTTTTGGGGGAAACTAGTTCTTCCCTAAGTTATAAAAAGTCATGTTTTATAACCCTTCTTAAACCCTAAAAGGTCTAAACCCTAAACCTTAAACCCTAAACCCTAAACTTTAACCATTATAAAAACATAACTTTTTATAACTTATGGAGAAACTAGTTTCCCCCAAAATTTTCTCTTTTTTTGAACGCAGTAGATATGTAATTTTTAAAATTAATAGGAGAGGTATAATTTACATAATTTCATGTAAATAAGTCTAAAAAGCAAGTCAGATTTCAATAGGGGTGTGCAAGAAATACCAAAAATACCGAAAAACGCACCAAAATCAAAAATACTGAACCGTAAATACCGAAACCGAGGATCCCATTAAGTGTACGGTATTTGATTTTAATAGAACCGAAATTTCGGCTCTGGTTTTGGCTTAGTGTTAAAGTACCGAACTGATATCCCGTCCCAAGCCGATAAATTAAAACTACGTCGTTTTATATACATACATACACACACACACGCGCGCGCGCGCGCACACACACACACACACACACACACACATATATATATATATATATATATATATTGTAAAATATACGCACATATATACTGTATGTTGTCCCAAAGATACAACAAGGGTATGAAAAGGAGGCTAGAGGGGGGGGTGAATAGCCTACTTAAAATTATCAACCTTTTTTCAAAATTCAACCTTATGCTTAAAACTTGAATTTTGCGGTCAGTGAAAAACCACGCGGTCAAGTGTAATATGCACAGCGGAAGTTTTAGATAGAAATGAGGTAGAGTTGGTTTTGACCAAAAATACTAAGTGTTGGATAGGAGCACTTCACGGTCGACCACTATGCGGTCGAGTGAATGCGGTCAAGAGGGTACGGTCAAGAAGAGGTTGAATTTGAAAGTTGTTGTCTAGAAAGTTTTGGCAAAAGATAAGCTAGTCAGATTTTAGCTTAGGCAATGTGGAGAACATACAAACACAATTCACAATAAGTTTGGATATCTAAAAGATCAAACACTAAACGACAAACAAAATCAATATGAACAATAAGAACAAGATGAACAAAACTTGAAAACAAAGTGCAGAAAATAAAGAGCAGTAAGTAAATAACACAATCATTTGGAAAGGTTCGATCTGTTAAAAGATCTACGTCATTACCAAGATGGTCAGTCTTGGATTTTGAATAGAGGTATATATTTATTCACTTGAGTACATATTACAGGGATGAAGTATTGAATCAACACCTACTTTCTATGAAGATAAAATCCTAGACTTAGACCAGTGTATCCCTAATGAATCAATCTATGTGATTGATCACTTGGGGTGAGTGTGTAAAATCAAAAGCTCTTTAAAATTTAAGTGATTGTAGAGCCTAATGAATCTTATGTGATACAAGGCTTGAGATTTGTTGGGCTTGAAGGTTGATGGGGATCCTTGAAGATTTGAAGGCAAAAGCTTGAAGATTCAAATGATTATAGAAATCTTGAGTATGATCTTCAATCACCAAGTATTTAAACAGTAATTTCTCTCTTTGAATCTCAGCAATGTTCAATGAAGAACTCAAGGTCTATTTATAGCCTTGAATGAGAGACTAGCCGTTTGAAATACTTGGGGCCCAAGTTGAAAGACAATGAGCTGTTGAATTCTGATTGGAGCTCAGTCTGAGTTGTTCTTTTATTGCAGAGTAGTGGTGGTCCAACTATCAGTAGTATTCAAATTTAAAATATGAATTTTGCAACGTTCTAAACTAACCATAGTTTTGAACACTAGTGTGACCATGGTTAAGCTTGAACAAACTTGGTTACTTGGACAATCTTCACTTGCGGTCGAGCCCTAGCGGTCGAGTGACCTTAGGTAACCTTGCGGTCAAGATACCTAAGGTACCTTGCGGTCAAGGAATCACGGTCAAGTGATTGACCACAAAATTTCTAGACTTAGAAGATTTTAAGACCTATCAATCTAAAGCATATTCTACTAAAATGGACTATTCTAGAAATGAAAACACTTCTTACAATATATCCTAAAGTCCACAAAAATAAAATTAGGTTATGGGATCAATCAAATCTAGGTAAATAGGAATGGTTTATAATAAGCATACCCAACACCGTATTAACGAAAGTCGAAAGCAGATGTCATATCATTACAGTAAACCTCATTGGCTCATTCGACTTCTTCTCTCCCTAACTATACCTAGTGCAGCGAGGATCCTCAACCTACCCCCCCCCAATCCACTTCCGCCTTCCGCCACCCTTCATTCGGTGGATTTTCCCTTCTCAAATCTACGATCTCACCCCTACATTCTGCAGCAAACTGATTTTGTGTCTCTAACTCGATTTTTCGCATGTGACAGGTGAAGCTCGTTTAAGGTTAGTTTTTCTGTGCACGATTCACTACTTTCATTTCTTAACTCTATAGTTTTCTCACAATAAATAAATTAGAGTTTACTTAGCTAAATGCTAATTTATAAGTATTACTTGATATCCTTTTTTGAAACTTGTTAATTCAAGCTTCAGCATTGTTGTCACGGAACCAAACTATATCCCAGACCGATCAATCCCGAAACCCTAGACTGAAAGAATGTACCATTTAGAACCGAATTGTTATGGTTCAAAACTTTAAGTACCGAAAATATACGGTTTGATAGCGGTATTATCGCAATATCGAACTGTCCCGTACCATTGTCACCCTAGATTTCAAAAATGCTTTTGTAGAAAAAGAAAAAGAAAGGGGGGTCAAAATTGCACAAAGGATGGTTGAGAGGATAATTGATATTCATTCTACGTGGTGCATAAGTGTAGACTTTGTGGCTGGCCCAAATGTGAGAGTGGGATCCATTTAAACCAACCAAGTCCACGCACATATAACGACAGGTCAGTTAAATAAAGCGTAAATCTCTCAGGATAACTGTTGAGTCACGACCGTTTTTTTTTTTTTTTTTTTTTTTGAAGGAGTTGAGTCACGACCGTTAAAAATACTGATACCATTTCATTATTTTATAAATTCAATTAACCCGCTGCTATATTAAACTTCCATTCGCAACATCGCCGCTAATAAAAAGAAAAATATTGAAATATAAACTTACACTCTTTAAAACATACTCCATTGATTCTTTCAAAAAAACAAAAAAAACATACTCCACTGATTTAATTACTTGAGTATTTATAATATATACTAGCATTTATTAAAATTTAAACTGACAACATTAGTGTAAAGTCATACTAAAAACTTTAAACCGGAAACGTATGGAGTAACTGATAAATAAAGTTTGTTAAGCATTCTTTTTGAAAGGAAGTTTGTTAAATCATTCTTAACCTAACTTTCCTTAATTTCGACTAGGGATGGAAAATTGTACTCGTTCGTACCAACCAACTCGTACTAACCAACCCGTATACTAACCGTACCAATTATAATTGGTATAAAAAAGTCGGTATACCAAACTTTTTGGTAGGTAGTACCGTACCATCTTTGTCTAATTGGTTGGTACACGGTTGTTTTGGCCAATTTTTGACAATTGGACAAATATAAAGAAGTAGGGTACAATGGAATAAAGAACTTTGAATTTCAAGAAGTATGAACAAATGATTTAACGAGGAAAGCCCTTGAACAACTTGTTCGCCGGCATAAAACCTCAAATGATGGAATTTTATTAAGCTTTTGTGGAGATACTATGAATGAATGGAAAATACTGAGAGAAAGAGAGTATGAGACGTGAGAGTTACAGCGGGAGTGAGTGTCCGTGAATACATGTGATACGCCCTCTTTAAATACTAGAAAATAAATAACAAACTAGTTATTCTATCCCTAGAATCTCGGAAGTTTGTTGAAGAGATAACGTTGATCCTTTGAGAAACGTTGAAGACTTTTTATTTGGCATGTGTTGGTAAACGACATGTGCTCTTTGACCTAGTCCACGATTCCTCCATGATTCGGTAGTGGTTCCTGAAAAATAGGATCAATAACAGACCTGTAATTTATTCAAGTTGTACGATTTGACTTGGTCCAAGTTGAAGCTTCAAGTAGTCTTCAGCATGTTGAAGCTTCAAGTTGTTTTCAGCATGTTGAAGCTTCAAGTTGTAAAGTCAACATGTATAGTCAAGATGTAGAGTCAAGATGTAAGGTGTCACATCAGGATGTAACTTCATGATGTCACGTCAGGATGTAAATTCAAGTCGTTATTTTCAGGATGTAGATATAGTGCTGTGAGATTTTTCACCCCAAACAACGGTATATAATATCGACTTTGGTTGGTATACCATGTACCAACTATATATATATAAACAAACACACGCGCGCACACACACACATATATATATATATAATACTCCGTCTTATTGTCTAGGTACTTGCAATATTTAAAGAGTAGTTTTGTCTATTTGATATTTATTGATTGTTTTTTTAATACGTGTTCTAAAACTACAAGTATTTTGGGACGAATGGAGTATCAAATTAACATTAATTTCTTTTTTCTAACCTTAAGTCCTTAAGCTACTTTATTACGATTTAGGAAAAAAAATTCAAACTGCCGTAATTTTTTATTTTTTTAAAGAATGTTGTAATCTTTTAGTTTTGGAGTTGTGGTGCATATTATTTAGAGTCACTGTATTGTTTAGTTTGCAAAACTTCTATTGTTCAACTTTTCTTTAGTTTCAAGACTTTATAATTTGTATTTTTGATCTATTTTTATGTTATAATGTGTTTTTTTATACTAGACAAGAAAATCTCACAAAAAATGCAGTTTTTTTTTCTTCATTTACATTTGGTATATATCGAGTACCAATCGTACCAATAAAGTTGATATACCGACTTTTGTGGTTGGTACTGATACATATTTTTGTGTACCAAATCATGCTTTGTTGGTACACGGTACACGCAAAATACACTCGGTATAACTACCAATCCACCCTTATTTCGACATTCCAAATTTGCCCTTTGAAAGAGCTCTCCAATGAATCCCCTTTGTTTCCGGCGAAGCAACCGACAAAACCCGTGACGTTGAAAAAGAAAATTCATAGCACATAATACCCAAAACACCCCTCCTTTCTAACTAACATCCTAAGTTTTTTAGTAAATTCAATCAAAATGCGAGGGTAAATTGGTAATTAGACAAGATGTTAACAACTCTCACAAGCTAAAGTCCTCCAAATTGTGTAACCTAAACCTCATAAACCCTCTATAGAGAGAGAGAGAAAGTGATCGAGATAGAGACGGACAGAAATGGCAGCAACCCAGTTTCCCGACGACTTCAAGTGTCCGATTTCGTTAGAGATAATGTCGGACCCGGTCATATTATCATCAGGTCACACTTTTGATCGGTCGTCTATTCAACGTTGGTTAGATGCCGGCCACCGGACTTGTCCGATTACCAAATTACCCTTGCCGGACCACCCTTCTTTGATCCCCAACCATGCCCTCCGCAGCCTTATTTCCAATTACACCCACGTTTCTTTAGTTAAATTGCAGTCCAGTTCAGACACTCAAGCCCTAATTTCAACCCTTACCTCCAAATCCTCATCCCCTGAGTCAAAGCTCAGGTCTTTGGAACAGCTTTGCCCTCTTTCCCAGCGCGATTTTGAGCTGCGTAAGCGGCTCACTGAGTCAGGCGCCGTATCAGCCGTGCTCGGATGTGTGTTGTCGAATGATGCGTATTTGAAGGAAAGAGCGTTGAAATTGTTGCTGAATTTGAGCTTGGATGATGATAATAAGGTGGGTTTGGTGGCGGAGGGGGCGATCGGGAATATTCTTGCCGCCCTGCGCGGTGGCTCGGCGGACTGTCGAGCACTGGCTGCTACCTTGCTGACGAGTTTGGCGGTTGTGGAGGTTAATAAAGCCACAATTGGGGCGTACCCATTTTCGATTCGAGCTCTTGTTTCCCTTCTCCGTGAAGGAAATGTTAGGGAGAGGAAAGAAGCGGCAACGGCGTTGTCAACGCTGTGCTCATTTCCGGATAACCGGAGAAGGGCGGTGGAGTGTGGGGCGGTGCCGGTTTTAATTAGGGCTGCGGGTTTAGGGATTGAAAGGGCAGTTGAAGTATTGGGTTTGCTGGGAAAGTGCAAGAAAGGGAGAGATGAAATGGCGAGTTTCAATGGGTGCATCAAGATTTTGGTCTCTGTGTTGAAGAATGGGAGCTCAAGGGGTGTTCTATATGCACTTTTGACGCTTAATTCGATATGCTTTCATAGCGAGGAGATGTGTTTGGAAGCTATGGAAGAAGGGGTTTTTGAATTTTGTTTGGGCTTGTTGGAGGATGATAACGAAAAGATAAGGCGAAATGCGTCGAATTTGATCAAGGCCTTTGGGGGAAGATGTGTTTGATGGAAAAGGAAAGGCTTACAATGTGCAGTAGGAGTTCAATGCTACAACTTGGGTTGATTATGGAAGGTTTTGATGGAGATGAAATGAACATAAATTATCCATTCCATGTGTAGGTCAGTTGAGTTTCTCTTTTGTTGGATAGATTTTTGTAAAAAAGGTTAGATTTTCGTTGATGATTATCAATGCTGTCTTTTGTAGTTGTACATTGCAATAAGTGTTCCACATGAACTCTCTGTTTTAATTTGATAAATAGAAAATTTCAAGTTTTGTTCCTTTGATTATGATTCTTACTTCTTTGAGATTCCATACGACGTTTCATGTTAGTCAACCACAAATCAATCCGGGACTAAGGCTTTGTTATTGTTGTTGTTGATTATGATTCTTTCAACGTCTTTGGTACTTTGCACACTGAATATTAGTTACTCCCTCGGTCCCAAAATAATGTTTCTCATTGTCTCAAAAAAAATCTTCCCATTTCTACATTAAAAAGTTTGAATAGTCAAATGGAAAGATCATTTTGCGACGGAGGGAGTATATAATAGAGCCATACATCTTCCACTCTTTGTCATTGGAGTTCTAATTTGTTTTATTGGTAACAATTGTTGGGATACCTTGAAATGCAACAGCGAAAATGAAGCAGGAAATTGTGGTGAGAGTTGGGTAGTGCTGTTTGAATGATGATGCTGAGTGCTAATTAGAGTAAGAATATCAATTATGCTCTCCCTTTTCTTTTTTGTTTCAGCTCCCCATGCTTGCTACACTTTAATTAAGCATGCTGCTGTAGGAAATTCCGACTGTTTTTTCCCCCAAGTTACTATCCTTGATTGCCTCGTCCTTATGTCCATGAATGGGAATCATTATTAGATTCACTGATATAACAAGTATGATTTTGAATTTTTCTTTGATTAGGTTCTAATGCAAATATAATGTAATAAGATAACTGGTGATTGAAATCACTAAAATGCGAAATACTGGATTATGAAGTCACATGATAGAGTTTATGATTTTTCAGACATGGATAATTTTACTCCCTCTCTCCCGGAAAGTTAGTCTCTCTTTTTTCATTATTACTACGAATGAAATTTGAGTTATAGTTTAGGGTACTTTTAGTTATCCTAAAGAAAATTCACAACTTGCTATTAATTACGATGATTAAAAGTAGTATAAAACTTACTCAAAATTCATTCGTGGTAACAAAGAAAAAAAAAGGACTAACTTTCCGGGACAAAGTGAGTATTTTTTTTATTATTGTATTGGGTCTAGCCATCCAGTGATCCAGTTTAGTCTGGACTCGAGCCGAGAAGGACTTTAAGAGCGGTAAAGCTCTCCCTATCAAGCACAGCTGCATTCCGAGGGCTTGAATATTGTTAAAATTAAACCTCTTTCCCTTGTTTGGTCTCATAAATACTAACCAATTGATGTGTTAGAAATAATACTACTCTGATGTGCTTACTCTTTGTTTATGTGTTATTATAGGAAAAATATACCATATTTATGCCATTGTTTCTTTACATCTTATTATTCTCCTAGACTAATGGTGAATGAACAGAGAGATAGTCTTCCTAGTTGCAAGAATCAGGCTGCAGCCAAGTGAGATTCTCTATAGCCGGCATGCGAGTGGCTTCTAACTGATCTTCGTGTGCGAATCTCTGATCTTCTCTCATCAAAGTAAGTCATCTACCTACCAACTTATCTACTCAGGATTTCTCGCCCTGTTGACCATTTCACAGTTTATTTTTATTTTTTTCATATCCAAGGTAGTGATCATATTCCTAGAAGACATTGTTTCAATTGTCAATGGGTAGTTCATCTGAACTATCTATTGTTAGTACATTTTATTTAAAATCAGGGCTATAGATTGTGAACATAACTCTATTTATTTTAATGTGTGTCATATATTATATATTCAGAAGCTGTTGTACCTTCCTCTCTACCCAGAAATTATCAAGAAAGAACTGCATATGTTACTAACAACAGACTTAAATGATCATGCTCATGCTCATGCTCATGCTCATGATCATAATCTACTCTTCTAAAGTAATTTAATCCACTCTCTGCACCAACACGTTAGGTGCACCGCTGCACCGATTTAAAAATTGTACAACGTTTTGTAAAACGTTTTCTACCTAATGTCAAACGTGTACTTGCAAATGTAAAACGTTTTTCAGGAGCTAACACTTTTTCGGTCGTTTTTACGTTGTGTAGTGCACTAAAACGTTGTGTAGAAAACGTTTTACAATACGTTGTGCAACTTTCACATCGGTGAAGCGGCTGCACCGAAGCGGTTCCATACCCGTTATGGAAAGTCTTTTTGATTGTCACGTCAATACAAGTGAATTTCGATTTATTAAAACGTAATTATTCTAATATAATTTTACTTTTTTAATTTAATTATTTATTTCACCATTATGAAACTATCGATAACAATTTATAGAACACATATAAATGATTGGGGTGTTCATAAAATTGCTTTAATTGATCATTTATATACACAAGTGGTCGTTTTCAGAAACAGTCCTAGCTACAATTCTTTCAGAGACTATATTTCTAGGAAAAATATAAAATTCAGCAGTTTTACTTTCTTTTTTTTTTTCTTGTAAAGTTGATGAGGGATACATACCAACTGCCGGCCTAAAAAATTAGGTCCGAATATTCTCCTATATTTGACTATTGAAGCTGTACTTCCTTTTTCCTGGTTGCTGGACACCTCAGGATCATTATCAAAAGAAACCTTTTACTCCCTCCGTACAAAAATAATCTCCGTATTTTATTTATTTATTTATGTTGATTTAAAACCGCTCGCATCAGGACGAGCCAACTAAAATGAGTTAGTTGATGGTATAACTAAAAGTTATTCTTATATACTCCTTCCGTTTTAAATCGATAAATCATTTCTTCATTTTATTAGTTTTAAAAAGTTAATCTCATTTTCAAGTTGATGGTATAACTAAAAGTTACTCCCTCTGTCACTAAATGAGTGTTCATTTTCAAAAAATCTTTGTCCCAAAATGAGTGTCTTTTTTTTAACATAACTTTGTCCCTAAATGTTTTTTTTTCAATTTTTTTTTCACTGGTCTCTTTATACGTGCAAAACTAAATATTTAGAAATAGATTACAAGATTATATATGAATTTTTGCGACCAAATTGTACAAAAAGTTGAGAATTTCAGATGTCCCTTAAAATGAAATTTGGACACTCATTTAGAAGAGACAGAGGTAGTATTATTTTACTCCTTCCGTTTTAAATCGATTAATCATTTCTTCATTTTACTATTAGTTTCGAAAAGTTAATCTCATTTTCAAATTTAAAGTTTCAAAATCACTAAATGTCCAAAATTATAGTGTAACTATTATTAAATGTTTAAAAAGTTAAATGTGACAGTCTTTGGATGGAAGGTAAAAACTTGTGTTTAGATTGTGTGTACTCCCACCGTTTCATGTCACTTGAGATTAAAAATTTTGGCACACAAATTAAAGAAAAGTAGGAGAGAGAAATAGTGGGAGGGTGTTTGTGAGTATAAAAAATTAAATAGAAGAGAGAATGAGTGTGAGGAATAGTAAGTTGATTAGTGTTGTAAGTGTAAAAGTAAAGTAAGAGAGAGAATGAGTGGAGAAATAGTAAAATTTATTTATCATTTTGAGCAGTCTCAAGTCACGTGGAACGGACGAAAAAAGAAAAAACTCTCAAGTGATAAGAAACGGAAGGAATATTTACTTGTCCTATTTTGGTCTTCGAATGATCACTTTTTTTTTTTTTTTCTTTTGGAAACTTGGAATGATCACTTTTCTTCCTAGTCAAGTCGGGATTTGATTATACATGTAGAGGTATTGTTCTTTATGACTTCAAAATGCAATGATTTTTTTTACTTTAGCATTCCTTTTTGTGGACTGACATTTGGATTTCAGAAGATCAATTCTAGTCAATGCTTTTAATTAGAAATTCTATAATATAATCAGGAGCAAGCAAATAGCATTTCTTTAGAAATGTTTAGAAATGGATTGGACTTGAAGGGCAACTCTAACAACAGTACTAACTTTAGAAAAAATTTATAGGTATCAGATTCAAAATTTGATACCTATAAACACTATTCATGAGATATCAAATTCACACCTCCAACAATAGTTACCAAATTCATGGTATCAAATTATTTTATTAGCTTTATTGATATTTTTAAATATTATTAAAACACGCCTCAAAAAGTATGAAATAAAATACGACATAAAATATAAATGAATATTATAGCATAAAAATATGAAATTCAAATATGACATTAAAATATGAAGTACATAAAAATACACTCTAAAATACGATATTAATACTACAAAAAATGATATAAAAATATGAAATTAGATAAGACATAAAAAAGCGACATGAAAAATATGATATAGTAAAAACATTTGATGTGACATAAAAATACGATGTATAAAATACAATATAAAACTACTATAAAAGTATGGGATTTAAAATACGACATAAAAATATTAATTTTGTTGATCAAATTTATTTTTTATATAATTATCGTCATTATAAAATTTGAGTTGGTACTAAGGAAGGTAGCAAATTTGATACCTTCCTTCGTACCAACTCAAATTTAGATACCTATCATACAAACCATTGGAGATGCTAATACTATCACATGGGTATCAAATTTTGATTTTGATACCCATTGTTGGAGTTGCCCTAATCCATGGAGGTTAAATGAACCTAAAAGTTTTACGCAACTAATAAAATCATAACTAAATGTTACAGTTAACTTGTCAAATTATTCAAAAGATGTGCTTAGTTATTTGTACAATACTTGTTTTATGATAAAATTGTTTAAAAAGTAATCCCTCTGTCCCAACTTATCGCTACTTATTTTAATTTTGGGCGTCTCATACTTATTGCTACTTACCCAAAATGGTCACTTTTTTCTCCTTTCCACTCACAACAACTATCCACTAACTTATTTTATCTCTCCTACCCACTCACAACACTTAGTTTTTAAACATATTTTCTTAATTCCCGTGCACTCTCATTGGTAGCAATAAGTATGGGACGAAGGGAGTATTCATTTGTTTAAAAAAATGAGATTCATTTCGGAGCATGAACCGGTAAAAGAAAGTGAACATCTTAAAAAAAAAAAAAAAAAAAAAAAAAAAAAAAAAAAAAAACTTGTTTTACATTTGTTTTAATGTAAAACTTGTTTTTATCTTTAAATGTAAAACAAAATCCCTTAATGTAAAACAAGTTTTACACATCTCTTAGTGTAAAACAAGTTTGATACGGGGAAAACGTAGCGGAAAGAAGAATAAAGAAAATGGATAAAAAAGGATAGGATGCTCACCACTTCAAGGAATCTGTGACGACCCGTCCCAATTTCATATAAATTTTACGCATAATATTTTTTTTATAATTTAATTTGTGTTAATTTGATTATTTTAAAAGACTTACTTGATCTATTAAAATATTAAATAAAAGTATTTGGGTTGCAAAATGATTAACTAGCATGAGTAGAAGCTAAAATAGATATCTTTAACTCAATAAATTAATTCTAATTGAATTATTATATCTGTTATTATGTCTAAATTATGTTAATAATGATGATTAGTTAAGGTTCAATTTAGTTAGATTACTGTTATTAGTCGAATTATATAGCCTACTTTACTTGACTTGCTAATTTGAGTTGACTAAGTTGCTTGTGATTGGTCAATGTTAGCTCACATGGATTGTGTTTGTTTATGCACACAAAACCAAACTATTCATTTTCCCATTTCATTCGCATAATACAGAGAGTGAAATGAGGGGTCAATATGTCATTAGTGTTTTCTTGAAGGGGTGTTATGATAAATTGAAATTAATTCATCATATAAAAGGAGAGATTCTCTTTGGAGACTTCACTTCGAATTCTTGGTTTCTGCTCCTCTGTCTGTACGCATGGAGCTGGGGTTTTCAGCAAATTTCACTACCTTTCTCAATTGGATCCTTATTTCTTCAAGTCAACTTTGTAGAAGTATAGAGTTTATGTGAGGGAGCAGTCTTGACTGCAATATTTTGAATTTTAATCGGTGAAATTTCGTCAAATAGTAAGTTACTAATCCCCCCTTTAAGTGTTAAAATGGTCATAATCATGCTATATATGCTTAATATGTGGTGAAATGATGTTTTGGTATACTTTTATTATACTTGTAAATTTGGGACGGAGGGAGTAGTAATAACTTTTATATATACTTGTAAATTTGGGACGGAGTGAGTAGTAATAACTTTTATGTATACTTGTAAATTTGGGACGGAGGGAGTAGTAATAACTTTTATTATACTTGTAAATTTGGGACGGAGGGAGTAGTAATAACTTTTTATATATACTTGTAAATTTGGGACGGAGGGAGTAGTAATAACTTTTATTATACTTGTAAATTTGGAACGAAGGGAGTATAATTTATTCAAGTTTTGGCCTGTCGAGGGGTGTGGGCGGCCGCACAAGCTATCTGAAAAGTTTTGTCGTGGAACAGGGTGGTTTGGGCGGCCGCACAGTCTGGTGTGGGCGACCGCCCAGTGTTGCTAGTAAAGTTGAGTTGTTCAATTCAAGTGATTGAGAGTTCAATCTTGGTCTAAGTCTTAGGCAATGTCCTAGAGTACCTAGATGGTTGTTGTGAAACACCAAAGTGGTAGAGTTGGTTCCTTTGTGAACATATGTGTTGTGGAATTTAACTAAGTATTACATGGGTATTATGGAACATCCTTTTGATGTGTTTTTGGATTAATTGTGAATGGGTACAAGCTTGTGTTGTGACTTAATGTCAATGGTAAAGGATTGTGTTGTGAACTCTTTTATGAGTAACGTGTGTGCATCTTTTGATAGGTTTGGCTTGGTTTCTTGTTTAGAATCATTGCCCCGGTTGTTGTTGTTTTAGCAAGTATTTATTACTGTGCTCTTTTTCGAAAGTCCAGCTGGTCTTGTGTGTTATCGAGTGGAGGTGGAAAGAATTATAGTGGCACACTAGCCAAGTTCACTATAAGGCTTTTCCACTGGACCTATTTCCCCAGGTTTGGGTGTTATCGAGTGGAGGTGGAAAGCATTAAGACTTTTCCACTGGACCTATTTCCCCAGTCCAGATTGGCCTTGGATGGGATGAACTCGCTCCCTCGCGTGAGCATTTAGGGGTATGACTTCGTGTCATTTTCTCCCGCTATTGTTGTTGTTGTGATTGTTTGGTTCCGGAACCGGCTTCAGCCATTGTGCTGCTTTGTTGATACCTCTCAGATGGTTATGTTTGATTCGAGAACTTTGGTTATTATGGTTATGATTTGGTTTTCGGGATCCCGGCTTCAGCTATTTATGCTGCTTAGATGGTTTTCTCAGATGGTATTCTCAGGTGGTTTTCTCAGATGGTTTTCTCAGATGGTTATGTTATTTCGGTAAACCTTGGCTTGGTATTCTCGTAGGAATGTTTATTCCTACACTATGTGTTGTATGATGAGTTGGTCGTTATTTCCAACAGGTATGGGACGGTTGGCGATAGGGAGCCTCTCATGTTATGTGCTATATGCTATATGATTATTTGTTGATATTGTTTCTTTATGACTATCATATCAGCATGTAACGTAGTTGCATTTTAGTAGCTTACTGAGATTTATTCTCACCCCTTATTTGTTTACTGTTTTAGATAAAGGCGAGTCTAGGGGCTAGGACATTTTGACGGGAGGACGTTGAAAGTGGTAAGAGTTGGGATTTGTTTTGGTCAAGGTTACATTACATAGATGTATAACCTTTTGGGTAGAGTTTCCGTGACTTCATCATTTTGTAACACCTATATTTTGGATAATGTTGGTGTGTGTACATTTGTATAAAGGTTTGTAAGCCTTCGGGCTAAGTACTTTCGTTTGTAAAGTCTGTTTAAAAGTAGAATGGAAGTCTTGGAACTTCAGGTGTTGGTTTTGTTAAGTTTTATGAAAGTATATTGCGAAAAATTTTCAAAAGTGTTTTATAACGTCTTCCATTCGTGTCTCGAGCGTGGGGCCAAATAGGACCACGGGTCTGGGGCGCGACAGTTGGTATCAGAGCTTAGGTTAACTACCAGTCTGGATAGGATTCATAGGCTTGGTGGGTTGGTTAATGAGCGTGCTATCGACGTCGAGTGTTTGTTTATTTGAGGTGATACCAGGCATGGGACTGGTGTTTATAGAGTTAGTCTATGTTGGGGTGGATAGTTTAAGAAAGCCGAGAGTGCGATTTCTTATTTGTTTAAGCTTATCTCATTCCCCTACTTGGATCTTATTTGGTGTCATATTTCTACGTTTCTCCTGACTCTTTGCCTTATGTGCTAAAGGTATACTCTTCGATGAGAAAATACATGATTAAGATTTGTGTTAATAAGAAACTTGATATAAGTTGGGAAATCATCGTATATGTGATTTTGTCGTGTTACCTGGGGGAACATTGACATTATACTTGACATGAACTAGATTTACATTCATTATGAATTTGTTGATTGGCATCAAAAGGTAGTGAAGTTTTATATGCCCGTGTGCTTTATTTTCTTAATTGAGTATGATTGATATATGTGTGGCATTCATGTTATTTATGCATTGAAAGATAGAAAATATTATCAAGGTTGGGCCAGGTGTTTATCTTTTGTGGTTGACAAGGGTGCATCTACACTAAAAATTTGAGGATATATAATTTATTTGTGAGTTCTGAGTTATCTTCTCTGCTGAGTACAACATGCCTCTTGACAGGGAACTTGATATATGTGTTGAGTTGTTACTGGGTACAACACGAATATACAGAATAGTGTGTATATGTTATCGGTAGACCTAAAAGAGTTAAAGATTCAACTTGAGTAAATACTTGATCGGGGATTCATCAGCCATAGTGTGCCTTCTTGTTAGAGGATATATCATCTTGGAGTGGTTTCAGTTCATGCATAATTATTGACATTTCAAAAGTGGATGCACTGGTAAATGGAGGTACGTATATTCTTGGGATTTTCTTGACTTTGTCAGAAATTCATTAAGGACTCTCTAGGGTAGCTATATTGTGAACTATTTGACATAGAAAGCTACACCTTTTCGATGGAATGATAAATGTGAAGCCAATTTTCAAATATTGAACTGATGGATGACAACAACTTCGGAATTGATATTGCCTAGTAGACTTGACTAATATTTCAGTGATCTAGAGGAGATGATCCGTATTCCTGTTCCTAGAGGATATGTCGAGTTTTATTATTATAGTGGATCTAATGAATTCATTATTCAAAGTAATGCCTCCAAAGGAGAGATTGTGATGTTGATTCAGAATGGTAAAGTAGTTGCATATGCTGCGAGGAGATTGAATTCTTATGAATAGAATAATTTGACAATGACTTGAAATTGATTGTGGTTGTACATTGCATTAGTGGATGACGTTTATGAAGCCATATTTGAAGTGTTTATAAATCATAAGAGTTGAAGTATTTGTTTTCTTAAAGAGAGTGACATATGAAACAAGGTAAGTAGAGTACTATGGTATATCATTCGGAAATGCAATTGTATTAGTGGATTCACAAAGACTTGTATTTTCTTTCGGATCGACGGAATGAGAATGTTAGAGGTTTTGACATACTAGATTCTTCATGAATCGGGAATGGTAAATTTTGCGATTAAGAAAGCTTTAAGTCTCTACTCCAATATACGATGGAAGCTCTAATGAATGATTTCAACTATAGAAAATTACTAGTGGAATGAACGATGATAGACAACAGGATGTTTTCTACTCGTGAGGGGATGTTAACCTTTCATAGACAAGTATGTATTTAAAACCTAGTGGACGTAAAAACATATAGTGGAAGTCAACTACAGGTACTTGAAGAGATTCCCAAGACCAATTTAATTATGAATCCAGGTAAATGTACTGTATTGAGATGAATTTGCAGAATTTAATTTGATTAATCTGAAATGGGAAATTTTCGAGTAAGTAACTAAATCCCTGAGTTGCGAATATTTGGAAGAAGAGCATCGGTGATCAACTGATTTGTTACAATCCTTTGAGATTCATGACTGGATATGATCATATTGTGATGGATGTTGTTGAAGGATTACCCTTTAATAGATGAGGCTCAATGACGTTTAGTTTTAGTGGATTGACTAACCAAATCTGCTTATCTTTATGTGTTTTGATGTTATAAATGTTACTTCTATTTCTTTCCTTACTTGTTGAGACAGCAGTATGATGACATGGAATACCTATGGATATAATATATGTCAGGGCTCACTGTTTTACATCTTGATTTTGGCTAGCTAAGCAGAGTGTTTGAGTAGTAAATTGAATGTCAAGCTTGAAAATGGGTAATAGCTTGTATGGATACTTAATTTTAAAGAAAACGTTTTGAGTATGAGTACTTCTTGTGATAGTTTTATGGAGAAATCATGGCATTGAGGAGGCTATATGGGGACTATGCCTGAAATATTTATTTGGTTCTTCATTGTGGTTATTATTTGCTATATAAGAATTGATATATATGTAGCCTCGATATGACTATGTGTTATAAATTTGGTTAGTAAATTCGGGGGCGAATTTCTTTTAAGGGGGAGAGAGTGTGACGACCCGTCCCAATTTCATATAAATTTTACGCATAATATTTTTTTTATAATTTAATTTGTGTTAATTTGATTATTTTAAAAGACTTACTTGATCTATTAAAATATTAAATAAAAGTATTTGGGTTGCAAAATGATTAACTAGCATGAGTAGAAGCTAAAATAGATATCTTTAACTCAATAAATTAATTCTAATTGAATTATTATATCTGTTATTATGTCTAAATTATGTTAATAATGATGATTAGTTAAGGTTCAATTTAGTTAGATTACTGTTATTAGTCGAATTATATAGCCTACTTTACTTGACTTGCTAATTTGAGTTGACTAAGTTGCTTGTGATTGGTCAATGTTAGCTCACATGGATTGTGTTTGTTTATGCACACAAAACCAAACTATTCATTTTCCCATTTCATTCGCATAATACAGAGAGTGAAATGAGGGGTCAATATGTCATTAGTGTTTTCTTGAAGGGGTGTTATGATAAATTGAAATTAATTCATCATATAAAAGGAGAGATTCTCTTTGGAGACTTCACTTCGAATTCTTGGTTTCTGCTCCTCTGTCTGTACGCATGGAGCTGGGGTTTTCAGCAAATTTCACTACCTTTCTCAATTGGATCCTTATTTCTTCAAGTCAACTTTGTAGAAGTATAGAGTTTATGTGAGGGAGCAGTCTTGACTGCAATATTTTGAATTTTAATCGGTGAAATTTCGTCAAATAGTAAGTTACTAATCCCCCCTTTAAGTGTTAAAATGGTCATAATCATGCTATATATGCTTAATATGTGGTGAAATGATGTTTTGGTATACTTTTATTATACTTGTAAATTTGGGACGGAGGGAGTAGTAATAACTTTTATATATACTTGTAAATTTGGGACGGAGTGAGTAGTAATAACTTTTATGTATACTTGTAAATTTGGGACGGAGGGAGTAGTAATAACTTTTATTATACTTGTAAATTTGGGACGGAGGGAGTAGTAATAACTTTTATATATACTTGTAAATTTGGGACGGAGGGAGTAGTAATAACTTTTATTATACTTGTAAATTTGGAACGAAGGGAGTATAATTTATTCAAGTTTTGGCCTGTCGAGGGGTGTGGGCGGCCGCACAAGCTATCTGAAAAGTTTTGTCGTGGAACAGGGTGGTTTGGGCGGCCGCACAGTCTGGTGTGGGCGACCGCCCAGTGTTGCTAGTAAAGTTGAGTTGTTCAATTCAAGTGATTGAGAGTTCAATCTTGGTCTAAGTCTTAGGCAATGTCCTAGAGTACCTAGATGGTTGTTGTGAAACACCAAAGTGGTAGAGTTGGTTCCTTTGTGAACATATGTGTTGTGGAATTTAACTAAGTATTACATGGGTATTATGGAACATCCTTTTGATGTGTTTTGGATTAATTGTGAATGGGTACAAGCTTGTGTTGTGACTTAATGTCAATGGTAAAGGATTGTGTTGTGAACTCTTTTATGAGTAACGTGTGTGCATCTTTTGATAGGTTTGGCTTGGTTTCTTGTTTAGAATCATTGCCCCGGTTGTTGTTGTTTTAGCAAGTATTTATTACTGTGCTCTTTTTCGAAAGTCCAGCTGGTCTTGTGTGTTATCGAGTGGAGGTGGAAAGAATTATAGTGGCACACTAGCCAAGTTCACTATAAGGCTTTTCCACTGGACCTATTTCCCCAGGTTTGGGTGTTATCGAGTGGAGGTGGAAAGCATTAAGACTTTTCCACTGGACCTATTTCCCCAGTCCAGATTGGCCTTGGATGGGATGAACTCGCTCCCTCGCGTGAGCATTTAGGGGTATGACTTCGTGTCATTTTCTCCCGCTATTGTTGTTGTTGTGATTGTTTGGTTCCGGAACCGGCTTCAGCCATTGTGCTGCTTTGTTGATACCTCTCAGATGGTTATGTTTGATTCGAGAACTTTGGTTATTATGGTTATGATTTGGTTTTCGGGATCCCGGCTTCAGCTATTTATGCTGCTTAGATGGTTTTCTCAGATGGTATTCTCAGGTGGTTTTCTCAGATGGTTTTCTCAGATGGTTATGTTATTTCGGTAAACCTTGGCTTGGTATTCTCGTAGGAATGTTTATTCCTACACTATGTGTTGTATGATGAGTTGGTCGTTATTTCCAACCGGTATGGGACGGTTGGCGATAGGGAGCCTCTCATGTTATGTGCTATATGCTATATGATTATTTGTTGATATTGTTTCTTTATGACTATCATATCAGCATGTAACGTAGTTGCATTTTAGTAGCTTACTGAGATTTATTCTCACCCCTTATTTGTTTACTGTTTTAGATAAAGGCGAGTCTAGGGGCTAGGACATTTTGACGGGAGGACGTTGAAAGTGGTAAGAGTTGGGATTTGTTTTGGTCAAGGTTACATTACATAGATGTATAACCTTTTGGGTAGAGTTTCCGTGACTTCATCATTTTGTAACACCTATATTTTGGATAATGTTGGTGTGTGTACATTTGTATAAAGGTTTGTAAGCCTTCGGGCTAAGTACTTTCGTTTGTAAAGTCTGTTTAAAAGTAGAATGGAAGTCTTGGAACTTCAGGTGTTGGTTTTGTTAAGTTTTATGAAAGTATATTGCGAAAAATTTTCAAAAGTGTTTTATAACGTCTTCCATTCGTGTCCCGAGCGTGGGGCCAAATAGGACCACGGGTCTGGGGCGCGACAGAATCCACCTTGAAAATACAGGGCAAAACAACTCACCACTCTAAGGAATCCACCAAAGAGATACATGGTTGTGTTTGTTCACCACTAAACGGAATCCACCGAATAGATAAGAACAAGACAAGAAGGCACAAAGCACAATCTTATATTTTATTAAACTCAATTTCAACTCCCTCTTACAATAACTATGATAGGGTATTTATAATTTATTTGGAACAATCCTCCAAACATAGGAATACTAAAAATACACTAAGGATAAGCCTAACAATTAATTACATTTAAATAAGATGTATTATTTATCCCAAGATTCATGAAAGTCTAGAAGAAAGTCAAAATTCGGATGTAGCTGACTCTTGGACAGTCACTCAGTCAAACTGTCATAACTTTCTGTAAAAAATTCCAAACAGTAATCCGAAAGAAGTTCTGGAATCTACACTCAATGATCTTTCCAATGATATTTTATTTGTAATTTTTGGCTGAGTAAATTGATAGATACACCCTGTTGAAGTTGACTGAAATTTATGAGACTGTCAAGTAGCTCCTGCGTCAAACTCCCTTTCTTGAAGAAAATTCGTCCACGAATTTTGAGTAAAGCATTGAAGATAGTAGTAGAAATTCTCGCAATAAAAACTTGAAGAACTTTGAATTGTACTGCACTCGTGAGAACATTCATCAAATCGGTCCAACAAGTTTTGAGAAAGTTATTAATGATAATTGTTTTTATGAACAAAGAGACAACGGACATGTTTGACGGGTTGATGTCAAAAAGATCTTTATAACTATGAACACTCTGAAAAAGATCAAAAATACCCTTGGATTGACACGATGGGATTGTTGTATGAATATGTGAGATTGATTTATCCTCAAATGAAATTGAATAATTTGACCAACAAATATGACAATCGTCTAAGCATTTATCAAAACATGGTATGGAACAATTTTCGAATTCATGGAAAGAAAATTATTTTTGATCTTGAGGATATTCATTAAAAATTGGAGGTAGGGACCAATCAAGAAATTGTTCTTGAGTGATAGTACTAGTAAAAGGCCAAGAAATGTCCATGACGAATTGAGATTTTTTTATTTTTTTTAATAAGAAAATAGGAGATGAAAAAGAAGAATCGGATAAAATGATTTTTAAACTGAGACAAAAATACCCACGGACTTAACAACGCTAAGAAGGTTGTTTATAACCGAGCTCTAGATACCACTTGATACGGGGAAAAAAGGCAACAGAAATAAAAATAGAGAAAAGAGATAGAAATGGATAGGTATATTATCCACCACCTAACGGAATCCACCGAAAGGATACAGGATTAAGCAACTCACCACATTTGGAATCCACCAAAAGGATACAGAGTTGGATAGTGTTCACTACTCAATGGAATCCACCAAAGAGAGAAAGAACAAGAAACAAGCACTAAGCTTTATGTTTATAAATTCACTCAAAACTCAACCTCTTTTACAATGGCATCTTCTAGGGTATTTATAGATTACTTGGAACATCCCTCCAAGCTTAGGAATACTAAAAATACACTAAGGATAAGCCTAACAATTAATTACATTTAAATAAGATGTATTATTTATCCCAAGATTCATGAAAGTCTAGAAGAAAGTCAAAATTCGGATGTAGCTGACTCTTGGACAGTCACTCAGTCAAACTATCATAACTTTCTGTAGAAAATTCCAAACAGTAATCCGAAAGAATTTCTGGAATCTACACTCAATGATCTTTCCAATGATATTTTATTTGTAATTTTTGGCTGAGTAAATTGATAGATACACCCTGTTGAAGTTGACTGAAATTTATGAGACTGTCAAGTAGCTCCCGCGTCAAAGTTTTTTATAAGACTCACTCTAAAAGAAAACACAACAATTATTATGATTATGAGATGAAGAGTATATGAGAATGTAGATTGCATTAAGAAAAATCTAGTTGAAGATGAAATAATTCATTCATAATTTCATAATGAAATAACACTGAAATATACCAATTTATTATTCAAACAATGAATCAATTACAAATTATGAAGCATGAACAAATTTATTACCACATTACAGAAAAGGAAAAAAAAAAATTGTCACAAGTTGAAATGCATAATCCCTGCATCACATTGTCAGCTAACTGAAGTTACTGAACCCATTATTTGTTAAGTCTTTCTCCAAGTATTTTAACTCCCATGTACCTACACCACCAAAAATAAAATCCTGAGAACTGAGATTTCTATAATCAATCAAAAATTTAAGTAATACTCCCTCTGTCCCAGAATGTCCCAGAAAGATAGTCCAATTTTGACTTTTTTTATGGTCAACAAAAATAAACTAATTAAAATGTGCGTACCTTCCAAGCATCAACACTGTCGCCTGAGGATTCGTTCCGGGAGAGGTATTAAAAGTAGATCCATCAATAACACGAAGACCATCGACACCATTAACCTTGTAATCTTTATCCACCACCCTTCCAACTTGACACCCGCCATGATAATGCCATATACTCCTCACTGTATCTCTACAAAATTGTTCCAGGTTCGTCGTTGTATTCTCATTTACAGGAAAGCTTTGTGGCAAACTTACAGTAATGTTGAGGATGTCTTGGACCGACAAAGAAGGAACTTTGTACTTTGAGAATGCTTTTGATTCAATTACGCGTAAGATTGTTGAAACCCCTTTAACACATATCTGCAAGTCTTCCGGGTCTTTGTAGTAGTTGAATGTGACAGAAGGGTTGTCAGACGGATCGAGGTTTCGTAGCTTTAGGTCTCCGAATGATCGTGGACCGTTAACCTTCTGAAGCATGGATCCACTCATCTAAAAACCATTAAACTCATCTTAGTTCATACTATCTCTTTAGGGTTTAGATATCATAAGACAAACATGGGACTATATATTATGGCTCTCATATGTAATAATAATAAGACAATTTGAAATGTAAGCAATGAAACGCGTACCCTGAAAGAGAATCTCCCATTTCCAAATCTTCCGGAACCTCCACCGACGCTTTCTTGGCCACTTGTACCTTCAATATAGCTTCCGAAGGGAGTGATACCGGCGAGTATAATAAGGTTGTTTTCGACAGGTATAGGAGAGGGTATAATGATATTATTCATAGGGTTATCTTTCATGCCATGGCCAACTAAGGGAAGATCCAAAACAACTTTGATGTTAAGAGATTGAAGATGCTCTTTAGGCCCCAAGCCACTTAACATCAAGAGTTGTGGACTTCCTAATGCTCCACTAGAAACTATAACTTCATTTTTTGGTCCTTTTTTCAGATATGCTCTATGCTTGTTTCCTGATGCATCTGCAAACTCTACACCAGTAGCCATTGGTCTTGATTTTCCTGTTTCATTCACCACAACCATCTTATAAGTGTCCAATACTAGCAGTGTCAACAACTGATATTATGTTCATACGCGTGTATATATATGATGTACAGAAGCCCAGCTAATCTGTTCATTAACTAATCCAAGGATGTTAAGCCTTGTGAACTCTGAGGTCGGTAGGGTCCACTAACTGATTCCACAATACTTTACAGATTTTGGTTCAGAAAATAGATCGAGCACGCTTAAACGGGTAATGGACTGCGCCCTTCTCTTATATACACATACTCCCTCTGTCCTGAAATAATTTTCTCATTTGCTATTTTTTACTGTTCAAAAAGTACTTCCCATTTCTGTGATTTGGACTTAAATGTGCATACACAACACGGTTAGTGAAGAAAGTGTTCATATCCTTAAGAAGTTTGAATAGTCAAATGAAAAGATCATTATGGGACGGAGAGACTAGTATTATACTATACATAGACATAAAATTATGCGTGTGTGTGTATGTGGAATAGGGAAATTTCAATGATAGTATGCAAACCTTTAGTTTGGAACAAAACTTGGTGAACAGTTGCACGTAGTAAAACAGTGATCTTCGTAGGATTCGCATACTCAAGCAAATCAGCAGAAGTACGCCTCCGCCTTTCTTGATCAAACGTTGTACCACCAACCTTAGTCCCGATCAAATGATCATACGTGAACCCATTATACGGCCTCACCCCAGCCTCGACCATCCCACCTCTAAATGCAGAATGCCACCCCATAACTCGTGGTTGAAAAACCAACTTATTTTCAACCCACTCAAACGACTCATTAACCAGTTTCTCATCCCACCCAACCTCTCTAACATAGCTCGACTCGGCTCGTGAGTAGAAGCCGGCGTTAATGGCTGTGGCCCCACCAAGGACACGTGGACGGTTGCTTGTAACACCGTCTTCGGATGTGAAGGGTTGGGAAGGAGAGGTGGGGGAGATGTCGGAGAGGAGTTGGATCCACCGGTCTCTTCTGGTGATGTTGGGGTTGTTGTAGGGGGAGCCGCCACTTTCAAGGAGGAGGACAGTGTGTTTCTCTGAGAGGGTGGTGGCTAATGCGCATCCGGCGGTTCCACCGCCGACTATGATGTAGTCGTAGTATGATACGTTTTGAGCCGTGGTTGCATCGTGCAAGAAGCTAAAGTTTGGAGCTGTATCAAAAAAGAAATTATTAATATAATAGCCTTAAAAAACATATGAAGTACAATTTTTACAGGGATATGGAACTGCTGCAGCAATCAGTTGCAATTTAAGCCAGTGCATGATTGTGATTTTGATTCCCATCGATCATTGTCTAGAGAAAGAGACGTGGCCTCCATCTCTACCGATAGTTGCAGCATAGCAACAACTTATTTTCCGCTACAGCAATTCTAAATCTTTCTTATTACGAGTATATTATTATAGCCAAGAAGTCTAAAATATCGATACCTTTTTCGGAGAAGGCAAGGCCATGAAATAAGAGAATTGCTAGAAGTGCAACATTAATCAATTTCCAACAAAGTGAAGAAGTGCCCATTTTGCAAATAAGAACTTATCAATGTGTGAGAATTAGAAAAAAGGAATTAATAGAGAAGAATGTGTGATGCAATGGAGAAGCTGAGGTCCAATTTATATATATACTTGTTGAGGCTAATGAAACTGTACGTTTGCCGCGGAGGGTAAAGATTTTGAAGATGTCAAATTAAAGACTAGACATTACCTTAGTGGGAATTACCATATATTTCAACTCTATGAAATTCAACTTTGGGAGAAAGTAAAATGGTTTTAAATTTCAATATTTTGACAATGAAATTGTAAACGATTGAAGAAGTCATAATGGATATATGGAGCTAACTAGGAAGCTTAATTAAGCAAATACTAGAGGAGAAAAGAATAATATTAGGGGAACAAAACAATCACAAAAACTTGATCAGAAAATCTTAGTTGTAAGGATGTTATTAGTGTTTTTCAATTAGAGTGTGGCGGATCCATTATCGATTCAACCAATAAAATATCGTCACCTCATTTTGTGAGAAAGATTTTGTAACCTTATTTTGTGCCCCTAGCATTGCTCGAGGAGAAAAATAAAAATTTGGGGGAAAAGCAGTAACACTACTGCCATACGTTCATTTTCTTGATGAAATTAATAAGGGAGTACTCCGTTTTTTGTCCATCGTACTTTGGGTCGTGTTTCACTTTTACCATCAAACTTTTTTTTTTCATTTTTACCATCGTACTACAAACAATGGTGTCATTTTATGCCAAATTATATATTTTGTACCCAAATTTGTTTCAATTTTACCATCATACTACAAACAATGGTGTCATTTTACACCAAAATTTGGTATGAAATGACACTATTGTTTGTAGTACGATGGTAAAAGTGATAAAAAGAAAGTTCAATGGTAAAAGTGAAACACGCCCTAAAGTACAATGGACCAAAATGGAGTTTTCCCAATTAATAAAACCTTGATATAAAACGTTTATGAAAATATCTATACTAATACTCCTTCTGTCCCAAAAAGATAGTTTCATTTTGACTTTTTATGTTCAATAAAAATAAACTTTGACCAAACATTGGGAAAATCACTGAAATATGCAACGTACCGGGTGTTAAAAGTCAATTAATGCAACGTAGTGCTTACTTTTGAAAATAGACAACGTATTTGCTTATTGTGTATCAAATAATGCAACGTAATAACTTTTTAGCCTCTACTACGTTGCATTAATTGATACAACTTACTTCAAGTACGTTTGTCAAATTGTTTGAATTTTGCATTATTTGATACAACTACTTCAAGTACGTTTCACAATATAAGAAGTCGCTACTACGTTGCATTAATTGATATAAATCGGACACTACGTTGCATAAATTGGTCGTTCGCCCACCAAACATTAGTGTCAATTTAATGATGACAATGAAATTCTAAAAATTGTTATTGATAAATCACTTAATGATTTATCAATTACAAATTTTAGAATATCACTAAAATGATTATATTATCACTACTGATTGGTCAAAGTTCATTTTTGTTGACCATAAAAAATCAAAATAGGACTAACTTTTTAAAAGAGAAAGGAGCATTATACTATTTGGTATCCCTTACAATTGGTCACCTTTACCTTGATATATTACTACCTCTGTCCCTAAATGAGTGTCCAAATTTCATTTTAAGGGACACTGAAAATTTCAACTTTATGTATAATTTGCTAGCAAATATTCATATATAATCTTGTAATTTCCTTTTCAAACATTTAGTTTTGCACGTATAAAGAAACCGGTGAAAAAAATTTCGAAAAAAAACATTTAGGGACAAAGTTATGTTCAAAAAAGACACTCATTTTGGGACAAAGATTTCTTGAAAATGGACACTCATTTAGGGACAGAGGGAGTATATGTTTTCCTTTTGAAGCCGTGTGCAAAGCATAGCTTTTCAAACCATATCTACCTCAATTTTGAATTAAATGTATGGGATAAGAAGTAGGAGAGGTCCAAGGTCTAAGTGTGAGCATAAGCTGGACTAGGTCGGGCCAGCAATAAACTGTGTTTGAGGCTCCACTTTAAAAACAATTGGTGCTAAGGGGATTAGCTTCTCAAGTCCATATACCTGTCTATATTTATCTCTTTACTAGATATGAGATAGTTGTCTAATCCGATTGACACCAATGATTTGTCAAATTTCATTTATATTGACCAATAAAAAGCAAAAATGAGACAAAATTTTAGGACGGAGTGAGTATAACTCTACCTTTAAGTATTATAACTGACTTTGTAAACCTTTGTATATAAAAATTGTGTTTTATTTATTTATAATACAACTTTTGTGTTATGATAAAATTTTACTAAAAATATTTATTTACTTACAATGTCCCACAAATTTTAATATTCATTAAACGAAAACTTTCTGTAGTTATTATAAGACGGGTGTATGAGAAATTATTAGATCATTTTTTCTATCATTAAATGAATATAGGCGCTTCCACTCTGACTTTGTGGCTTTGATGCCGGATAACAGTACTACAGGATTTATTTCATATTATTATTAAATACTCATGATATTATAAATGTTAGTATTTTTTTATATATATAAAATGTTGTAATTCAAGCGGTAACCGGTGTTAACTTTTCATGCGGAGGTTATGAGTTCAAATGAGAAATGTATTAGTCTATTTATAAATCCAGTTGTAGCCTTCATCGCATTATGAATTAGGGTTAATGACAATTTAGGGCCTGAACTCCAGGGGGGTGCGTCTAAAAGGGACCTCGATTTTTTTTCGCTAGATCAGGGCTTCAAATCAAATTTTTTTGGCAATTAGAGGCTTTTTGACGGAATTCGTTAGAAACTCAGTTAAGTGACCATGTGCATGACACGTGATTAACAGACCAGTTAGTTTGAACTGATATTTTCTATCAAGGGGTTTAAAGCAAATTCTTATAGTCAAAGGGTTAGAAAAACCAAATATCTTTCCAAGATTAAATAATTATTTTTGACCCAAAATATTTAATTTTTCTTTAAGATCAATATAATTATTTAAAATGCCAAAATAATAAATAATTATCTTAAATAAATAATATGTATTTTTTGTATTATTTTAATGCATAATTTAACATATTAAAATTTTAAGCAAATTTAACATAAATTTTTGTACAAAAAAAATAATTTAAATTTGATCTTTTGAAAAATTATTTTTATGTCCTAAATATCAATTAACCCTTTTTATATATTAAGTAATACAGTAAGTATTTTAAATTTAAATTTATGATCTTTTGCAAAAATAATTTTCATGCCTATATATTAGTAATTAACCGTTTTAGACATACTCTAGTATAATTTTGACTTGTTGAGTTTTTCTTAATTTTTTATGAAACATAAATAAAAACTATTGTACATTAGTTACATGTACAATACCATGATGCACAAATTCATAAAAGCCAAACCCAACCCACCTTCTACTACAACAACTCCGGCCACATCTCTGGCCAATTCTACGTCTAGCCACCACTATAAGACAAACCCAACACCATCATCAACCACCTTCTTACTCAAAATCAATACATGAGAAGGAGGATTTGGGGAAAAAAAAACCCTTCTTCTCCAACGATTTGGGGAAAAATGAAAAACCCACCAACGGAGCAAATCTACATGGGTTAAATCAAAAACCCACAGCCTCACCGTCATCACCGTCGCCAACGACATACCCATCTCCTCCTAATCCCAACTATCCGGCCAACTATAAATAATTCCCCTTCCTTCCGTCGATCTCTCCCAAGATCTAGTTTCGTACAATCCCGTTTGAGGAAGACCAACGGTAAAGGATGGGCGAGGCGGTGACCCTAAAGAGACGGCTGCTGGAGTAGAAGGGGACACCGCCGGAGAAGATGGTCGGAGGTGGAGGTGAGGACGGGAGAGGGAAACGGGAGGGGGGAATACGTGTGAGGAATGGGGAGATAAAGAGATATAAATTGTTTTCCACCCTCCCCTCACTTTAAAAAATGTCATTTAAATCCTTAAAAGTCAATGACAACTCAAAAACTAACTGATCTGTTAATCACGTGCCATGCACATGGTCACTTAACTGAGTTTCTAACGAATTTCGTCAAAAAGCCCCTAATTGCCAAAAAAATTGATTTGAAACCCTGATCTAGCGGGAAAAAAAATCGAGGCCCCTTTTAGACGCACCCCCTGGAATTCAGGCCCTAAATTGTCATTAACCCTATGAATTAATATAATATATATATATATATATATATATATATATATATATATATATATATATATATATATATATATATATATATATATATATACACCATAAATATTCTTTTGATAAAATATTTTTGAGAAACTTGTACATATTTACTCGTTTCTCTTACTATCAATAGCCAAGCTGCTAATATTCTAACATGAATTGCTGAGAAAATATGTAAGAAAATTGGCAACTTAGCTATTGAGATAATGTAGGGCGAATTGCATTTTGGGCCCCAAAGTTTAGGGGGTGTGCCCAAGTCAGACCACATTCAATCACTATTTACATTTTAAGCCCCAAAGTTGTCATTCTGTTAGTATTTTAGGTCTTTTAACCAGTTTTATTAGAAAAATTCGTCAAATGATCACGTGCGAGTCACATGTCTCTTAACGGAGGATGTTTTTGAGACATTGGATCAAATTGAAGTTGATTTTCTATTTGAGGGGGTTAAATGGAATTTCTTATATTAAAGAGATTAAAAAATATCAATGATTCAAAATGTAAATCTGAAAAGTCTAGGGTTTAAATACAAAAAGTAAACCCACCTCATCTTCTTCCTCCCGACCCTTACCCTTACCCTCAACCTAGCGACCTCAATCTTCCCCTCCACACTTCCGAGTTATGCCTCCTTTTTATTCCAACCCACCACCACCCAAAGGTGGGTTATCAGCAGCTGCTGTAATAACTGGCGAATCGGGAACCGTCGCCGTGGAATGGAAAGTAGGAAGGGCGAGCTTAGTGTAGCCGTGGAAGCGGTGGCGGTGTTGGTGGGTTTCATCAGAGGGTTGCTGGAGTTTGATTTTCTTGTGAAATCTCCATTCGGTGGATGGAGTGGATGGTGACCGGCGTTTCATCTAGCCACAGCATGATTTGCAATGCTCAGCGGATGTGGGTTCCGGCACGGAGGTGGTGGGGGGACTGGTGATGTGAAGCATAGCGAGGTGGTTAATGTCGTGGCGTTCTATAAAGTCGCCGGCGCCGTCTACGGCGTAGATGGGTGCTTCCTCTGTTTCTTCGAAATCGTTAAGGGCGGCGGTTGGTTGCCGGGGTGGTGGTCGGTGACGGAGAAGATGAAGAACGGGGTTTTAAAAAATCCAATTTCTTCCCTTAATAGTGGTTTCATTTTATCGTTTTTTACATTTATTTTAAAGTAATTATAAATAATATATATGGTTCTTTCAAAATATATACAATTGTGAATGTCAAAGTATAAAATTATACTTGATAAAAAAAATTATGCCTTGCTTTTTAAAAACGAATTTTATAATTATTTATTAATAATTAAATATTTTTTAAAAAATTGTACTCCCTCCGCCCTGGTTTAAGGTTCTTAGTTTGACTTTACACGCTTATTAAGAAACCAAGACAATTTTGTGTCAAGAAAGTAGTGTGTGGAGGATATAATTATCCATTCATAAAGCAAGTGGGTGAAAAATAGATGTGTAAGTAATGTTTTTTTGTAATATATGAACTTTGTGAGGACAAAAATGTCCAAAACACTACTCATCCTTTGCCATTTAAGGAATAAAGCAACTAAGAAACTTAAACTGGGACATACCAAAAAGGAAAGTAAGAACCTTAAACTGGGACGGAGGGAGTATTTTCTATCCTATTACTTTTAAAAAAATTCATTTAACGCCCTTAAATGGAAAAAATTTTTAGGGGTGGCCAATCGTACCAAACAAAACCTACCAACCGAGTACCAGCCGAACCGAGAGCTTTGGTATACCGACAGTCGGTATACCGAAAGTTCGGTACGGTAGTACCGAACCGAGTTTGCAGTATTGGTTGGTACACGGTACACAAAAGTGAGTTCGGTTGGTATACCGTGTACCGAGTTTATTTTTATAAAAATAATGTTTATTATATATTTAATAATTTAATAGAAAAGTAAGTATATAAAAAAACTAAAAAAACTTTAAAAATCTGTTATTTAAAATTCCAGTCAGTTTTTTGATTGTTTCAGTTAGTTTTTGACAGTTTCAGTTAGTTTTTAGACAGTTTCTCAGTAAGTTTTTAACAGTTTCAGTTAGTTGTTTGACAGTTTCAGTTAGTTTTGACAGTTTCAGTTAGTTTTTGACAGTTTCAGTTAATTTTTTGACTGTTTCAGTTAGTTTTTGACAGTTTCAGTTAGTTTTTTGACTGTTTCAGTTAGTTTTTGACAGTTTCAGTTAGTTTTTTTTTACTGTTTCAGTTACTTTTTGACAGTTTCAGTTAATTTGTCTTCCACTTTTCCTTCTTTGGTAGAGGTGTAGTACCAACCAAGTACCAACCGTACCAAGAAGTTGGTATACCGAGTTTGTTGGTACGGTACTGGTACTCATTTTCATGTACCAACTTCATCTTGGTTGGTACTGGTACAAGGTAAAAAATGTTGGTATACCTACCATGCCACCCCTAAAAATTTTCAGTTTGAGTATTCATTTTCGTTCAATTTGCATTAAAATAACAATGATGAATTATTGAACAAAAATATCCTCAGTTAAGTGCCATGTGACTCGCACGTGATCATTTAACGAATTTTTCTAACAAATCTGGTTAAAAGACCTAAAATGCTAACAGAATGACAACTTTGGGGCTTAAAATGTAAATAGTGATTGAATGGGGTCTGACTTGGGAACACCCCCTAAACTTTGGGGCCCAAAATGCAATTCGCCCGATAATGTAATGAGTAGGTTTTAGGAGAAACTAGTTTCTCTTTAAATTTTAAATTATAGAAAGTCTACTTTTTTTCTACTTGCAATCATTTGGTGAATATTTAGAAACAGTTTGAAAAACAAAACTTTTTATAATTTAAGCAGAAACTAGTTTCCCAAAATTCTTATGTAACATGATGGTAAGAAAAACGTATTTTCTCTTTTTCGCCAATGGATTATACTCTGTTTAGAAGATTTATTTTATCTGTTTGCCAATTGGTCGTGTCTACATTGATATTCTTTGGTTTTCTCTTTATTGACCAAAGAATAAGAATTCTTATCAAACTAGATTATCAATTTTCTAATTGAACCATACAAAATGGATTAGTTATCGAGAACATTTGGTGTTTTTTTTTTTTTTTGATATTCTCCGTTATTTTTGCCTTTTAACTATATTTTCAAACGAATGAAATCGTCTTGAGAAAAATTTATGTGAGTGTCTTACACGTGAGACGGGTCTTGTTGAGAGAATTAATGGTGTGCTCTCAATTGGCGGGGCGGCCCAAGCCTATTTTCTCTCTCATCGAGATCCGTCTCACGTGGTCTCCAGTAAGACTTCCTGAATGATTTTTAAAGATAAACATTAATTTTATGACATGGAGTATATGTATTTAACTTTTCAGAGTCTATGCGCGTACATAGTAATGGATTATAAAAACTTCATCGTATTTTCATATTTGTCAATTCAATTTAGCAGTAGTGTAGGAATAGAAAAGTAGTGTAGGAATAGAAAAGTATTTAGCTGACCTTGCTGAAGTCATATAAGAGCAGGTCTATAAACAGTTAAGAACGGGTAAAATACATCAATCAATATGCCCCTGAACTTAGTGATTGGATGCAGATATGCCCCTAACGTCGTTTATTAGCACATTTGCCCCTCAACTCAATTAAAAATAGGGCAAATTTGACCTCCGTTAATTTTTTCATCCAAAATTTAACTTTTCATCCAAAATTTAACGATTACAGACCTAAATTGAATTAAACAACTTGAAAATGGATAAATTGTGAACTATCAAATTATATAAACTAAAGAATATTAATTATAAAATTGATAGTATGTCATATTTTTCTAATAACTGATATTTAATTAATCACAATATTTTCCGAAACTATTTTTTTCTAAATTATAAAAAGTCAACTACTCTTAATTTAATTTTAGAAAGATCTTAATTTTGTAATATTAATCATGACTATCGATTATCAATAAAAAAAAACATGACCAAAAGCTATAAGAGCAAAAACAAGGATTTGGTATGAACGAGGATAAATCACCGCTACACCACTACTTCATCCACCACAACACGCCATCATAACCATAAGTTGATTTTGATAAGTATTTGTTGCAATACGGATCATATAATAACATACTAAAATTTGCAAATAATTAAAATAAAATAAATAAGTTCTTACTAAAAACTATCTCTAAATTGATCTTTACCATTCTCCATCATTTATTAACATCATTAATTAATTTTAACTATAAATAAATACGTAAGTTTAAATGATATTCTCATCCAAATGAATATTTATTTTTATATTAAATACATCTTAAAATAAATTATCAACTTTTAATTTTTTTTTCTTAAGTTAGTTTTCAACCATTTTATTTTTATATTCTCATTTACATTTGAAAAAAACAAAATATAAAGTGCTTAGCAAGAATATTATATACTCTCTCTATAAGATTTTATTAAATTTGTAAATAAAATTTATGTGGAATTGGCAGTATTTCATAAAAAGAACTTCAATAAAAAAAATTCTACTTCTCATATTAATTTGTTTTATTTAAGTATTTTATTATTTAATAAACATTTTTCAGTATAATATAGTTTAATAATTCACAATTTATCCCTTTTCAAGTTGTTTAATTCAATTTAGGTCCTATAATCGTTAAATTTTGGATGAAAAAACTAACGGATGCTAAATCTGCCCTTTTTTTCATTGAGTTGAGGGGCAAATGTGCCAATAAACGACGTTAGAGACATATCTGCATTCAATCGCTAAGTTCAGGGGCATATTTCTGTATTTTCCCGTTAAGAACTTATACACATGCAAACAAATATTAGAAATGATTTTGGAGTTGAGAATATGAAAGTACTCTCACGTTCTAGAAGTAATATTACAAGCAACAAAATGTTAAGGTATAAAATAAGTTTTAAAATTTTAATTACAAAGTAATTTAGATTGAGTGAATACTTAACCGTTAAATATTGGTCTGGTCTGATCCATATTTTGACAAAAAATCACAGAATTAGAACCGGAACCAATACCCCAGTTCTATAAAAATTTAGAAACGGAACCAAACCAATACTTGTGAAAACCATTACACTCGTTTTGGTTCAAACGGTCTGGTCTGATCCGTTTTAGTCATTTGAAGTTTATTTGTTTTTAATCTTTTTTAACTCACAACATTGACAAGATCAAACACAAACTTAAACTTAATACTCCCCCCGTCCCAATTTAAAATTTCTACTTTGACTTTGCACGGAGATTAAGAAAGATAAATGTTGTGAGTATGAAAAGTAAAGTAGGAAAGAGAAAGTGGGTATGGAGTTTTTGTTGTGAGAATGACAAGTAGGTGTCATTATCCATTTTAGGTAATAAAGTAAAGTAAGAAATTTAATTTGGGACATACTAAAAAGGAAAATAAGAACCTTAAAACGGGACAGCGGGAGTATTAATTATAAATCATGATCAAACCCAGATAAAATACTGTCAAGTTAAAAGACATAGAAAGAAGAGAGACGGTGCAGTTGTAGAGTAAAAGACTAAGGTTTCACTCTTTGTTTAAACTGAAAAGAGAATATGAATTATGAAAATAAAAGTTTAAAAGTGAAAATAATTGAATAAGGATTACTGGTGTCTAAGACTTGAGTTTGCTGAGCTGGAACCTTGAGGCTTGGGTTGGGTACAAAATAGTTAAATGAGTCTTTTTTTGTGAAACAATTTAAATGGGTCTTTGAAAAATTATAATACAAAATTAAGTACATATGCACAATGGTTCGGTCCGATTCTAACCGGAATTAATTTTATAAAAAACCAGAACCGAACCATTATACTGGTTCCATAATATTTTAGAACCGGAACCAAACCATATGTATTGGTTTGGTCTTTCAAAAATATTTTTCCCACCCCTAACTTTAGTACTCCCTCCGTCCCAAATTAATGTTCTTAGTTTGATTTTACACGGAGATTAAGAAAAAGTAAATCTTGTGACTATGAAAAGTAAAGTAGGAAAAAGAAAGTGTGTAGGGAGTTTTTGTTGTGAATGACAAGTGGGTCTCATTTTCTATTTTAGGCAATAAAGTAAAGTAAGAACCTTAAATTGAGACAAACTAAAAAAGAAAGTAAGATCCTTAAAAACGGGACAAAGGAGTATTACTCTTAATACTACTACATGTCTCATAATAAATATTGAGGCTTACAATCACAACTTGCACAATTTTTTTGCGACACGAGAATTTAAAGGAGAGTATATATATATATATATATATATACATATATATTTAAATGTATTGTGAGTGATAAAGTGGTTGTGAAAGTTACCAATGAGACAACAACAGCAACAAAGCCTTAGCCCCAAAACTGTTTGGGGGTCGGCTAACATGAATCTTCATTTCATTTGACATCATAAAAGAAAAGATGCAAGTAAAAAAAAAAAAAGGTTAAAAAAAGAAACAGGTGGGGGGGAAAAACAAAAAACGAAAAGAAGAGTTACAAATGAGGCATCTAAAAAAGAAAAACCCAGTACAAATTGTGGTGAGACTGAAGAAATATAGTTCAAGTATAATCAAAATGAGGTAAAACTAATTTAGATCATTAGTAATAAACTATCACACTTGCTAAAATTACAAGACAGAAAATTGACATTAAAAAAAAAACGGAAGTCTCTTGTGAGAACGTTGATCTTATGTTTGAGACGGGTTACGATGAGAGAGGAAATAGGCTTGCACCGCCCCACCCACAAGGAAAAAACCATTTACTCTTTCAACGAAACTCGTTTCATACATGAGAAAATTTTGGGGGAAACTAGTTACTCCATAAGTTATAAAAAGTCTTGTTTTTATAGGGTTTAAGGTTTAGGGTTTAAGGTTTAGGGTTTCAGGTTTAGGGTTTAAGGGTTGAAAACAAGACTTTTTATAACTTAGGGAGGAACTAGTTTCCCCAAAAACACACTCTTCATACATAATACCGTCTCAAGTTTTTGTAAAAAAAAAAAAAAAAAAAAAAAAAAAAAGGGGGCAACTGCCCCCTTATATGTGGTATTGTGGTTCTGTCAATGCAATCTGCATGCATATATAATGCGATTAAAATAAATAAATGTTCTATCCTTTTTTTTTACATTGGTTTACTGATTTGCTAATAAAGTAATATTGGCAACCAACTTGCTAAAAATAAAAACTTGAGTACCAAATTGCATATTTGGAAAAACTTGGGTACTAATATGCAATATGCCAAATTATTTCTTAAACTTTCATGTGATTCATGAATTGTTGACGTTTCTAGTCCCTTAAAATTGAAAATAGAAGCAAGGACTGAATTTCACCTTGTTTGTCTTTGTCCCTCGTTAGTCTACAAGATATGGGCACTTACTGGAAAATGTCTGGGGACGAAAATGGTGTAGCCAATAATATATGGCAACATGTTCCAAACTTCTCTCTTTCTCCACGGAAGATCATCGCAAAAAATAATTTTTAGTCAAGCTGTGTTTTCATTTTTTTATTAGGGTCAAAAAAATTATTTTTTAATTCTTTTAGCAGCAAATACTAATGAATTGGGTTAGATTATGGGAAAGGGTGCATGTATAAATTAAGAATTCACTTTTAGGTCCTTCAAAATGAAAAATAATTTTTAAGATCGAAAGTTTAATGTTTTTACAGTTTTACCCCATCTTATTTCCACATTAGCAAGTTTTTCCATGTCGAGTACTGCCAAATCAGCTTTCTAGTGATGTCATTGTGCCACGTAGGCGGATTTAACGGAAATTTTAACGGAAAATAGATGGAAGGATGTTATGGTACATTAAATAGGTAGGCCAGGGATGAAAACTTACACAAAAAAGAGACAGACTAAAACATAAAAAAAAGTCTAAACGTCAGTGACGAAATAGGTACTAACTCCTTTAGAATATTAAAAGTCACTCATTTTAATACCCATAAATATTGATATAAAACATCCTAATAATTACCTATCTTATTACACATTAATAACATAATTTAAACCTAATTTATCATTACAAAAATGAATACTCAAATTATTAAACATGTTTATTTTATTTTATTATTATTTTTTTCCTTGTTATTACACCCGCGCTTAGGAATTGGCACGTCTGTACAAGTGGAGACTTGGAAAATTCAGTTTCACAACAAATAGCACGACCGTGCGCAACTAAAGGCACGACGGGTTTTCCAGTTTACGTTTTCTATTTGTTTTGTTTTGCTTTATTTATATTATGCTAGGGGTAGTTTAGTAATACAGATGTTTTAGGAATTTTATTATTTACTAGTCATTAGGTTTTAGGAGTCTTAGACTATAAATACTCATCTTGAGTTTTATATTACTTAGCTTTTGATAAATTAAATTGATATTGCCGTGTGCATTATTTAGAGTTTATTCCCTGTAGCCGTTTGACTTGTTGAAACCCTAATTCCTAAATTAAATTGGGTTAATAATTTCTTCGATAGATTATTGCTATCTCATACAAAAATTTCCATCGCGGGTATCATGAAAAGGTTGTATTCTGTGCGTCCCTGACCCACCACCTATCCCTACTAGATTGGTTCTCATCTTAGATTCTAAACCCCACTATTCTAGATATATGCTTTATCTTCTTAATGTTTTTTGGACAAATCGAAACAACATAATTTTCAATCAAGGTTTTCCTTCCACCGATGGCATTATCCCTCTATCACTTCGCAACCTCCAAAAAACAAAATCTGAGATGGTAAGAAAAAAGACTAATAATCCTATCAGTAGTCTTAATCGAACAAATACTACCCACAAACACACACCGGTTACACCTTGAGTCTTGATTAGGAATGACAATTCTACCGAACCCGATCCGTATCCGAGAAAATCCGGCCTGGGATTGGTGGGTTTGATAACAACTTTCCAAAACCCGGTGGGTTCGGATTTACCATCTGACCCGCCGGAACCCGACCTGACCCGTATGCTTAGTTTATGTAGGGTTTTCCTATTATGCCCTTATGCCACTCCATTAATTACCCCATTACCTGGTATATATAAGGGTTAATTGCAATTTAGACTCTGAAGTACCATACCACCCTTCCAAGCGAACCCTGATATGTTATTTTTGTCAAATCGGGTCTTCATGTTTTAAAAACTCGCCAAATAAGGTCTTTTTGACGGATTTCGTTAGAAAGTCAGTTATGTAGCATGTGTCATGCACGTGACTAACGGAATTGGGTGACTTTGAATTGAGATTAAGTTTGAAGGGGTTATAAATGACATCTTCAAAAACTAAGGGATGAAAAAAAAAAAAAAACTATATCCTTCTTCCTCCTCCGTCACACACACACACACACTCTCTCTCTCTCTCTCTCTCTAACTCAGATCGCCACTTTCTCCCCCACCGGCGAACTCCATCATCTCCGATCTCCCTCACCACTCCCCTCTAAATAACCGCCGGAAACAACCTCCTCGCCGTTCCTGCTCACAATCCCCAAATCAAAACCCCTAACCCGATCCACCGATATCATCATCAACACACACACACACACATAGAGTTGCAGAGAAATCCACAACAATGGGGTCTCTCCCACCATTACAAGACCTATCATTTCCCACCTCCAAACCCCCCACCACCACTATTGACCCAAACAATCTCCTCAATCTCTTCAAATCCCAACAAAAATACCTCAAACCCTCAATTTCACCCAAACCCTCCTCAATTCCTCCGGCACCATCTTCTTCTCCGGCGTCGGCAAATCCGGCTTCGTCGGACTGAAGATTTCACAAACCCTAGTCTCCCTCGGCATTAGATCTACGTTTTTGTCCCCAATCGGCGCTCTTCACGGGGACATTAGCATTCTCTCCGGATCTGATATATAGATTCTCTTTAGTAAGAGCGGCAACACTGAGGAGATTTTGCGACTTGTGCCATGTACTAGAGCGAAGGGGTTTACTTGATCTCTGTGACGTCGGTGGAGGGGAATGCTCTGGTGGGTTTGTGGTGGTCCGGTGGTAGTAATGGTGGTGGGCTGGTGGTAGTAATGGTGGAGAGAATGGTGATGATAATTTGGTTGAAATGTAAAATTTGTATTTTGAATTTCATTACTCCCTCCGTCTCAAAATAGATGTCGTTTTGGAGTGGTTCACACATATTAAGAAATGTCATTAATGCATGTGAAGATGTCTCAAATACCCCTAAAGTAATTCAACTACCTAGGTAATTAAATGGTTAGGTAAGAGATAATTCACTATCATTATTAAGGGTATAATTGGTATAGAGAAATAAAAAAGCTTTGAAAATAGTGCTTAATCATAAATGTTAAATCTCTTAATTCAATTTCATTATCACCTTTCAGAATATAATACTATTATTCCTTAATCCCCGTGTCGGGAGAGAAAATCCTAATTCGGATGAGACGGAGGGAATAATGCTTATACGTACCGGTCTATCAAACGAGCAAAAAAATAATTAAAAAAATAGCCAAATAAAAATTATTTTGGGAAGTAGAAAGTAATTAAGAAGTAATAAAATGGAAAATAAAATAGTTAATTTTTCATTTTGCTTTGAATTTGTTGAAATGGGTGGGAGGTTAGCCGGAGTTTGACTGGGTTTTTTTTTTTCTTTTCTTTTCTAGATGAAAAGTGGGTTTTTTTTTAATCTTTCGAATAATATGCTAAAAAATTGTTAAGGAACTAATTTATTTATATCTAAAATGTTTGTTTTTTTTTTATAAATTTTTACTGAAGAAATAAATATTAATTTTAGAACTATCAAAATTTGTGGATATAGATATAATTAATAAAAAATTGAAAATAAAAATTAATTATATTCCTCATAAAGAAATGCTCCATATTTAATTAAAATATGGTACTATCCCTATATTTTTTGTTTCATTTTTAAATCATTATAATGTTTTTTAATTATTTATATTCCTCACATAAAATTTGGAAATAAAAATTATTTTACAATATTAATATAATAATTAAAGAACTAATTACTTATTTATATCCAATGAAATATTCTTTTAATAATATTTATTTTAAAAGTTTGATAATTGTTTTTATTTCAGCCCTTTTGAATTTAGAATTTTCATTAGGCCCCTTAATAGCTAATATCAATTCAAAGTCACCCAATTCCGTTAGTCACGTTCATGGCACATGCTATATAACTGACTTTCTAATGAAATCCGTCAAAAAGGCCTTATTTGGCGAATTTTTGAAACATGAAGACCCAATTTGACAAAAATAACATATCAGGGTTCGCTTGGAAGGGTGGTATGGTACTTCAGGGTCTAAATTGTCATTAACCATATATATAATTAAGTCTTATTTGTTTGTTCAGTTAGAGTTACAAATTTACAACTCACGCCGTTGAGAGATTTGGGAATCGACAGATCGACTATTGTTATTGGCGTCTTGAAATCAACGGCTCCGTCCGCCGTCCTCCGTTCTCCATCTCCATCTCCATCATCCGTCCTCTATCCTCCATAGCCCTAGGCAGTGCCTAGGGCTATTCTCTTCTGATGTTACTAGAGTTCGTCACATGAGTTCTCCGCCTCCCTCTCAATCTCGCGACTTTCTCTCTGTTCCAAAACGTCGGCCGGCAGCAAAGGGTTTCTCTTCAACGGTAATTAATCTCTCTCCTTTGTCTATTTTGAAAACTATCCTTCTCTGTTTCTCTGTTCCTCTCTGCGTACACACCCACCCACCCTCTCTCCATTACTTCTCTTTGAATTGTAAGTGTGTTAGGGGTGCTTTGGGAGAGATCTGCAGTACTAAGATTTCAAAATGACAATGGCTTTGATTTTTATTTCGAATGTGCATCTGAAACTACCCCTCTCTTTCTCTATAGTTCTCTTCGTTGAATAGGTGAAACCAAAAACAGGTCGTTCTTGATTTTGGGCGGGTCGGGTCGGATACGGGTTTAACGCCATTCGGGTCGGGCGGGTTCGGTAAGAGTGGTTGTTGTTGCGGGCCGGGTTCGGGTTTGAGCAAACCCGGTCCGAACCCGACTCGACCCGTTGCCATCCCTAGTCTTGATTCTTGTAATGGAAAGACTCTAAAATAATTCTTAAAAAAACACACTCAAAAAGTTCTCCATATTTTGATTTTGATTATGGATGGCTCTTGAAAAAATGATGTAACACAAGGAAGCACAGGAATTAACCCAGGCATAAAGGTCCGCCCGGACCTCAGCCATGACCCGCCCGGACCTCAGCATCCTGGTGATATGAGGCGCTCGACTGATTCTGCACAACCGTGCCACATTAAGGGCACGGCCGTGCTCAGCAATCCGCCCAGGAAATTAACGCGTGACATAATTCCTTTTTGGTTTATTATTTGGGTATTTTTGGTAAACTATTATGAGTCCTTTTTAGAATAGGGTTTTGTTATTTCCTAGCCTTTAAATACTCTTTTCTTTCATTGTATTGAACACATTTTGTCTTTGACATTTTATAAAGTTTGCTTTGTGCATCTTTGTGGTTTTTAACCATTGAAACCTTAATTGGTTTTGTTGAAGGTGGATTCCTTCGTTATTTCGAGAGCCTCATCATTATTGGTGTTGTTCTTGCCAAACCCTAATTCGTGGATTCGAATTGAGTCAATTAATTCGTTGATTCGATTAATTGTTATCCGGTTACATTTTACTTTTAATTCCGCTGCAACTCATTACATAAAAAAGGATGTCAGATGGGCTGATCTTGGTTGGGAGCTTTGGGACCCCAACAACGATAGAATTTCATCAGGCAGCATGTCACGAAAAGCCAATTCCAACATATAAACGTAATGCTTAGCTATATGGAAAGGTCACGAATGGACGATCCACAATAACTATACCAACATTCTCATCCTAGCAGCTCAACACAAGCACGAGACTATGTTTAAGATCTAACAAGACAAGATTTCAGTTTGGACTCAATCATCTCCGACATAATTGTTCTTATGTCTTAATGTAACAGCTCAAACATTAGTAAAGTTAAAAGGGATGTAGTTTAATTTGCGGCATAATAATGACGTTTATGTTAGAAAAATGTAGCCAAACTTTATAGGCATTGAGCCTATATTCTTAATAAAATAAATCCATAAATATGTTTAAAAAAAAAGATTAAAAGTTAAAATAATAATAAAATATTGTTTTTTGACTAAAGAATTTGTTTCCTCACATAATTTAATAGCGTCAATGAAGGGACGAATTAACCTAGAAAGTTCAATGATGGTTTCCTAGAAGTGTTGTTATCACAAAGGTGGTCGCTTTTGGATAAATTTTAAAAGGAGTACAGTACAATTTTAATAGGTAAACTAGCATGATTACTTCTATAATATATTCATGCCAACAACTCGCATTTTAGAATATACTCCAACTTGAACATTTTTATTTCTTCTTTTTGCTATGGCTTTCTAATAGTATATTGTAATGTGTATTTGTTTTATACTCGCTCCATATTAAAATTAATCATTCCTAGAAAAATCAAACAAATAAAAATGAATAATGATGATAATAATAGTAATGTGTATCAAGACTTCGAATCAACATCTGTCTTCCCATAAAATGCCCTTTTGTAGATCTTGTCCTTTTTTCCTATGTAATGCCCTACTATTAGAATAGAAAATATAGACACATTTTTTTCTTTAAAAAATAATTGATTTTTAATTAATAAATGTCTTAATTCATTACAAAGATGCATATGAAAGCAGTGGCGGACCCAGGATTTTTTTTTGAAGGGGGCAAAATTATTTCATTTGTGTATGAGGGCAAAAAAAAAAAATTAGTGTATTTTTTCCTTCACTGAAAGGGGGGCAAATATTAATTTATTACATTAATTAATTTAAATTTTACAAAATTTGCACTGGTAATTTGTTTTTTTTTTTTTTTTTTTTTTTGCAAATAGAGGCCGCGGCCCCCTTACCCCAAAGGGTAGGTCCGCTAGTGCATGAAAGCGCTTTTGAGTAAGGATTGAACTTCTAACCTTTCGTATGAAAAAGGTTCAACCGTTCGAGGAAATATCGGATGCCGCTGTAATAAGACCTAATTGGCGACAAAGTAATATTTTTCGTTTGTTTTAAATTTAATGTTCAAACTTATTTCAATTCCTCAAAAAAAAAATATATTCAAACTTATTATTGAAATGAATAAAAATAAATCTTCATTTTGGTGGGACAAAAGTAGTACTCCCTCCGTGTCCAAAATAACTGTCGCTTTTGGTCATTGCACAAGTATTAAGAAATGCAATAATTACCACTTATTAATGCTGAAAATGTCAATTTTATCATTATTTATTACTCATCTCTCTTACATTATTGTAGTACCACTAATTAAGCTTGATCTTGGTATCATGTCTCCCGGAATCATCTTGAGCTTTAGTACTTTTTGCCAAAAAAAAATTGTAGTAGACATTTCTATTTTTATTATTTTGAACCAGACACTCTAATTAGTTTTAAAATATGGATTTACTTTTTTTTTTTTTTTTTTTTTTTTGCGGAGCCAGCTCATGTGATAAATGGGCAATTGCTCCCCTACCTCTATTGACAATCCTTTTCTTTTCTTTTCTTTTTTCTTTTTTTTTTTTTTTTTTTTGGTAAAAGACACTCCTCTTTCAAACTCCATATAAGTAAATTAGTACTCTCTCCGTCCTAAATTAATGTCCTTAGTTTGACTTTACACGGAGTTTAAGAAATAGTAAATGTTGTGAGTATGAAAAGTAAAGTAGGAAAGAAAAAGTGGGTATGGAGTTTTTATTGTGAGAATGACAAGTGGGTCATATTTTTTATTTTAGTCAATAAACTAAAGTAAAAAACCTTAAATTGGGACGTACTACGGAAATAAAAAAAAAAAAAAAAAAAGGTAACATCCTTAAAAGCGATAAAGCGATAGGTAGTACTACTCCGTATTTAGTACTGACTCGCCTCTTCATTTCAACACACTCTCTCTCTCTTGCTTTCTCTCTCTATATCTATATGCACACAAATTCAGACCATTCATGGTTGTGATTTGAAGTAGCTAATAATCTGGGTTGCTGTTAAATTAAGATCGAGTGGTGAGAGAAAAGATGGGTTCTGATTGGTTGAGCTTCATTAAGGCTGCTTTCTCAACCTTCCTCCTCTTTACTGGTTTTGATGATTTCCTCCCTCACCAAAATCTCACCGAAGAAGGTACAATTTTCTCCTATTTCTAATCTCCATTTTCTTTTTCTTTTTTTTTTCTTTCTTCATAAACTACTTCTCTTGTTGCTCATACACTCGGTTTAGTACATTAATTAGGTTGATTGAATATTCTTGCTAGACCATTAATTAGGTATTTCTGATACTACTTATAAATGTCAAAGTTGATTTATCAGTGTAAATTAACTGTAACATTTTAAGAAAACTTACATCATTATAATTTGTCTTTTTATTTTTCCTCCCACTTTCGTTGAAACTACCTCTTTTTCTACTCGATGTGGGATAATATCTCTAACACCCGGAGCAACATTGTGGCCATTGGGCCTACACGATGTAACGGGCCAGCTCTAATAACATGATAAAGTTTGAGGTTTCATCCCAAAACCAATTGGCAATGAGGAGTCAATGCAAGGCTAGTTAGTTCCCGATTTAATGTAAAATAATGTCTCTAACAAACCCAACTACCCCCATTAACACTAAATAATTGACATTAGATCTAACAAAGCCAACTACCCGCATTAACACTAAATAATTGACATTAGAAGAGATCTAACAATTAACAAAGCCAACTACCCCCCTTAACACTAAATAATTGGCATTAGAAAACTAAATATAGGATTTTAAGAGGTTTAGACAAAGTCAATCACACATGAACTTAGAGCATCTCCAATGGCCGCTAAATTTCACACTAAAACACTAAAAAGCCACTATTCACTACTTCAATGGACACTATATTTTACACCAAATTTGATGTAAATGAATAGTGTTACACCAAATTTGGTGCAATAGTTTCGTTTGTCAAATTTAGTCTCTCTAATTCTAAAAAGTTACATACTGTAAATTATGTTAATTAACTTATATGTTAATAAATCATATAGCATATTTTACTCAAATTGCAAAAGTACAATGCATTAAAGTTAATTATGAAAACATAATATTACATATAATAATAATAAAAAAGTAACACAAATTTAATACAAACTTAGAGCGTAAGATAATATTCAAACAACGTGGTCGAAAGACATCTAATATTTAAATATTTTTTAATTTTTTAAATTATAAATTGTGTTTTTAGAGAGTTGTATCATCTCAATTAAAAGAGGGGTTAATCTGTAAAATATTATACTTCAACAAGTATTGTTTGTGAAATAATGAGAGATAGTAAAATATGAGGTGGAATGGAAGGGGAATGTTCATTTTTAGTGTGAAAAATAATGTTATACATTGGAGTGATTTTTTGTGTGTGTGACATTTGGTGCAAAACTTGCACCAAATTTAGTATTCTCCATTGGAGATGTTCTTAGACCATCTTCAACGGTACTCTAAAACTCCAAATATAGAGTATTGTGTTATTCTAATGGAACTCTAAACATTGCTCTATTAATAGAGCAACACTATCACTTGCTTCAAATTTGGTGCAAGGGATAGTGCTGCGCTATCCCATTTTTCTTCTTTTTCTTTTTAAATGTGCGTTTTTTGTTTTTCTTTTTGATATATATGAAAATATTTTACAATATAAAATTATATAACCTACTATTAGTTATATATGTAAAACAATAATGAATATTGTCATTATATTGTTATTTAGTATAAGATTTGAAGCAACCTGTTGAAAATATTTGGTATAAAAATTGCACTATTATAAAGAATAGTGCAATTTTTGCACTAAACCGTTGGAGATGGTCTTAGAAGGGTATAATTGGTGTATACAACAACGAAGTAGCCTTGAAAATAGTAAAATGACAAGTATATTAAGACAAAATTTAACTCCCAAAACGACATGTATTTTGAGACGGATGGATTAATACTTTTAAGCAATTGTTTATTTCTATAGACAAACGCATATAAATTAAATATTTAATAAAAATGGTATATTAATATTAATAATTATAATTTTTTTTAAAAAAAAACACAAAATAATTAATATACATATTTTTATTACTCCATCTTCTTACTTTCTTTTTTAGTTTGTCCCAATTTAAGGTTCTTACTTTGCTTTATTACCTAAAATGGAAAGTGGGACTCACTTGTCATTCTCACAACAAAAACTCCCTACCCACTTTCTCTCTCCCACTTTACTTTTCATACTCACAACATTTATTTTTTCTTAATCTCCGTCAAACTAAGAAATTTAAATTGGGACGGAGGGTGTATTAATTTAAGAGAAGAAGAAAAATACTGATGTAATGGGGGTGGTTGAGATGTCAGGTGAGTCATCGTGGATGATGATGTCACTGGTAGACTCATAAATACAGGCATCTACTAGGGATCTCAAGTGGATGCCGAGGCACATGAAATGAATTTAACTTGCTAAAACCGGGCCCAGCGTGTGTTATCTTAACATTAAAATAGTACTCTCTCCCTCCCAAAAAAGTAGTACACTTTTTTTCGTTTTTACTACGAGTGAACTTTGAGAAGTTATAAATGCTATTTATAATTATGTTAATGTGAATTTAAAAATTGATATTAATAGTATTTATAATGGTGTATCAAGAACAATTTCAAAAATTTCATTAGAATAATTAAAAGTAGCCTTAATTATTACTCAAAGTTCCTTCGTAAAATCTATGAAAATAGGGGGACTATCATTCTGGGACAGAGGGAGTATTTCTCTAAAGGTCAATTTTTATTTTTTTTGACCAAACAAAAAAAATTTCACATGAATAATTAAATAAAATGCGTGTGTTATCTTAACATTGAATATGCTAATATATATTACACATTTTAACATACTATTTCCTAAATTGTTATTTCAGATATTTTCTAAATCATTTAACACAAAAACATATCTCCTAAATTATTTGTTACACATTTATGTTAAATTTGTGTTAAATGAGTTACATATTTTCTAAATCATTTTCATGTACAAATCAGTCTAATGAATTACATATGTATGTTAGATTTGTATTAAATGATTTAAAAAATATGTGAAAAACTAAATAAATATAAATAATAAAATTAATGTTATTATGAATTTGTAATAATTTTTCACATATTTCCTTAATCTTTTGTTAAGAACAATATATTTACTTGTTTTATAATTTCTTACAACCACTTTTAGTATGATTATATGTAAGTATCAACAAATCCTCTCTATCGAAAAATCTAAAAATGATAGTCCCATTTTTTAATTATTAATTAGATTATTTTTTTACGAAAAAGTTTAGCGAAAGATATTTATTCTAATGAAATTAAAAAAATTATCGTAAATAATATTTTTAAGTGAAAATCTCATAATAAAATGTGTCTTACGCTCGCATTAAATGTCCAAAATTGATCTTAGTTTGATTGATCAATTTCAAACATTCATTTTAAAAAGGGCTAATACACAATAGTATAGCATATCAAAAACCCAATTGCAAAGAAACTTAGCAAGAAAAAAGAACATTAAAACTTAAAATCATAGAGGTATAGTACTTGTGTATAAATTGTAATGTACTTTCTAAGTTTGTTACGAGAAAGGTTAGCACTGCAATTGACAGAGTCTCAATATTTCCCCCACAGCTCCAAACTTCAGCTTCATCCACAACGCAACCACCGCTCCAAAAGTCTCATACTATGACTACATCATCGTCGGCGGCGGCACCTCCGGCTGCGGACTAGCCGCTACTCTTTCCGAGCGATACAACGTCCTCCTCCTAGAACGCGGTGGGTCCCCTTACGGCAACCGATTTATAGAAGGCATAGATGAGTGGATTGAGCTTCTCTCCGACCCTTCTCCCCACGCCCCCGGCCAATTCTTCGCCTCCACAGACGGTGTCGGAAATACACGACCCCGTATCCTAGGTGGCGGCACCTCAATTAATGCGGGTTTCTATTCTCGTGCACAGACCAGCTTCATTAAAAATAGTAAGTGGGACCCGAAGTTGGTCGAGGAGTCGTTTCAGTGGGTGGAGAATAAGATGGTTTTTGAACCAGAAGTTGAGGGGTGGCAAGCGGCGGTTAAGGCAGGGATGGTTGATGCTGGGGTGGTGCCGGATAATGGGTTTACGTATGAACATTTGGTCGGGACTAAAGTTGGTGGCACCATATTTGATAGGCAGAGGATGAGACATACTTCAGCTGATTTGCTCGAGTATGCGATTCCTAGACGGATTAATGTTTTGCTCTGGGCAACTGTAGATCGAGTTCTGTTTACTACTAAAGGTATGTATATTTTTCATTACTGAATATCTGAATGTTATGAAAATGAACCACACCTGACATGCCAATCTCCTCTGCATTACAGCAAAATCGAAGCCCAGGGCTACTGGAGTGGTGTTCACTGATTTTAACGGGATTCAACATACTGCATTGTTGAAGGACGGACTTAAGAATGAAGTCATACTTGCAGCCGGAGCACTAGGAAGTCCGCAACTTTTGATTTTGAGTGGCGTGGGCCCCAAAAAGCAACTCGACCGTCTCAAGATCAAAGTTGTCTTGAATCAGCCGCTCATTGGTCAGCGCATGAAAGATAACCCGATGAACAATGTGTTTATACCTTCTCCACGAAATGTAACTATCACACCAATTATTCTCGCCGCTATTACTCCCTTTGGCGCCTATATTGAAGCCTCAAGTGGCCTTAACATTGCTGGTGCAAATCAAACTCAATACGGAAACTATACCTTTAGGGTACGTAACACTTCACATTTACCTTCTTCACTATATAACTTCTGTTTTTTTGTAGATTTTCATTCGAGAACTGTAACTGTTTAATTATATTAGTTTTTTCTTCTTTTTTTTTTTTTTGCAGAGGGGTGGATACATATTGCAGAAGGAAATGGGCCCCGAATCAACCGGTTTCATGGAGGTGCAAACTACTAATGCAAGTGACGTTCCATCTCTCACATTCAACTATTATAAAGAACCCGCAGATCTAAGAAGATGTGTTGGTGGAATACGGACGATTATGAGAATTATCGAGTCAAAAGGGTTCTCACCATATGTGGTCCCCGGTATAACAGGACAAGACGTTCTTGAGTTGACTGTACGCTTGCCTCAAAATCATCCTATACAGCGTAATACTACAACTTCCCTTGAACAATTCTGTAGAGATACAGTGAGAACTATATGGCATTACCATGGAGGGTGCCATATCGGGGAAGTTGTTGATCATGATTATAAGGTTATTGGTGTTGATGCTCTACGTGTCGTTGATGGATCTACTTTCAATAACTCTCCGGGAACAAATCCTCAAGCCACCGTTTTGATGCTTGGAAGGTAATAATTAATTCCTACGACTCTGTAATTTTGTGACTGTGAAGCTGGTAGGGTCGACTATGACTTTACAGACACAAGATTACTACTCGGTCTTAAGAAATGAAATGGTGTTACTCTCTATAATTATATACTTTCTTGGTTGAAATATATATTGAAATTAGGTTGTGATTTGTTTTGCTATGATGCAGGTATGCTGGAGTGAAAATAATAAGAGAAAGAAGAGGACAGTGAAGGAAATAGGGGGGTGAGATTGTCTATCGGTTGGAATTGCATATCAGCCGCGATTAATAAACATGAGAACGAGCAAGGGTATAAAGTCCATGTACGGGCATAGTAATGTAGGAATGTACCAGGTAAAGGATTCTGCAGTCTCAAGTGAGCTTATGTATTATCATGTATTAATTTAAGGTTTAATAATGAAATTTTGTGCAACAGAAATTTCTTTGTGTTTTGTCTGATTAATGTTGTTATTCAGTAAAAACTGGGGTTGTTTACTTGTTTTCTATATGAAGAACTTTGGGAAAAATTTATTTGTATACGTATATCAGTATATGGTTTTATCTTTCAGCTTAATACTGTATTAAGTACTGAGTATTTCTTATGTATGTTTCTGGTAAAAAGATCCCAAGGCGTTTGTTATTAAAAGGTTGATCGAGGAGTTTCAACTTCTGGTCTGTTGTGCATTCTATGCTACCCGACCGCCACCACTTGCCTAGGTTGATCGAGGAGACATTTATTATTTGTTATGGGACGGAGGGAGTATTATTAACCACAATACATTTTGTGCATTCTATTCTACAGTTTCAGCACAACCTCGGCTCTGACAACTCAGGACCGTAAGATAGTTGATGGTACAGATGCCTGGTAAGAATTATTAAAATATTTAGGGTTGAGACGACGAGCTTCAGGGTAACGTAAGTTAGGTGTGATGAAGGTAGTTGACGGAACAGACTACAGAGAGAGAAAAATGATACATTTGTACTCCTTGACTCCTTAATAACCCCTACAAAGATGTGTTTGTAAAAAGATGGTGTTTGTAAAAAGAACAAAATGTATTGTGGTTAATACTTAATAATACTCCCTTCGTCGTCCCATAGTAAATAATAAATGTCACACTTCTTTTGTATGTAGTCTGTCTCAAAATAAATATCGCGTTTCTAAATAAGAAAATAACCTTCGAGACTTTTTATCACGGTACAATTACTATACAAACATGTAAGGCAAACTCCTTAAAAACATTGATATACATTTATTTTTGAACGGAAGTAGTATACTCCCTCCGTCCCAAACAAAGTGAGATTTTTGGTCAACTTCATTACACTTTGACATCTTAATTAAAATCTAAAAATTATTATTGAACATATTATCAATCGTGATGCAATAACAATTTTTTAAATTTTCATTATGATCAATATTTTTTCTCCAAATTATTCGTCAAAGAGCAATTAAGTTGAAAAATAAATCTTACTTGGGACGGAGGGAGTATATTAATTGTCATCTAAACTTCTGTGAGAAAAGTACCTTTTTCGTCCCTGAACTTATCTATTTTTTACTTTTTGGTCACCAAACCATTTCTTTTTACTTAAGAATCCTCAAACTACGTTTTTTTTACTTAAGAATCCTTCCGTCTGTACGCCCTCTAATTTGATCATTGTTTATAAATTAGTTAAGTAATCATTTCTTTATAAATTAGTTTCGCCAAATGGTTAAATAGGGGAGTAGCTAGAATGGTGATGTATGCAAGTGACAAATCGTGGAATAACATTATCGTTAAGAGCTCATTTATTTGTCAAATAAGAAGTTGAAAAAGATCATCTTTGATCATTTCCTGCCTACAATTTACAAATGCCAGAATAGGTCGCAATCACCCTTACCAAAAAAAAAAATGAAAAAGAAAGATTCAAACATTATTATTGGCTAAATCCAGATTGATTGACAACCGTGAATATCTTTCATTCAAGATTTGATCACATATTCCCTTAATTTAGTACTAATTTTTTTCCTGTGGTTGACAATGGTTAATTTAGGACTTTAAACTGTTTTTTTTTTGGCGAAGTTTGCTATAGTCTTGCAAACTAATGATCAAGATTTGATCACATATTCCCTTAATTTAGTACTACCTTTGTCCCTAAAAGAGTGTCCAAAATTTATTTTAAGGAACATTTGAAAATGTCAACCTTTTGTCTTGTAATCTCATTTTCAAACATTTAGTTTTGCACGTATAAAGAGATTGGTGATTTTTTATTTTTTTTGAAAAAAGAAAAAATTAGGGACAAAGTTATGCTAAAAAAAGACACTCATTTCAGGACAAAAATTTCTTGAAATGGACACTCATTTAGGGACAGAGGGAGTACTTCTTACTGCCACAAAAGAAAAAAAAACTAAAAACACGCGTATTAAGAAAATAATTAAAGTTTTTTTTTGAAGGAAAGAAAATAATTAAAGTTAGTTAATTGTCTTGATTTTATAATAAAAATATATTAAAATTACTGATATATTTTCATATTAAATGTGTAATACATATGCACTTGTATTTAAAAATGAGTAATTAATTAGTGGTATCTTTGATAAATGAATATTAAATACAGTTATGAGTTTTGCATTGAAACTAAAAAAAAAATTGCTTATGTTTAAGTAAAAAAAAAAAACCCAGCTTTTTTTGCTTATATTTGTGGCCAGAGGGACTATATATATGTGATTAATTTTGATTTAGATAGATGCATCCCACTGCTCACATAAGTCAAATTAATATTGACCGTTGATGACAACGCGTGAACGTACATATCAATTTATGGACAATTCACATACTGTATACTTTTTGTGTGCATGAATTGTTACAAATCCAATATAGTCTTAGTTTTTAGTTATTAGATCCAAAAGGCCGGTCGGGTGATTTTCTAAATCTATGGTTGATCTGCATCCTACAAAAAATCATTTACTAATGGAATTCCTAAACAATGCCAACTCAACTTCTTCTGGTGTTGTATATAAGTATTCCTTTGATTGATCTTGCTTTTGTATCAATTCGCTTCATTTTCACTCTCTATAACACAATCAAACACACACAATAACCAGACTAGCTAGGGCTCTGAATATATATTCTTGATGGGTGCTTGTTCTCAGTTGTGGAGGCTGATTGGTGTTACTCTTGCAGCAATTGTTTTCTTTCATGCCTTCTGTCTCTCCGAAAAACGTATTCACTTCGTCCCAATATAAGCCGCGTTTTTCTATTTTGCCCGTCATAATGAACCCTAAAATGTCGCATTTTTCTTATTAACAGTCTTAAAATAATTGTTGCGTTTCCAAACAAAAAAAAAATAAAAAATCATTTGTGCGATTTCACTTTGGTAACAATAAGATTTAGGGCTATGCGGTCAGACTGCCCAATAGTGTAACTGCACAACCGCTAAATTCATTTTCTTACAAATGAGCGACTTTCGATTGCAGATGACTGGGTAACTTTTGTCTAAACGGCCTCCCAAGCAATTTATAAATATATTATTAGATCTCATCTTCTTAAATAACTAGCCAAGTCATGAACATTTTCTTAATTTTTAGCTGTTTGTTCATAAAATGCTTCAAAAATAAACCTATTACTTCTTAATTGTAATGTGACAAAGTACACATAGGTTATTACTTGGTGTTCCCTTCATTATTCATTTAGTACTTAATTCACAAAATTAACTTCCAAATGTGTCTCTTATTTCAGCTCCAAACTACACATTCATGCACCAAGCAACAACCGCCCCAAAAGTCTCATACCACGACTACATCATTATCGGAGGCGGCACCGCCGGCTGCCCACTTGCCGCCACTCTCTCACAAAACTCCACCGTCCTCCTCCTCGAACGAGGCGGCTCACCCTACAACAACCCCAACATCACCAACTTATCAAACTTCGGAAAATACTTCTTCGACCCCTCCCCTAATTCCCCATCTCATCTCTTTGTATCCACCGACGGCGTCATAAATGCACGTGCACGTGTGCTAGGTGGCGGCAGTGCAATTAATGCGGGATTCTTCTCACGTGCTGAGCTGAGTTTTGGTGTAAATTATGGGTGGGATGAGAAACTGGTGAATGAGTCGTTCCGGTGGGTGGAAGAGGTGGTGATGTCGGAGCCGTCGATGGGGAAGTGGCAGACGGCGGTTAGGGATGGGTTGTTGGAGGTTGGGGTGGGGCCGGATAATGGGTTTACGGTTGACCATTTGAGTGGGTCAAAGTTTGGTGGTACAATATTTGATAAGAATGGGTATAGGCATACTTCTGCTGATCTTCTTCAGAATGCATATCCTAATGCAATCAAGGTGTTGCTACATGCAACCGTGCACAGAATCCTATTCAAAACCAAAGGTAGATTGCTACTCCCTCTGTCTCACAGTCTAAGTTTCTTAGTTTTTTTTGCTGTTTGTCTGAAGGATCTTTGAGCAATAATTAAAGGCTAATCTAACTATCCAAATGAAAATTTAAAACTTGTTATTGATAGTATATATGATTGTCTATCAATAACTAGTTTTAGATTTTCATCTAGATAGTTAGATTAACCTTCAATTATTGCTCAAAGTTTCTTGAGACAAACAGCAAAAAAAACTAAAAACCTTAAACGGGGACGGAGGTTGTAGTACTTTTTTTTTTTCTCAAACAAGCAATATTAGAGGGAGGAGCAACACATTTGTGTTAGTGGTACAAAATAAAGAAGCAAAAGTTTGACGATATTTTATTGGTTGCACTAACAGTAAACCCGACACACTCTAATTAAAAACACTTAAATAACAATAAATTAAATCATTACACTTAAAATTTCTGATATTTGTTTTTTTTTTGGGCGCCAATATGACACCTAGGATATGCTAATGATTCATTTATTTCAATTTCTTATTTAATTGTATGTTTTTTTTTTTTTTTTTTATCAGGAAAATCTAAGCCAATGGCTTATGGAGTGGTGTTCAAGGATGCATTAGGGCAGAAGCACAGAGCATATTTGAATAAAGGGGCAAAGAATGAGATAATAGTATCAGCTGGAGCAATTGGAAGCCCACAATTATTGTTATTAAGTGGGCTGGGCCCAAAAGATCAACTTAAGGCCCATAAGATAACAAGTATTTTGGATCAGGCTTGTGTTGGACAAGGTATGGCTGATAACCCAATGAATGGGATATTTGTGCCATCTCCAATCCCAGTTGGAATATCACTAGTTGAAGCTGTTGGAATAACTCAATTTGGGAGCTATATTGAGACAGCAAGTGGCATTAATTTTGTTGCTGCCACTGATACCACGGTACGAATTTCTAAAAATACAAATTTCATGCTCACTATGTTTTGTACTACTTACTCACCCTCTCTCTCTCTCTCTCTCCCAAAATAACTGTCGTTTTTGGTCAATCAGATGTAACTTTAACCAATAATTAAAATAAAAAATAATGATGCTAATAAAAATCTAAAATTTGTTATTGTATTTTACACCCTCCGTCCCAAAGTATATGTCCACCTTTCCTTTTTAGTCTGTCCCAGAGTATATGTCCACTTTCTAAAATGACAGAATCTTTACTATTCCTCTCACTTATTCTCTCTCCTACTTACTTTTATACTCACAACATCAATCAACTTACTATTACCTCCCACTCATTCTCTCTCATACTTTACTTCTATGCTCACAACACTTACATCACTTCCACCATTTCTTAATCTCCGTGTAAATGAGATGGTGGACATATACTCTGGGACGGAGTGAGTAATTAATAATACTTTTAATAAAAATAAATAAAGTTTTATTAGGATCATTATTTTTTGTTTAAATTTATTGGTCAAACTTACATGTGTTTGACAAAAATGACAGTTATTTTGGACCGGAAAGAGTAGTATATTATTTGTCCCAGATTAATTGTCAATAATTATGAAACGAGTGTTGCTAAACGCACCCCTAAAATTATTGAATATACCCGCATTTTGCATTTCTGCTCTACAGTGTTAGATCAGTTTTAATTTCAAACATATTTATAGGTGTATTCAATAATTTTGCTGGTATGTATAGCAACGCTCTTATAAAATTTGTCCCATTATTTGTTCTTGTACTTTCGTTCTAGAAATATATTTTTACTTTCTTGTTTTTAATTTGAATGAATTTCAAGCAATAATATAAGTTAGTTTTAACTATTTTAATGAAAATTTAAAACTTGTTACTTATACATCATTGTTATCATTATCAATAACAATTTATAGGATTTTGATTCGGATATTTAAAATTAACTTATATTATTTTTCAAACCTAATTCAAGCCAACAACAGTAAAGTGAGACTATCTTTATAGAATAGAGAGGATATCATGCTAAAATCGTGCATAAAAAAATATTTCCACTATCCGAAAATAATAGTCTAATTTTTTTATTTTGTTTTACTTTAAAAGCTAGTATCATTTTAAATGAAAAATTCAAAACCAATAAATTTTTGATATTGTAATATAATTTTAAAGTGAAAATCTGCTAAAAAAAAGTGTCAGCGATAGTGAAAAAAAGTGTCAGCACATGTACTCTGGCACTTATTGACACTACCACTTGCACTTTTTAATAAATGTCAGTGTCAATGTTAACAAGTGCCAGTGTAATGGTTGGCAGTTATTAACACTACCACTGACACTTTTAATAAGTGTCAGTGTAAGCTCTGACAATTTTTAACATAACCGCTGGCACTTAAGAAAAGTGTCAGTTTCATGTTTATAAACGCCAGTTTGAAATCACTGGCTTTTTGTAATACTAACACTGGGCATTTACTATGGTTGTCAGTATTTACGAAAATGACACCGCTTGATTCGAAGTATAATCGCCAGCGTGCTTTAAAAAGCAGGTTTTTCTTTTGCTTAAAGAAAAACGCGTTTTTCACAATACTCACTCAATTTTTAAAATGTTTGAAAATTCAAAAACAAAACTGTATTTTTTAAACTGAAGGATTACATGTTTAAAGTAAACCCACATTTAATGAAAAGAAAATTATTGTCATTTTTGCAGCATGGTGGCCTAATATTTCAGAAAATCACCGGCCCACTATCCAAAGGCTACATGGAGCTCCAAACCCGTAACCCAAATGACAATCCATCTGTCACATTCAATTACTTCAAACACCCCAAAGATATGCAAAAATGCATAGAAGGGATCAAAACTATTGAACGTGTAATTGAATCGAAAGCTCTCTCAGATTTCAGATATCCCAATTTGACGCTACAAAATCTTCGTAATTTTACCTCCAGTTTGAGATTAAACTTAAGACCTCGCCACCCAGACGTCTCAATATCATTTGAACGTTATTGTAACGACACAGTATCAACGTTATGGCATTATCATGGAGGGTGTCAAGTTGGGAGAGTGGTCGATTACGAGTATAAGGTTATTGGTGTGAATTCACTTCGAGTTATAGATGGATCGACTTTCAATTCAACACCGGGAACTAATCCTCAAGCTACTCTTATGATGCTAGGAAGGTACGTATATGTTTAGTTTATACAACATTCATACCAAAATGAATGTGTGTTTTTGCTGTTTTTTTATTGTTTGAATTAGTTTTAGATTCAAAAATAAATATGATTTTTTGTGTGTGTGTGTGATTCAGGTACATGGGAGTTAAAATACTAAATGAAAGATTTGGAGGTAAGAGATTCAATGAATGAGCATCTTTACATGTTTGTTTATGTTTGTCGATTAGAATCATTAAAAACAATATACATATAATTGAGTAAAGCATGCACATGGATCTTTCTTTTAAAATAAAATAAAAATAAAATAAATCTACTCCTCTGCCTTAGAAAAAGAAAAATAGGTTTCACTTTTTTTAAAACAATTAATTTCACTTATTTCATTTTGAAAAAAAAAAAAAAAAAAAAAAAAAAAAGAGATTTCAATTTACCTTGTGAGATTCTGAAATATGTTATTAATAATATTTTAAATAATTTATCAATAATAACTTTTAGACCAAAGAGCATTCGCTCAAACGGTATCTGGTATTAGCTTCCCACAGAGGCGGATCTACACTAAAACATTTGGTGTTGCCTATTTTGTGCGAGAAAAAAAAAATACCGTGAAACTAAAATGAACGGGGGTTCGGGGGCAGCGGCCCCGATTTTTTTTTTTAGTGTACTCTGGTATTAGTGCTTCTTAAAGGCGAAAGTTACCCTTCAAATGTGACAACTCAAAAAGGAATATCAACCTTCAACCTTTTCAAGTGGGACAGAGGTAGTAAAATACTTAGGCAATTTATCCTAAGTAAAATTTTGGGAATTATTGGAAAAGGTCGATGCTCCATTCTAAAAATAGCTAGTAAAGAAAAAATCATTCACACAATAATAGTTGATAAATCGACAAAATAGAAATGAAAATGATGAGCAAATTTAAAAACATAAGTGGTCAAGATTTTTATTTATTTATTTATTTTGAATTTGAACAAGAAAGCTTATGTCATGAACAACTACAAAATTTTATATTAATGTCAGTTAAAGTGATGGTTAAGATTTTTTTTAACTTTTTTTTTTACATTGATGTTTTTAAAAAGAAAATCATAGTAGAGGGAAAAAATATTTTTAAGTGGTATCAAAAGAATTTTACAAAAACTTTGAAGAAAGCTCACCTATTAGAGTTTTTTTTAAAAAAATTGGAAACTATTTGCAATTATTGGGAGTTGAACCCATGTCACTTGGCAAAAAAACTAACATCTCAATCAACTAAGCTACCTAAAGATTATATAATCTAGGCGCACAGTTATGAACTTATTTACTCAAAATGTAAAAAAAAAAAAAAAATTTTTTTTTTTTTTTTTACCATTGCCTGGGTAATGGTAGGCACACTACAAGATCCGCCCCTGTCTTCCCATATGGAGGTCACGAGTTTGAACCCTGTTATGGAGATTTGTGTTAGCTTATTTATTATTGAACCTTGTTATAGAAATTTGTGTTAGCTTATTGACAAATTCTCAGATACACCTGTTGCACCATGTGCAACGGGCCAAACCCACGGTCAACCCGTCCAGTCTAGACAACCCACCTGGCCCAGCCTCTCCAACCCTCCCAGATTGCGACACTTGGCAAGCATAAAAAAAAAACCTTCAATTACTTTTAAATGCTATATCTTGATATTTATAAATCGGAAAAAAAAATTAAAAATACCGTTGTGTTCTTCTCGACGAGACGAATCAAACTAGATAGGCCATGATATGGTTTATTTAAAAAAAAAAAAACATACTTTTTAACACACACAAAAATTTGAGCTGCTCGTCACCTGAGATGTAACACTCTGTTCTGATAAAAGTAACAGTTTCATCTTCAAAAAGTAACACTTTTTACTGTCAAATGTAACAGCAGTTTTACATGAAAATTTAAATTGTTTGATAGTTTTTGTGGTTAGAAAAAGTAATATTTGAATTGTAACAGAGTGCATGTATGATTATAATTTTCTATATAGATTAATGTAACATTTTTATTTAGTAAATGTTACTTTTTTTCTTTTAAAAAAGAGTAAAAATTCATGTATATAATCGTGTTTGCCTTTCAATTGTTACTTTCTCAATAAAAATTGTTACATTTCAGATCTAATGTTACATTTAAGAATATAAACTGTTACAATTGAGAAAAAAAAATGTTACATTTATTTATTATAAAATGTAACATTAGTTTAGTTTTTGTCAATGTTATGTTTTTTTTTTTTTTAAAAAAAAGTGTTACATTTGAAAAAAAAGAGTGTTACGTTCCTTTATAAATCATGTTACATTCATTTATTATAAAATGTGGCATTGGTTTAGTTGTCAATCTTATTTTATCTTTAATCTATTGCATCAAAATTGTGGTATATTTTTTAAAAAAATGTTACATTTCTTTATAATTAGTGCTACTTTTGTTGGCAAGGAAAAATAAAGTTGGGGGCAAAAAAAAAAGAAAAAAATATTCTCAGCAAATAAATAAATAAAATAACGGTTCGGCTCCGTGCGAGCCGTCGCACGCCATGCGGCGGCCGCATAGGAGACTGTCCCTAGCTTATTTATTATTTATAGGCTCAGTTGTAGCCTTCATGGCATTATGAATTAATATAAATTTAAAAAAATATATATTTCTTAAAATTTCATGAATTTTTTTTATTTTTTTTTGTCTAAATTTAATTAAATTGACGTACAAAATTAATGTGAAACTCTTTTCTTGATGGATGGAGTATTATGAATATCAATTTCTAGTAATTTGTGACTTTTTTGTTCCCCTAATATTATTCTTTCTAGTAAAATCTAAACTCCTCGTAGTTGTTTATTATGTAGTACAGTACTTAATTATTGCGTATTGAATAAATTCATGATTTTCTTTTCTTTGCAGGTTGACATGGAACTAATGAATATTTCTTCCATCAAGTTTGTAGAAGTGATAAAATACCTTTATTAGGGGTATAATAGTTCTACTTTTTGAGAAGAGTAGTTTCATCTCGACTCTATAAAGTTGTAATATTCCAAAGGGCAAATTGCATTTTAGGCCCCAAAGTTTGGGGGTGTTCTTATGATGGGCTCTAAAGTATTTCAGTTAGCATTTTGGGCCCCAAAGTTGTCATTTTTTGTCGAGTTAAGGTTTTTAACCAATTTTGTTACAAAAACCCGTTAAATAGGCACGTGCCACGCACATGCCACCTAACGGAGGATAGTTTGAAATTGATTTAACTTATAGGGGGTTTACTGCACATTCTTAAATTTATATGGTCCTTTAGTGGATTAACTACACCCCTCCCCTCTCCCACTCCTCTCAATCGACACCCACACACACGCATACAGAGATACTCTCTCTCTCTCTCTCTCTCATTCCCCACTCCGGCGACCTTCTCCTCCCCACTCCAGCGTTTCCTCTCCCTCCGACAACCTTTCTCCGGCCCTCTTCCCTCGGACAAACTCCGGCAACCCTATCCAGCCGGATTTAACTTCAATCTTAGAAGTAAAATACAAACCTCACACACAACCTCACTCCGGCCAATTTTTCCGGCCTCGATGACTCTTATATGGTTGTCCCATAGCCGATCTTGCAGCCAACGACCATCTTCCCCTACACCGGCAAACTTTAATTCCTGTCCAAGTTCAGATCTGTGAAACCCTAGCCCGATCTACTCATGTCTTCACCGACGTCGTCTCCAACTTCGTCGCCGGTAAATCCGAAAATCCCAGATTTGGGATTTTGAATTATTTTGGTGGAAGTTGTGATGGAAGTGTGCAGCTATAGTAAATCCGAAAATAGATACATGCTTAGATTAGAAATTGCATTTTCATGGCCTAAATCTAGATTATTTGGTGTTTTGTTACAAATTGAAAGCCCAATTGTTGAATTTCTTGGGGTTTTCCTTCTTGATTACCCCATTTTCTGTGGGATTTTCTTGGATGATTTTGATTGGTGGTGGGAGGGCAGCGGCGGTGGTGGTGTCGGCGGCGGTGGTGGTGGTGGTTGTGAGATGGTGGTAGTATGGAGGTGATGGGTTCGTGGCTGTATTTGTGGTGTTATGTGGTGGAGCAGTTTTTTTTTTTTTTTTTGAAAGATGGTGGAGCTGATTTGCTTGAAAAGTTAATATTTATTTAAGGATATTAATTTAAAAAAAAAAAAAAAAACACACACACACACATTTTCTACTAAGAAAACTATAACAATGTCTAAAAAATAAGTATAATAGTGACAATCAACATATTGACGAATATTAGATTATATGAAAAATTAACTCAGTTTTTTAAATAAATAATTTTTTTTTTATAGAACTCATTTGTGGTTTTTTTTTTAAAAAAAAAAAAAAGAAAAAGAAAACCTCAAAAGGTCTATCAGAGAACACCTAATCTAAAATTTACATTTAAAAAATAATTATTAATATTTAAGCCCATATTCGTTAATTATTTGGAAAAGAATTTTTAATATTTAAGCCTATTAAATTTAAGAATGTGCAGTAAACCCCCTATAAGTTAAATCAATTTCAAACTATCCTCCGTTAGGTGGAATGTGCGTGGCACGTGCATATTTAACGGGTTTTTGTAATAAAATTGGTTAAAAACCCCAACTCGACAAAAAATGATAACTTTGGGGCCCAAAATGCTAACTGAAATACTTTAGAGCCCATCATAGGAACACCCCCAAACTTTAGGGCCTAAAATGCAATTTGCCCTATTCCAAAGCACGGCGTGTTGTATATTTTCTCTGTTTTTACACATGATTGCAAGAAAAAAATAAATGGTAAAAATCAAATCGTTAGATATAAAATATTGAGAACTGTATAAAGATATGTAACAAGACGATGCTGAAATTAAAATTACATGGACTAACATTAATTTCTATTTTTAGGGGTTCATTTGAGAACCAATTCAGGATCATTTTGGTAGCCAAAAAGTTCATTTGTTTTTCAATCTCGACATTATTTTGTCAGTAGTGGCTTTTATATATTAAGGAATATATAAAAGCCACTACTTTTTGGCTACCAATGTCAAGGATTAGAGAAAGAGATAGTCGGAGTCAATCATACATGGAGAGAGATAATTGATATGAGAGACTCAATTTCTTAATGAACAATATGTTACATATTTATAGGGTTACATGGTGTAATGTCAATGATTAGAGAAAGAAATAGTCGGAGTCAATCATACATGGAAAGAGATAATTGGTATGAGAGACTCAATCATACATATTGCGGGGGCATATTAAGGAATATTATATATTCAGGATCATTGCTGGATCATTTGAGAACCAATTATCTCCGTCTCGCGACGTAAAAGTGCTAAAGACCGTCTCGCGACGTAAAAGTGCCAAAGCCCGTCTCGCGACGACATCAAATCAACTCGCTTCATCAACCCGGTTCATCTCATCACTTTCCAAGATTGGACTCTCCTATCGGTCGTCCATCTTGCGGGGGCATATTAAGGAATATTATATATTCCTAGCATATATTGTAAATATCTTTTATATATTACTTACCAAACTTAGAGATTGTATATATAAATTAGGAGATTTGTATCTTGTAAACCAAGTTAGATTATTCTAGAACTCTCTTTGTAACCCTATAAATATGTATCACTAGTATCAATAATATTTGAGTCGTTCATATCAATTCTCTCTCTCTCTCTCTCTCTCTCTCTCTCTCTCTCTCTCCATGTATGAATTGACTTCGTCTATCATCATTTATTCCTATATTATATGGACTAACATGAGTTTTTATTTCATTTTAATCAACCAAAATGATATCGAAATTATAATTTAACTAGTACTTGTGCCCGTGCCAATGGCACGGTGACAGTACGAAAAAATCGACAGTACAAAACGGTGGTAGAATGAAAGATATAGAATTCGGAAAAGCATGATACCCCCCGTGTAACGACCCCAAAAATCCGTTTTATTTATTTTATAATTATTTTATATTTTTGAGAATTTTAAATTTAAAATTATGTGTGCATTTTATTTGTTGCATCATATTAAATGAATTTGCACATCTTACTTGATTATTTGTGATAGTTGAAATGTTAAGTAGTAGAACTAGTTGGAGTTAAGTTGTGTTAGTGGGAAATAATGAGGGTCTTTATGGAATTGGTGGCTAAGGGGTTATGGGAATTATGTTGTTAGTGGAGGACCTTGGGGGAAATTTGGGGAACCAACCTTGTAAGACTTCCCTCCCCCTCCCCCTTCGTTTTATACTCACCCACAAACCAACTTTCCCTAAATCAATTTTCAGATAAACTCCATTGTTGAAGAAAAGAAAGAAAAGGTAAACTTGTTCTTATTAATTTTCCTTATTTTAATTTACTACTCCATTTTTAAATCTAAAAATATATAAATGTTCAGGGTGTTGAGTAGGCCACATCTACTGAACAATATAATTTTCTTGACTCGTTTCCGAAAAATAGGTAAGTTACTAATCCCCTTTTAAATGTTAAAATGGTCATAAACATGCTTTATATGCTTAATATGTTGAAAAAAAAGATGTTTTAGTATACTTTTTATATACTTGTAATTTTGGGACAGAGGGAGTAGTAAAACTTGTTATAGACTTGTTATTTGTGGGAAATGGGTATAGTAGTTTTGGTTTTGGGGGAGTATGAGATGATGCAACATTATATATGCTTTATATGTTATACTCCTACTCGTGGGACGGTAAATAATATCTTTAGTTAAATGTTAAATAAATGTATTATAAAATTATACTATTACTTATGGGACGGGAAAAGAAGTGAAAGTATCCTAAAGTGGGTATATTAGTATATTAAAAATTATAATGATACTTGTGAAACAGAGGGAGTAGTAATAATTTGTTGCATGTGGGAAATGTTAATACAAATGGGTGTTGTAGTATTGTGAAAGTATAGTAATGTTGTTGTACCTAATAAAATGGATATAAACATGTTATATATGCTTAGTAGGTTGTGAAATAATGTTTTGGGTATATTTTATTTATACTTGTAATTGTGGGACGAAGGGAGTAGGAGTAACTTGTATTTGTTGGGAAGTACTAGTATGGGTTGGTGTTGTAGCATTGTGAAGGTGTAAAATGAGTTGAGGTTGTTTCCTATACTGAAATGGTTATGAAATTGTTAGAGTGAAATGGTTATAAACTTGGGTTATGTCAGAATTTTTCCTGGGATTTGGCTACTCTGCTTCGGAGCGGCCGAGTCAAGGGTTTAGAGCGGCCGAGCAGTCTGGATTTTAACAACTTGTTTGTTTTTCATTAAGTATTGGGCTAGGTCTTAGGCAATGTCCTAAGATACCTAGATAATTGTTATGAGGTATCAAAATGATAGAATTGGTCCTTTGTGATCAGGTTTGACTTAATGTGATTGTGTAGATGGATTGTGTGGTGACTTATTGTCAAGATTGTGCATATTATTGTGAAAACGTGTTTACTTCTCTATGATGAGCTTGTGTGGTTTTCTTCTATGGACTCATGCCCTGGTTGTTGTTTTAGCAAGTATTTATTACTGTGCTCTTTGTTGAAAGTCCAGCTGGTTTTGTGTGTTATCGAGTGGAGGTGGAAAGCATTATAGTGGCACACTAGCCAAGTTCACTATAAGGCTTTTCCACTGGTCCTATTTCCCAGGTTTGGGATGTTATCGAGTGGAGGTGGAAGGCATTGTAGTGGCATCAGTTAAGTGCACTATAAGGCTTTTCCACTGGACCTATTTCCTCAGTCCAGATTGGCCTTGGATGAGATGAACTCGCTCCCTCGCGTGAGCATTTAGGGGTATGACTTTGTGTCATTTTCTCCCACTATTGTTGTTGTTATGTTATATGGTTCCGGAACCTGTTTCAGCTATTGATGCTGCCCGTTGTTACTTTGGCTCTGTTGGATATGGTTTGGTTTTCGGGATCCCGGCTTCAGCTATTTATGCTGCTCAGATGGTTTCAGACAGATGGTCTTCTCAGATGGTTATTCAGATGGTTTTCTCAGATGGTTTTCTCTGATGATCATGTTATTTCGGTAAACCTTGGCTTGGTATCCTCGTAGGAGTGTTTACTCCTACACTATGTGTTGTATGATGAGTTGGTCGTTATTTCCAACCGGTATGGGACGGTTGGCGATAGGGAGCCTCTCATATTATGTGCTATATGCTATATGATCATTTGTGACATTGTTCCTTTATGTTTATCATATAAGCATGTAATGTAGTTGCATTTTAGTAACTTACTGAGATTTATTCTCACCCCTTATTTGTTTACCGTTTTAGATAAGAAGGAGTCCAGGGAATAGGTCACAGCACAGGGAGGACGTCGGTAAAGAGATCTTTGGTAAGACTTTTGGGAAGTGATGTGTATAAAGGATACATTATGTAAATGTAATACCTTTAGGGTAGTGTACCCGTGACTCAGTTATTTGTATCATCTCTTTTAGTAGGTGTTCGTGTTTGTAAATTTTATAAGTAAAGTTTGTTATAGCCAAGTGGCTAAGTACTCATTTGAGAAAGTTTGTTTTGTGACTTAAAGACATGTTTTGGTAACGTGTTGGTTGTGTGAACCTTTTTATGAAAATATATTTCGAAAAATTTTCTTAGAGTTGCTTTACGACGTCTTCCTCGCGTGTCCCGGGCGTGGGGCCAAGTAGGACCACGGGTCGGGGCGCGACACCCCGCCCCCACACACACAACAATAAGTAACGTAGTAAAGAAAAATACAAAATTCATCGTAAGCTTTTTAACAACCGGAAACTAAAACGACCCCACATAATGCTTTCCGAAAATGTAGCCAACACGCGACAAAAACGCAGTATCTATGAACACTTTAAACAAAAAATTATACTACGAAAAATTCATAGTATTCCACTATCTTGTTTAAGTAAATGAAAAATGTCGTGTTAATGCCAAAGCAGTAACATTGTATTCCACAATCTTGGCCAAATGCCATGAATACTAAGAAGAGCTCAGCTTCTAAGAAAGGAGTGAGTGATGGTGGTTCTTGTGGCTCAACTTCTAATTCTAAAGAATCAAAACAAAAAGGTCATGATTAAAAAAGAACGCAAAAAGGACCAATAATCCACATTGAGCCACTAACCACGTAATTCTTGACAATTGCCAAGCACATTACATTATGAATGTGCCCCTGCAGCAAACTCCCATATTGTAGCTGCCCTAAAAACCAACATTTGAGATAGCATTGTATGTAACCAACTGAGAACCCACCGTAAAGTAATCCGCCATCTAAAGTTGACATTTAAAGGAACTCATGAAAAGAATGATATTCCCATCCAAAGGCGAAAAATTAGAATCATGATCTTCCAATCATGTGAACAAACATATTGAAAACTTAGAAAGGGTTACTGACCTGTTTCTTAACAGACCAAGGGTTCTACCAGGGCCGGTCCTAAGAGTTTAGGGGCCATGTTCAAAATTCAGAAATAGGCCTTAAGACAGTTAATAAAACAAGATTATTTAACATATAAACAAATGTAAATTGAAACCCAAAATCAAATTATGCCCACCTTAAGAGCCAGAACAGAAGAGTAATTGGAGAAGAAACTCTGAAATCAGACAGAACAACTATTTGATAGATTTAGTTCACTTGCTATTGAAATCGAGCATAGGGCGAGTAGGTAGGGGAATAAGAAAATTTGGGGGATTTGAGATGGGAATTGAGGTTTTAATAGTGTAAAAAAAATATCCGTTGTTGAATTGTTGAAGTCGATTTTTCAAACATGAGGAGCCGGCATTAATTGTGTTGATTTCGTTGAACGGTTGATGCGCAAAGTATTTTTTTTTTCCCCAAAAATTGCAGAGTAGGATTTTTTATTAGGAACCGTAGCATAGTAAATTATGGCGTATATGGCTTTCCTACTTGACATCAATTCATTTTTTTTTTTAGTTTGACTATGTATTCCTAATGGGCTGTGTTAGATTATTGGGCTTATTTTGGAATGGGCTGAGGTAATTAACCAATAGTAATACATCAACACTAAAGAAAAATGGGCCTATTAAATTTGGGGGCCCTGAGCAATTGCACACCTTGCTCTTGCTCAGGGCAGGGCCTGGGTTCTACAAAATGTTCGTTATCAACTTGTGTTGTAATGATAGTCCATATGTGCAAGTGCATACCTAGTGGATGTATCTAGCACCTGAGTCCACAAATGATCTTACATACATTGATGAATGCTTTTATCAGATGAGTGCATACCTGAAAACCCAGATTCTTAATCCAGTTACCATTAGTCGCACTATATTGGAACACTGATACATCAATTTCATACTTTCATTCCAGTTTCGATTCAAAGTTCCACTGTCAATATACGAATGCGACGAATATAAATTCAAATTAATTCAAATGATTAATGATCTCAGAATACTGTTGAGAAATATATAACCAATCCTAACTAAACAATAACAAAAACAATCAAAGAAAGAAAGATTTTAAAAGTACTTCTCGTTTACCTGAATTGGTTTGAGAAACATCATTAATAGTTGACCAATTCTACAGTCACCCAATTGCATACAAATACATGACATTGAGACTCCAAAAATTAGGTTTGATATGCAAACAACAATGCGACTTCACAACGTGCGTATTATGTGTGTGTAAAATTGATTTCAAATATTTTAAGGTGAAATCAGATCATATATACCCACCGTGTTTTTTTTTCAATCTCTGCGGTTATTCATGAAGAAACCCCCTCATAGATCAGCAATCAACAAAGGGATTCCCTTACCCGGACTAAATTGATGCACCAAATTTATCTGCATTAATCCAACAAAAAAAAAAAAAAAAACGAAAAAAAAAAACGAAAATCTTAACAACAACCAACTTCACAATTCAGGATCACCTTTTAATTTGAGCAAGAGAAAGACAGAGAGCGTAGGTGACGGAGACTCCTTAGATATAGCAATTGCTCGATGGTGGGTTTAACCCGAGGGGTGGGGGAATGGGAAAGAATAGAGAGGATAAGAATCTGAGCCATTCTTGATGGCCGGAATCCGTAAGTGTGTTTTGTCTCCTCCAACGCGCATAGCAGATTTTCTCTATTCTCAAAACCCTCCGGAGATCCTGGACGAAGCTCCTAATCGTCACAGAGAAGGGAAGAGGGCAAACGGAAACCGCCAGATTTCAGTCCTAGGATCAAAGAATCGAAAAACAGATCCAACGCTTAGAATTAAAATTGAAAGAATATGAGTAATCACAGCCTTTGGATGGTGACGGTTATGGAGCAATCTCACCCATCCTTTGTCTAAAGTCAATAGGCAGTTTCTTTTGAGCTCTATTATTATATAGAGATTAAATGGACATTAAAAAAAGGTCACTACTGATAACAAGACAATGCTATATATGCTTAAATAAGGTCATGTTTGAGTCATTTGGTGTTCAAAACAACAATGAAAAATCGGAAACGTAACAGCTATCTAACGTAGACCAAAGGCCTTCTGGTCTAACGGTATGTGTGAGTGTGAAGGTCTTTCATTAAGGGAGATTCTGGGTTCGACTCCTTTTAAGAAGGTGTGGAGAACCATATCACCCATAAGGCTTAAGTTGTATGAATGACTCTAATCTAAAGTCAAAGTCAATTGTAAGGTTATACTCTGTAACGCCCGTCCTAATTCTTGTTAAATTCTTGACTTGCTTGTTAAATTCTTGACTTGCTTGTTAAATTTTTGACTAGCATATTTATATGCTATTTTATTTGAGTTAATTTATTAACTGCTTTAGAATATTAAGGTGATTAAATGTCAAAGTTGAAAGTTTAGGGGCCTTTTTGTCAAAGTTAGAACTTGAGGGGCCTAGTTGCAATTCTTGGAAAGTTCCAAGTATATCATGTTTGGTTGCCTGAGAAAGGCATTTCATTCTCAAACTTTATCGTACTCTCTCTGGGTGAAAAGCTAAGTTTAGGATTCTTCCTATTCTCGACTCCTCGAGCTTAATTATCCATCTGTTCGTGATTCTGATCCCGGATAAATATTCGTGGCGCTGAATAGAGCGTTTCCTGCCGATCAAAAATTAATTTGGGTCAACTTGATTTCGGACTAGGTAAGCTATTGACTCCCCCTTACTTGCAATAACATGCATATATGTTATTCCTGATACTTGTGCTTGTCAATTTCGTGTTTGGGGAAATTTTTGTGATAGTTGTAAATTTGGTACGAAAGGAGTATTTTTATACTATGTATACAGAGAACATGAACCTAAATCTAAATGGGTTTGTAAATTGTTAAAGAAAATTATACTCCTATTCGTGAGACGGTAAAATAGTAACCTGATTTAAATATTATTAGAAAAATTGTACCATTATTTGTGGTACGGGGAAATGAATGGAAGTATCCCTAAATGTTTATATTAGTATATTATAAAATTGTACTTATACTTTTGGGTCGGTGAAATAGTGAAATGGAATAAAAGAAACTTATTCTATTACTTGTGGGACGGTGATTAATTAATGAAGTGTCCCTATAGAAGTATTCTGAGTATGTTAAAATGCACTCTTGAATGTTAGAAAGTGTTAGTGGGTTTATACTCCTACACTTGGGACGGAGAATTTGTAAGTATAAAAGTCTCTGTTGAAATAAGAAAGTGTAATTGAAATAAGTGATTTAAGCTTATTATATGTCCTGGGTAATGTTAAATTGTGAGTAGAAGTTACTCCTATGCTTGGGACGGAGAACCTTAGGCCTGGAAAGAAAATTGGTGTTTGCTGAAAATTGTACCAGGCGCCCGCCCACTTAGGTACCAAGCGCCCGCCCATTTGACCAGAAGTTTTGGTTTCAAAAATGCTTGGATGAGCGGCCGCCCGGTCCCTTGTAGGCGCCCGCCCGGTCCCCTGTTTCAACCAAAGTGTTTTAAATCTAAATTAAATTGAAAGCTTATCCCTTGTTAAGGCATATAGCCTTAAGATAAGATGTCCTAGCAAGTGTTGTGACACCTTAGGGGTATCAGAAGTGAGTCTTGAACATGAATACTTATAAAACTCAAATGAGAACTTGAGAATAAGAGCAAGAACTTCTCGACTTGTCTTGGAGCCTATGTTTGTGCACCTTGAGGGCACCAAGTTAGTGTCTTGAGCTTGAATATCCTATATAGGAGATTATGAACTTGTAAGTATGAGTTGTATAGCTCATTTACTTAATTTGAACTCGAAGTATTCTTGGTCTAGGTTTAGGGTACTACCCTAGATGGCCTAGATGAGTGTTGTAGAACACTCTAGTACTGAAAAATAGTCCCTTTGTGAACAAATGAAATATGGACTTAAATCATAATTAAATGATAACTTGAGTATAAGAGTAGTAACTCTTTTATGTGTCTTGAAGTTAATGTTTGTGTACCTTAGGGGCACCAACTAATGTCTTGAGCTTGAATGTCCTAAGAAAAGGATTGGAAAATAATACGTGAAAGATGTATAATTCATCTACCTAGCTTGAACTTGAAGTATAAGATAATTAACTCTTGTACATGTTTAACCATCCACAGAAATGGATTGAGAACTTGGATATAAGATGATAAAATCTTGTATATGTATTGAATGTCTTGAATGTCTTGAATGTCTTGAATGTCTTAAGTTGAGACAGTAACTTGAAGTATAAGACAATAAAATCTTGTACATGACTTGAACATCCAAATAATTGGATTAAGACTTGAATATAAAATTATAAAATCTTGTACGTGCCTTGACACCAATATATGTGTATGGTAATAAACTTGAAAGATTCTTGATGTGTATATGCAAATCTTGCATATATTTACTTGATAGAATGTTACTTCTTGATTACTTGATACATGGTATGAATAACCGAAAGAGTTGGGATATGGGATTAGATAGAGAATAATTAACTCTACTACACATTTGAATTTGATACATGTATATTGGAAATGCTATGAATAAGCACTAAAGTGCTAGTGATTGGTTTTAATCATGTATATACTCAATGAAGTATATAAAGAATAAAGAAGATATCTTGTCTCTAAATGGGTTCCTAAAGAAAATAGGGACTAGTGTAATATGAAGATAATTCATATAATCGTGAATACTACGATTTAAGTTAATAAGAATAACTACAGAACACAATATGTGTTGGAAAATGTATTCGATTACTAACGATACATATACGTGAGATATGACTGTGACTAGGTATGATGTGACCTATTCTACTTCGTATTTAGAGTCTAAGGTATTGGGGCTCTATTTGATAGTAAGGGTATCGTGATAGACACTTTAATGTGTTAAACGTGATATGAATATGTACGTGCAAACTTGGCATGTGACAAAGTGATATAAATGATATACCCTCCTACTTGTTTGAGGTCTGTTATTAATAGACTCTAACTTGGATTGACCGTGTTATATGGACACTCTACGTGCCATTGTTAGATTGATTTGTCTTCGCAATGATTGCGTATGTATACTTGTATTCTCGTGAGCACATGATACATGATTACATGGTGCATATTCTCGTGAGCACATGATACATGATTACATGGTGCATAAAGACTGGTCCACTAATATGGGACTTAGTTCTATTCTCGTAGTTCAAGTAAACATCTACTTGTGCATTCTCGTGTGAGTCCAGCTGGCTTATTTGGTGCAGAGGGCTGTATAGGTTCACGCTTATCGCGAGAGCTGGGGCTTAAGTGATAATCGTGGGTCTATGCATTCGGTCTGTTTTTCCCTTACTACCGGCCATAGTAAGGGCTTAGCATCCTGTATTAGAGCAATACGCCTGATATAAGTGAATGCTAAACTCATGAACTCCTTGTGAATCTTGTTCTTGTGAATGACACTGGTTACCGGGTCTTCTTATATACTGCATAGCAGTCTCTTGATCTTGATCGTGGTTGTTATCAGCTATACAAGCATCAACAACAATGGTATTCTTGGGAGAAATAAGGAAGGATTCAGGTAATGATACGTGATAGGCCCATGTGCTTCTTGGTGAGTTGGTCTAGCCTCTCACACTACTTGACTACTTGTTACCTGATCATATCTTGAGCTTGATTACTTGTTGAGTTGGCTTAGCCTCTCCTATACTTGTTACTTGATGATACTTGATATATGATTACTTGAGTATCTACTGGAATTGCGTGATAACATGTCATGTAGTTGCATGTTAATAGCTTACTGAGATTTATCTCACCCTTTATTTGTTCCCCCCCCCCCCCAGGAAAGCAGGGGATAGTACGCAGTGAGGCTCGACATAGCTGGGAACGTACTCCGCAGGATGTTCTTGTTTGAGACTAGTGTCCTTTTACACTTTGGTAAGGACGATGTTGTATGAGTTGTTAAACTCAGGGCTTGTTTGGGGTAGACTTGTGTAGTACTTGTTGTCTCTAGACATCTCTTGATGCCAGATTATGTGCTAGGCATGTCTTCCGCTGTATGTAACCATGTTTGGTATTATATTTTCTTGGTCTAGAACTAGTTGTGAGCTATCTTAGCTCCTTACTCTTGAGTATGTATATCATGTCAGTTTGTTTCTAACAGGTATTGTTCCTGTTTCCCGTTAGTTTCTTGTTTCTTGTTAGTTACACGCACCAGGTTCGAGGTTCTATTAGGGGATCCCGGGACTTGGGGCGTGTCATACTCCCTCTGTCCCGATTTAAGGTTCTTAGTTTCTTTTTTAGTCAGACTCAATTTAAGGTTCTTACTTTACTTTATTACCTAAAATGGAAAATGAGACCCACTTATCATTCTCACAACAAAAACTCCCTACCCACTTTCTCTCTCTTACTTTACTTTTCACACTCACAACATTTACTTTTCTTAATCTCTTTGTTGTAAAATAAAAGTAGAAACATTATAGTGGAACAGATGGAGTAGTTTGGATTGAGAAAAATACCTTTTTCGTCCCTGAACTTATCTATTTTTTACTTTTTGGTCACCAAACCATTTTTTTACTTAAGAGTCCTCAAACTACGTTTTTTTTACTTAAGAGTCCTTCCGTCTATTGGCCATCCATATTGCCGTTAAGTATTGCTGGTGTGGCATGCTGACTCATCATTTTGCTTATTTGGCAATATGATTACATAGTTGGCAGTACACTGAATGATTATGTGGACTTACAAGGGTCAAAATGTTAAAAAATCAAAATGCAAACCAACAAAATACATCTCATAACAATAAAAGGCTCTAAAAGAAAAAAATCCTACCTCTCCTTAATCACTACCTTGACATCATCGCCACCACCTTCATTGGAACAGCCACCAGACCCACCACCATCGTCACCATTATCACAGTCACCGCCTCTAACACACCGCCGCCATCATATTCACCATTGCCACAAACCAAATTAATAGCATAACTATCTCATAGCAACCAAAATATGTCTGAAAATCAAATCAAACCACAATACTATAACCAACCACCGCTAAGACCAGTTTTGGAGGAATTTTTATTTTGATTTGAGTTTTGTCATTTTTCTTTGCATCTTTATTCATAAATTATGAACACATCGACTAAATAGAGTTGAGAACAAAAAGGTAAATTCAAGACCTAACAGATTCGAAATCCCCAATTTAACAACAAATTGATTTTGCTTGGGTAGATTCCAAAAAGTTTGACTTCAAAATCTGCTTCATTTTCTGGATGGTGCTGCAATACAAAGTATGGAAGTGAGGGCTGGCGAAAGAGATGAACGAATGTAAAAGGGGGAGGAGAGAAGACAAAGAATCAATAATTAGATCTAATTTCAAAATCAGAACTGCAAAGAGAGAGAGAGTGCGGACTGAGAAGCGATGGCAGACGAATCTGGAGAAGCAAGAGCAAGCGGCACATGACTTAGAAACTAGGGTAGAGGTGGACCGGCGCGGTGTGGGCGAGCAGCGATGGTGGGTGGGCGGGGGAATGGATGGAAGGCTTGGGTTTGAGATGACTGAGACGGGGTGAGAAAGACGATGACGAAGGTGTGGTGAGGAGGGAGATGACGAAGGTGGGGTCACCGGCTCATGGCCGTTGCCGGAGAAGAAGGAGGAGGCGGCGGCTCTGGCGGAAGTGGGGAGGGAGATAACTGAGACGGGGTGAGAAAGGCGATGACGAAGGTGTGGTGAGGAGGGAGATGATGAAGGTGGGGTTGCCGGCTCATGGACGTTGCCGGAGAAGAAGGAGGAGGAGGTTGTGGCATGGAGAAAATGGTTGAGTTGATTTTAGGGTTGAGTAAAATGGGGAGTAGGTTTTTCATTTTTCTCGTTTTTCCCTTCCTTTTATACCCTTCAATGTCATGAAATACATTTCATAGGTCTGCAATTTGAAGTTTTGCATTTTGACCATTATAAATCCATGTTATCATCTAGTGTACGCCAACTGCCAAATAAGCAAATTCAATGAGTCAGCATGCCACATCAGAAAATTTAACGGTGAAAATGACGGTAAATTGACGGAAGGACTGTTAAGTAAAAAAACGTAGTTTGAGGATTTTTAAGTAAAAAAAATTGTTTGGTGACCAAAAAGTAAAAAATAGATAAGTTGAGTGACCAAAAAGATACTTTTCTCAATGGGTTAATGACAATTTAGACCATAAACTCATATACCACCCTTCAAAATGAACCCTGATGTTTTTTTTTTCGCCAGATCAGACCTTGAAGTGTAAAAAACTCGCCAGTTAAAGCCTTTTTGACGGTTTTCGTTAAAAAAGATAGTTATGTAGCATGTGCATGCCACGTGATGGACGGATTGGATGATTTTGAAGTTGATATGTCTTTTCAGGGGCTTAATGGAAGTTCAATAAATAATTTTTTAATTTACCAATTTTTTAATTATCATTTATTAGTAATGAAATATAACGTTATGACATTAATCAAGTTTTTTCTAACAAATTACTTTAATTGGCTAAAAATAAATCAGATTATTATAAGAAACAAAGGGAAAAAAAGAAAAAAAAGGAAGAAAAAAAGGGAGTGTTGTTATACACACCCGTAAACTTATGAATACACATGTAACAGTGCATTACAGTGTTGTACCATCTAAAATTTCAAACATGCTACGGGTGTATTCATAAATTTTACGGGTGTGTATAACAACACCCAAAAAAGAAGACAACCTTTCCTCTCAGATCCATCCCTTATCCCCTCCTCCCCTTTGATTTTATATCCTCCTTTTTAACCACCATCTTCCCCCTTCCTCTGGTGACCACCTCTCCCCCTCCATCACCTTTTACATCCATCCGAACCCCTATCCCTTTCTTCATAGATCTAGCCAAACCCCCATTCACTTTCTTAAACAAATTCGAGATTCAGCAATTGATGATTGAAGGATGGTGGTTGGTTCCTTCAAAGAGACGCATGAAAGAGAATCAGGGTGCAGTGGCTCGGGTTGCTAGCTTGCTGGCTGCGCCTGTTTGAATGTCACCGGAGAAAAAAAAGAAAAGCCGAAATTGATGGAGACAGATTAGGGCACAATCGGATTTAGGTTTTTTGAGGAGACAAGCAGGTCCAATTGAGTTGATCTGGTAAGAATTAGGGCCGGCATGAAGAGGGCGGCGGCCAGAGCACTGAGGAAGACGAGTGGGGAGCAGGAAGGTCGGACGGCGATTTGGAGCGGAGGGTTCTTTGCGTTGGTTGACTCCAGATTGAACGACCCTTTTCTTTTGGGTGGTGTTATACACACCCGTAAAATTTATGTATACACCCGTAACTGTGCTTCACAGTGTTGTACCATTTAAAATTTCAAGCTATGTATGGGTTTATTCATAAATTTTACGGGTGCGTATAACAACACCCTTTCTTTTTGAGGTGGTCTCCCATGAGAACAAGGGGATCCGTCTCATGCGTGAGACGGGTCGCCCCATGACCCATGGGCCGAACCCGCCACGTGGCAACCCACCATTGGCCGAGATTTTTTTTTATTTTTTTTTTGAGTCTTTATAAAAAAAAAATCGGCTTTTCAGGTTTAGCAAAAAATAATAGTTATCATCTCTTAAAGTAACATTGTTCATAAGTAAACGTAATACTTGTTTTAAAAAAACAAAAAAGCTCGTTTTTACCCATTTTTTCCAAATGTAATACTAAATATAATTACATGTAACCCAAACAATATCTAAATGTAATAATCATCTATGCTGAAATATAATAGTGCTTTAGCTAAAATGTAATATAATGTGTATTTTAAATTTTATTTTTTAAAAGAAAATAACATTTGAAAAGTAATAACTTATGTATATGAATGTAATAGTAAGTTTATATAAGTAAATGTAACACTTTGATTGAAGAAATTGTAACAGATTTTTATAGATAATGTAATAGTTTTACATGTATCATGATAAATTTGACCCCATTGTAACTTATTGTTTGAAAACATATAGATATCTATACATATGTATTACAATTATGTACAAATACTATTACATATAAATAACACGTTTGTTACATTTTAGTTATAATAAGTATTACTTTTGACAAACGAAGAAAACATAGGAAAAACACTATTACTTTAAGAGATGGTAACTATTACTTTTCACAAACAGAAAAAAAACCAAAAATAAAAATATAATTTTCTTTTTTAAAAAAAATGGGCCAATGTGGGGCTGCCACGTGGCAGGGTCCTCCCATGGGTCCTGGAGCAGGATTGTGGGTCGGGTAATGGGTCAAAAAAATGACCCGTCTCACCCATGAGACGGGTTGGAGTGTTCTCACACAAGTTTTTGTCTTTCTTTTTTCTTTTTTGAAATTCTTATAACATTTTATTTTTAAACAGAAAATTAACCTATTATTTGGGAAAGAAAATTACCTTTTTAACCCTTTTAATTGGTGAACAAAATTGGTAAATTAAAAAAAAAATTGATTTTTTGTACCTTTTTGAAAAAAAAAATATAGATGAAAATTGAAAATAGATGATAATTAATTTATTTTGTTTTGAAGTTTTTTTTTACTAATACTATTTTAATTTTCAGCTTTATTAAGTTTGGAGATTTCATTAAGCCAGACATATCAACTTCAAACTCATCCATTCCGTCCATCACATGCCATGCACATGCTATATAACTAACTTTTTTTAACGAAAACCGTCGAAAATGCCTTAACTGACAAGTTTTTAAACTTTAAGGTCTAATCTGGCGGAAAAAAAAACCATCAGGGTTCGTTTGAAAGGGTGGTATATGACTTTAGGTCTAAATTGTCATTAACCCTTTCTCAATTTGGATTTTATATTCAGAATTCGTGAGCCAATGTAAAAGAAGGGAATTGCGTCAGGAGGATGCCATGTTTGCATCACAATTTTTCAGCGAAACCCATTTTTCCTCTGACTGGAAGGTTGTATGGTTCGCCCTACTTATATTGAACCGCCTAATAATTGCGTGAAAAGCTATTAAATGGTTTTTTTTTTACTCCGTCCGTCCCAAATGAGAAAATTATTTTGGGACGGGGGAGTATTAATCAATGCCTTAAATCTATTACATAATAGTGATAATACCATATGAAGGCTATAACTTGGCCTATAAATAGGCTAACACAAATCTTCCTAACGGATTTCGAACTCATGACTTACGCATGAGAAACTAACACTGGATACCGCTTGAGAAAGAGCTCTTTGGTGTGAAAAGGTATTAGATAACTCACTGTAAAAAATTGGTTTTGTTATGAAAATGCTACATTTATCAAACATGTCTAAATTAAATTATGTACTCCCTCCTTCCCAGATTATATGTCCACTTTTTCTTTTTTGTCTGTCTCAGAGTATATATCTACTTTCTAAAATGGCAAAAAATCTTTACTATGCATCTCACTCATTCTCTCTCCTACTTACTTTTATACTCACAACACCAATCAACTTACTATTCTCTTTCTCATTCTCTCTCCTACTTTACTTTTATAGTCACAACACTTACATCACTTCCACCATTTCTTAATCTCCGTGCAAATGAGAGGGTAGAAATACACTCTGAGACGGAGGGAGTATCATATTTGGTCCAAAATAGTAATTCCATTATTTCCATATGTTCTTAAATTAATTTTCATTTAAAAAAAGTAATATTTGTTCTTCTACAAGTAACTTTGTTCTTAAATTCTTAAATATCTTTCATCATATATAGTAATTTTTAACTATTTTTTTTATTTTTCCAAAATTAAATATTTGGGATGTGGATAAGTTAATATAAAATCTGAACTTTTCAAAATATCACTTAAATAAAATTTGACATTCATTTGAGTATAAATATTATTTTTGAACAACTCATATCTAAAATAATTAACGCTTTTGGATAAAAAGAAATTCATATTTCTCTTTTACGCTTAGCGATTTTTTTTAAATGATTCACTTTCAGTAAAAATTTGTTGCCCATAATTCACTTTGAGTAAAATTTGTTGCCCAATCTTAACTTATTTATTGAGTGCATAAAACGGGAGATATTGACAATAGATATGAGTAAACATCATTAAGAAGTAGTAGTAAAATTTGTCGTTCTTATTTTTTTTCAGAATGTCCGAACATTAGGCACAGTTAAACCGAGGGAGCATTAGCCATTTTTAAAAAAAAAAATAAAAATTCACTTTGAGTAACTAAGGTACAATATTTTAATTTTTCTCCAAAAATTACTTCATTTGGAAATAGTTTATTCTTTCTTAAATAATTTAGAAAAATTTCCACATTGAGTATAATTAAAATAAAATAAATTAATGTCACTTAAAATTTTAGAAACTGGAAAATCTTGGACTCTTAACTTTGAAAATGAGAGTAAGAAACCGGAAGTAATTACTCATTCCCAATTTTTTTTAAATTTATTTTGTTGTTATTACGAATGAATTTGAACAAAAAATTTAGATTAATTAAATTATATCAATGAAAATCTAAAACTCGTTATTGATATAATATTGTAAATATTATTAATAATAAATTTTAAATTTTGATTAAGATAATTAAAAAAAAAAAAACTCAAAATTTAAAAAAGTAATGTAAGGAAATGAAATGAGATTATTACAGGCAATGATGTTGAGCATGACATCAATGGCGATTAAATTAATAAGCAATCGAAATCGAATCGACCAACTACGGTCAACTTCTCTTTCCAGATTGAATCTGAAACTCTCCCTCCCTTTTCCTTTCCCAGTATAAAAACCGGGGCGTTTCATTTCATCTTCATCTTCATCTTCAACATCCAAATATATAAACATATTTCTTACTTACATTATACCATTTCTAAATTTGTTCCCAAATACTACCTCACACAAGCAACCTCACCCAATGGCTACTACCAAAGTCTATATTGTGTAAGTCTCTCTCTCTCTCACACACACACACACACACGCTCTTCGATGTCTATATTGTTGGCTCTAATTAGGGGATGGCAATCGGATTTGTCCACGTAGTTATAGGATATAGGACGGAGGGAGTATGTATTACTCTCTCTGTATAATTTTAGAAGTAACATCATTCTTGGAAATTAAGTCCCTGTTTGAATTCTAAGTGATACTCCCTCCGTCCCAAAATGATCTTCTCATTTGGCATTTTTCATTGTCCCAAAAAATTCTTCACATTTCTACAACCTAGGCTTAGAAGTGTCAAAACAAAACTTGACTAGTGAATCAAGTGTTCTTATCCTTAAAAAGTTTGAATAGTCAAATGTGAGATCATTTTGGGACGGAGGGAGTATTTTAAGTCAATGACCAGTCAGAATACTAATACATCAAAATTAGGGAGTTGACCATTTAGTTTGTCTAATGTTCTTTTTTTTTTAGATTCTTGATACCAGCTTGGTATATGTTTCTTTCCTGCATATGCTTCTTTCAGATTGCTGAATACTGCAATCTGAATGATTATTCATTTTTTTTCACAGTTAAGTGGAGCAGCTCATTGCTAAATATGGCCATAATTTGATGATTCCATTTTAGTTTCTAGAGTTGATTTGATCAAATTAGTCCTGGATAAATTCTGTGTTCAGACTTCTTTTGTGGGTTAGTAATACTCCTGTTGATCATGTTTCAGATACTACTCTACCTATGGGCATGTTGAGAAACTAGCTCAAGAAATCAAGAAAGGAGCCGAATCTGTTGAAGGCGTAGAAGCCAAACTGTGGCAAGTGCCCGAGACACTATCTGAGGATGTGCTAGCCAAAATGCACGCCTCACCAAAATCCGATGTGCCAATAATCACTGCCAATGAACTTTCCGAAGCAGATGGGCTTATATTTGGCTTCCCCACCAGATTTGGAATGATGGCGGCTCAATTTAAAGCGTTTCTTGATTCCACTGGCGGTCTATGGAGAACTCAGGCACTTGCAGGGAAGCCAGCTGGCATCTTCCTTAGCACTGGCACTCAAGCAGGAGGACAAGAGACAACAGCGTACGTTCCATGTTTCATACTCCATATCCGTCCCAAGTCACATAAATAGTTTTTGTGAAAATTTCTCTCCCCCCCCCCCCCCCCCCCCCCCCAAATATGCATTTTTTCCGTAATATAATGAAACATATAAGCAAAGGTATCCTTACAAATCAAAGAAACACTTTTTTGGGAGACGGAGGGAGTAACAGATTTTAGAGTTTACTACTTCTGAGGTTAATTTTGATGAATTTTCAGCCTGACAGCGATTACACAACTTGTACACCATGGGATGTTATTTGTCCCGATCGGGTACACATTTGGAGGTGGAATGTTTGAGATGGAGGAACTTAAAGGTGGTTCTCCGTACGGGGCTGGAACATACGCGGGACCCACGGGCTCGAGACAGCCAACTGAGCTTGAGCTTGGACAAGCATTTCATCAGGGGAAGCAATTAGCCGGCGTTGCTAAGAAGCTCAAGGGAACTGCTTAGTTTCATGTTGCCATACTGTGTGCTGTATATGTATTCTGCATTCTGTTACTGCAAAATTTTAGGATTTTTCATTTGAATTTTGATTAATGTCCATTTCAGGTATTCAATAAATTGTAGTAGGTGCAGTCTACATATATAGTTTGTTTCCATGTAAACTCATTTTTATAGTGTTATACCAATTGTTTTACTTCTTGCAAACGGGTTGCGGCAATGACTCGGATTCAATCTTTTATAAATTGGGCATTTTTGTTGGTTGGAAGGTCGAAACAGCCATAACCTTAACCTGAGATCAAACAACCATATGTTCAAAGTCTAGAAAATCTTGCTATACGGCTCTTGATCCACCTAAGATGCATCGACATCAACACAAGACAGCAACACGAAATTTTCAAAATAGTTCCAGCTCAAACGCGCGAGTTCTTTATTAATATGTGAAGTTTTGGCTTAATACAAAATCTTATAGTACGAATTCTCTCTCTTTTTTTTTAAATAATAAAAAGTAAATTTAAGGGCTTTAAAATCCTCATTTACAAGTAAAAACACTCAACTTACTATTTACGTATATGATTATGATTGATTGACTTGTAAAATTTAATGAAAACTAATGCAAACATTAAAACCTGATATTGAATTAAGAAAGTAAAAGAAAAGTGAAATTATTAAGAGTAAACTAGCAAAGAGCCCACAAATGGCTTCTTGAGCTCATGTTCTCTTATTATTTAATAAGGTCTTCAAGTTCAATCTGAATCTGCCAACTATGGTCAACTCATTATTCCCCATCTGAATCTCCCCCTCCTCTGTCAATAGAAACATTTCTCTCATCATCTTCAACTCATTCTTCCCCATCTGAACCTCAAACAATGGCTACCAAAGTCTATATTGTGTATGTCTCTCTCTCTCTCTCTCTCTCTCTCTCTCTCTACTCATATATATATATATGATCTGTAAATAATGTAATTATGTTCTGTTTTCTGTTACTGCATTTCACGAAATCCCTCAATGTTCTTAAGCCGTTTCACTTACTATCAGGCTCCTGCCTAGGGGTGGCAAATTTGCCACCCCTACTCTTGCCATCCGACTGCATAGTAGTTTGAATGACGGCTGTTGGATCCCACTTTGAGGGTTGGCTCGTCTTTTTGCCCACACCACTCCCACTAACACGGTCATCTAAGATTAAATTTGAATCCTTGGACCATCCAGATTGATATGTAGTCGGATGGCAATGATACTCAATCCCGCATTCAAAATTTTGTGGGTCCACTCCGATATTATCAGACTAAGTAATGGCTAGTGATATGTTACTAGATCTTTCATTTATCCATTTCTATGTAGTACTCCATATTTGGTTAATGTACTAATTCAAAAGTCAAACATATATTGCTTCCAAATCTTGCTTTCCTATAGCACATTACATAACCAGTGTTTATGTTAGTATTATGCATCATTTCACAATTTTATTAAAATGTGGCTATGCATCCAGTGTCGGAATTATAATTAGTTGCTAATGATTCAATACAATCTAGTGCTAATTCGGCCTTCCGCATACCTTTTGTGAGTTAGTAAAGGATGTTGATCATGTTTCAGATACTACTCTATGTATGGACATGTTGAGAAACTAGCCCAAGAAATCAAGAAAGGAGCTGAATGTGTTGAAGGTGTAGAAGCCAAACTATGGCAGGTATTATTCCCCAATTTTTCCATGTTTCTTTGACTGCGCTATGTCAGCCACAACTAAGGCATTCAATTGTTAAGACTTGATCAAATCGTTAAACTGAAATATAGGTGCCCGAGACGTTGTCAGAGGATGCACTTGGCAAGATGAGCGCCCCACCAAAAACCGACGTGCCTGTAATTACTGCTAGTGAACTTGCAGAAGCAGATGGGCTTATATTCGGCTTCCCCACCAGATTTGGAATGATGGCTGCTCAATTTAAAGCGTTTCTTGATTCTACTGGTGGTCTATGGAGAACTCAAGAACTTGCAGGCAAGCCTGCTGGCATCTTCTATAGCACTGGCACTCAAGGAGGCGGTCAAGAGACAACACCGTGAGTTTCATATATATACTATTACTAATACAGAACTACTGATATTAGCAATGTCACGTAGCAGTGTCTGGTGAAAATTTCCCGCCTAAAACAATTGCTACTTTGTCTTCCTGATAAATTAATTGATGCTTATAATTTTACGTTATATAGTAAGATAGTAAATAACATACTAATACTAATTTATTTATTTTGAATATGCAGACTGACAGCGATTACACAGCTTGTACACCATGGTATGGTGTTTGTACCTATCGGATACACGTTTGGAGGGGGAATGTTTGAGATGGAGGAAATAAAAGGCGGTTCTCCTTATGGGGCTGGAACTTATGCTGGAATGGGGTCGAGACAGCCTTCTGAGCTTGAGTTGGCTCAAGCGTTGCACCAGGGCAAATATTTCGCGGGCATAGCTAAGAAGCTGACTGCTTGACTTTTCGATCCCATACTGATACTGCATTGCCAGTTGGAAAACCTTTTTTTTTTTTTTTTTTTTTCAGGATTTCAGCTTTGAGTTCAGATTTAATCCATTTCCTGCATTAAATTAATTAAGGTGGTGTTTGTTTTTTTTAAAATAACATGTGTTGAATTCTTAATCTAGTCTGAAATAATTGTTACAGTATATCTTTTCTTTTTTCTTTTATGGAAAGAGATATTTTCATTTAGAGATTTTAGAGCATTTTGTAGGAGATAATTGACACTGTTTTTCACTGGATAATGTATTTGAAATGAACTGGCCTGTGGGCGGGTTGGTGTAGCAGTAGTCTCATATGGCCCATATAGTTCTTATGGGCCACAATATTAGGTTTGACCTATGGAGTGTGTGTAATTCTGGTCCAACCGAACGTGATATAACGTTACGAAAAATAAAAAGGCTCATTTGGTTGAGTCCAAATCCTCTGTGCCACTTCGTGTACCATTTCATTTGCTACAAGTTAGGGATGGCCAAACCGAACCGGAACCGGGCCGGAACCGGAAAACTGGACCGGAACCGGAAAACCGGACCGGAACCGGATCAAAAAAGCTCGGAACCGGGGCAAACCGGGGAGGAAACCGGAACCGGACGAACCGGAACCGCAAGGCATACGGGCCGGTTCAGGGTCACATATATGCCGAACCGGAACCGTACCGAAAATCCCTTGTTTTTCAATAATTTTAAAGGGGGGGGACCGAAATCGTACCGGAACCGGACCGAACCGAAACCGGATTGTGCCAAACCGGAACCGGGGTAAGCGCGGGCCGGTTAAGGGTCACCCTTTTGCCGAACCGGAACCGGGCCCAGAACCGGTTTTGGCCATCCCTACTACAAGTGATCTAATAGTTTACATTTATTGAGATTGGTATTATTGTAATATCATTCAAACATTTGAATTGTTAGATTACAAGTGGTACATGGAGTGACACACAAAAGTGGTACAGGAGATCCCAACTCATTTGGTTTGGTCCGGTCCATCATAATTGCCATTTTTATTTTATTTTTATGAATTTGTTACGTTTAGACGGTTTAGTTTAGTTTACTACTACCTTCGTCGCAGAGTATATGTCCACTTTTTATTTTTAGTCTGTGACATTTTTAGTCTGTCACAGAGTATATGTCCACTTCTTAAAATTACAAAGAATCTTTATTATTTCTCCCGCTCATTCTCTCTCCTACTTACTTTTATACTCACAACACCAATCAAGTCACTATTCCCTGCCACTCATTCTCTCTCCTACTTTACTTTTATACTCACAACACTTAAATCACTTTCACCATATCTTAATCTTCGTGCAAATGGGAGGGTGGACATATACTCTGGGACGGGGGAGTAACTTTCATAATTATGATATTATATACTCCCTCTGTCCCTAAATGTTTTTTTTCGAAATTTTTTTCACTTGTTTCTTTATACGTGCAAAACTAAATGTTTGGAAATGAGATTACAACATTATATATGAATTTTTTCCTCCAAAGTATACAAAAAATTGACATTTTCATATGTCCCTTAAAATGAAATTTGGACACTCATTTAGGGACAGATGTAGTATTTAATTTGTTCGTATCTGTATGCGACAATGCCGAAAAAGGGAATTTAATTTGATCTTGAATTGTTGAAAACACTCCTTATCTACCTTTCCATTAAGTCAAAAGAGTAGGTTTTGCGGGAAACTAATTTTTCCATAAGTTATAAAAACGTTCATTTTTTAATATTAGTATTACCCTTAAATGTTGTGGAACTGACCCTTCCCAACCCAACACCCAAGCAAATCACAAGAAAACCCCGGCACCACAAACAAGCACAAGAAATAAGAAACCAAAGCAAAAGACAAAACGAACACAAGAAATTGTTAACCCAGTTCGTCAATATGTTTGACTACGTCTGGGGGCACTACCAAGCCAGGATCTTGCACTATAATATGTAAATATGGAGTTACAATGAGTATGGGGGCGGAACATTGCTTATATAGGCAACCTAGAATAAAGACCTAACCATAGGAGGACAATAATTTCCGAAAATCTGGAAAAAATCGGCTAAAACACGGAACTGACCCGACACCTGGGCGGTCGCCCACTTTGCCTATGGGCGGTCGCCCAAAAAACACTTCCTGCCGATGGACCTTCTGATTAAGTGGGCGGTAGCCCATCATCACCCTGGGCGGTCGCCCACGTCGACAGTCCTCTCCGACGTGATTTTCTCTTTTGCTCCGAATCCTAGTTCCCAGTTGGTCCTCTACTCCAACATTAAATACTAAACCTTAAACCTTAAACTCAAATTGAAGCATATTTTGGATCGAGATGATAGCTTCTCACATGGGAGCATATAGGAAAGTCACAACTAAAAGCTACATTCACTATAAAGTGAATGACATATATAATTTCCAAAATGAAAGTAAATACATATGTCATCCAGTCATCCTTCTTAGATGAAATAAGATTTCAAAATTAAGATATAAAATAAGATTAAAATTAAAAGCTTTTAGAATCTACCATGCACCATCAATCAGCTTTCAAGGGATCAGATTCAAAGTTTCCTGGGGAAGAAGCCCTTTTGATGTCAAAGACAAATATTGATAAATATGTACAATTATTTCCATATTTAGTTAGCATCAAAAGAACAAAAAACAAAACCACATTTCAATCTAAAGTCTTCTCAAAGCAATACAATGATGCCTATGAGCTTTTTCCTTTCCTTTTTGTTTAATCTTTGTTTAATTTCCCTTTCTTTAGTTACAACAAATTAAATATCCATCATAAAATGCAAATAAAATTCCTTTTATAATAATCAAAAAGAATAAGAACAAGAACAAGAGGTAAAGGTCTGCCGGTCCGGATATGCTCGATGGTAAGGTCAGGAAAAAAGAATTTAAAGCATGGGAGCTAAAATATATCACTCCAAAAAAATTTGAGAGGTATCAAAGTACTTCCTTTATTATGTTTAGTCACTTGTCACGAGGATTTTCATATATTCCATATATATCTGGTGTATTATAAGTGTCACACTCTTTTTTTTCTTCTCCCGTAAAGTTTATCGTGTTTCTAAATAAGAAAATGGTATTAATAGCTGATGGAGATCAACATATTAGGGATAATTTTAGGTTTTTATTTTAATTATTTTCTATTTAATTGTAATTTTCGGAATTATATTTAGATAGGTTTTAATTTCACGTTTAAAAGTAGATTTAAGCTTTATTTTGTTATTTTAGGACTCTAGTAGGTTAATATATAGATTAGGGTTATTTTTAGGAGACTTTGACTTGTTTCCCAAGTCTTAGGAGGCTTATAAAAATTAGATGAGGTGGTCTCCCATGAGAACAAGGGGATCCATCTCATGCATGAGACGGGTCGCCCCATGACCCATGGGCCGAACCCGCCACGTGGCAACCCACCATTGGCCGGAAAATTTTTTTTTTTTTTTTTTTTTTTTTGGTTTTTTTTGAGTTTTTATATTTTTTTTTTCGGCTTTTCAGTGGTTTAGCAAAAAATAATAGTTACCATCTCTTAAAGTAACATTGTTCATAAGTAAACGTAATACTTGTTTTAAAAAAACAAAAGCTCGTTTTTACCCATTTGAAAAGTAATAACTTATGTATATGAATGTAATAGTAAGTTTATACAAGTAAATGTAACACTTTGATTGACGAAATTGTAACAGATTTCTATAGATAATGTAATACTTTTACATGTATCATGATAAATTTGACCCCATTGTAACTTATTATTTGAAAACAAATAGATATCTATACATATGTATTACAATTATTTACAAATACTATTACATATAAATAACACGTTTGTTACATTTTAGTTATAATAAGTATTACTTTTGGCAAACGAAGAAAACATAGGAATACCACTATTACTTTAAGAGATGGTAACTATTACTTTAAGAGATGGTAACTATTACTTTTCACAAACCGAAAAAAAAACCAAAAAAAAAAAAAAATTGGGGCCAATGAGGGGCTGCCACGTGGCAGGGTCCCCCATGGGTCCTGGAGCAGGGTTGTGGGTCGGGTAATGGGTCAAAAAAATGACCCGTCTCACCCATGAGACGGGTTGGAGTGTTCTCACACAAGTTTTTGTCAAATTAGATTATGTTTAATTCCGAAAATCAGTTTATTGATGAATAAAATTTGATTGAGCGTTGCTCTTTTGTTAAATCTGAAAGTTTGAGTGTTTCTCCTTTCGTCCAACTCTTAGTATTGATTAAATTCTACTAGTGTTGAAGGATCAGTTACTTGTATTGATTAAATTCTACAGTAATTGATTATATATCCCAACTTTAGTATTGATTAAATTCTGCTAAGTTGAAGATCGTTTACGAGTATCGATTGAATTCTACCGTATTCAATTATCTATCTCTCTTATGCTTCCGCTTGCCTACATCAATATCAAAACTACTTCTTTTCATGTTTTGTCACTTGACGTCGGGATTTTCCAATGTATATTAGCTTATCGGCATATTTCAATATATTTGATTAAGTTCTTGAAATGATATTCATAATTTATTTATGTAACATTGATGACGCCAAAATCTGGTTGGATCAGCCTTCGTCTAGCGGGTCGGATAATCTCAGCAACAGTTCTTGATGGCCGGATCTGCACACAAGGAACACACGTAACTACACCGGGGCTTCACCGGCGAAGGCCCTCCGGTGTAAGAATAAGGATATGGGTGATTAGAAATAGAGAAATCAATTGACTAGATTAGAGCCAAAAGTTCATTACCCGTTTCCTGTGTAGAGGACCTGTTTATATAGGCGTGGGTGAATGAGTCCTGGCTTGTTAGAGAAGCTAGGATGCCCGTGTTGATGTAGGAGTCGCATTCCTTGGAGATAGACTCCTGATAAGGATGGACGATATCCTGTTATCTGGTATAAGAGAGATATCCTTGTTTAGATAAGGATTCTTCAGTGTCAGAGTTGCAACATAACTCTGTAAGAGGTTTCCCAACGATAATGGGAGGTTCATGATGTAATTCGGCCCGTCATCTAACTCGGCTCACCATGGAGGCCGGCTAGGGATTAGGCTTCTCGGACTCGGCCTAGGCAAGGACTGCCTGCTCGGCCTTACTGACGTCGGCCTATAAACATGGGCTCGTGAGTGGGCCTCTCGGTATAGGTCCATTAGGTACGCTGGGCGTCCGGGTTCCCATCTACCAAGTCGGTTTATGTCGTTCAGTGGCCCCCGAGTTTCTATCTCGGCATGCCGAAATATAAATTGTTGGGTATTTAATTTCTGGTTGATTGATGTGACAGTTGTAGCCGCCAAAATCCCCGTTTTGATTTGCTGATGCCAATAGGATTTAATGCTAATTGAATCATTGTTCTTCTTGGAATGGGGAAAACTCCGGTTGGATTCCAAATATGAGTAATATTAATTACCCCTCAACTAACTCCCTCTTAAGTAATATAAATAGAGGATCTGTGTTTTAAGTTCTCATATTATCCTTACCCTCTTTTCTTCTTCCAAGCTTTGTCCATGGCCAAAAGAGAGTATGATAATGCTTTCCCAGAGGAATACGATTCAGATGATGATGCGAAAAACTCGCCCGTCCCAAATGACCAAGAGTCTACTGACAGCTCCTCACTTCCCCCTGATGATCACTATCTGGATGGTGAAGACTCGGATAATAGCAATCGCGAATGGGAGGAGCCCATCGTCGAAGGTAGTGATGAAGATTCAAGCGACGATAAGGATAGCAGCTCCAGCGAAGTAGATGAAGAGGACGAAGAAGAAGAAAGAGACTTCAAAGCTTTCCAGGAAGAGATGGAGTGGTACCGAAAGAACCAAAATAAATAGCTTCATGCTGGCCCAATGATAGTAGTAACCCTTTTTCTCTTTTTCTTTTTTGTACAGGTCAAGCCCCCGGCCTTGCTGTGGGGGTCTTTTGTTGAATATATATATATATTGGGGTTCTCTCCTTTGGCCTCCTTGCTCTGTTTTTGAGTTCTCTATGTTTCGTATGACCTTGAATTTTTTTTTTATCATTACCTTATACACGATGTTGCTATAAAGTAATGCCGATCATCCGATCCTAGCCGTCATGTCGGCATGAGAAACATTTGCACCTGTCGTTCAACCATAACTTCAATCACCGCCCGACATCGACTTGACCTTTCCTAATCTCGATTTCGTCTCGTTCTTGGATACCACTAAGGATGTCGGTCCATCGTAGGGGCGTCGGCTACACCTATGTGCTGGACCCTTCAATGTCGACCCAGGCATCCGAAAAGTGTGATTTTTGAAGCCGACTGGCATCCTTGTTGTTGGTCTCGTCTTAACACGTGTTGATCTAGCACTGGCAGTCTGCTTGTGTTTCTCAAACGGCGGTTGAGTCACTTCAATCGTTCGTCTGCTCCTTATGTTTTATTGGTGCACGTGTCCCATTAATGGGACAGTCACCTCGAAAACGCGGTCCATTAAATATGAATCATGATGAGTTAGTGGGAGTACGTGCTGCCCATGGGTCGCGGGTCAGGTCCGACTTAAACCCGGACCCATAATTTCCGACCCGACGATATATACTCCACAATAAACCCTTGAAAATATTCTTACTTTCCAATTCTTCACCTGCGTAGTGTGGCTGCCGCCGGCGAATCAAACAAGGACTCTGATTTTGGAGCGATTCCCCTCAATCTGCTTCGATTGAAGTGCTTAAGGCGACCCCTCGACTAGCTCCCTCCGATCCCTTTCCATTTTTAAGGTATTCTCTACCCTTCCTTTTGTTGATTTTCCACATTTGGGGTTTCAAGCATTTCTTTGAGGGCTTTATTGCTTCGTCCGCCACTGTTCTTACTTAGCTTTATTTCTAGAACTTTCACCTCTTCCCAGTGTCTGGACCTCTGATTTCGGGTGAAAATCCCTTGTATGGTTGTTATCAAAGAAACAATAGGATTTACATTAAATCAAATGGGCATTGGAATATGCTGTCGTTATTAGCCGTGGGGGATATCCTGTACTTGAGGGGGTCACCTAGGGAAGATCTGAGGTATCCATCTGGCCTTTATGCCCCGAGGGTTAGGGGGAAGACGATGCCGATATGATTGTCTTCAATAACGAGGATAGAGTCCTTGACCATATTTATTTATTTTATGTAAAAGACAAATCCTTGATTCGATCTCGTCTTGAGGGAGTAACCTCCTCGGTCCCAGTAGTCAATTCGGGGGGGAATACGGCCTTACCAAGGCTTCTCGATGAGTCTAACCCCTCTGCTTCTTCTACAGGTATGGCCGGGGAGAGCACCTCCGATAGGATAGTGGACCGCTTCGATGCCGGTGTTTCCAGGCCAAGACGAGGTGCCAGTGTTAAGACGACTAGTAGGAAAGTGGGGAAGTCAGGTCCCGTTGTGGATAAGCACCCCAAATCGGGTGAAGAAATGATTGAGGCCCTCTATTCTCGGTATGGAGTGGATCGAGAGGAATATCGTTTGTACTATAGCAAGGCCATTCCTTTAGATACAGATGAAAAGATCCATAACTTTTACTACGACCAGGCTGTCGTCTCGTTCTTCTTTAAACAATTCCAACTAGGATTACGGCTTCCTCTTGACCCCTTCATTAACGAATTTCTGGAGTCGTGGGAACTGATGCCGGCTCATATTGGTGCTAACGAAGTCAGGTACCTGGTTAGTTTCATTGTCTTGTGTCGCAGTCTTAACTTCGAACCGTGTATGTCTGTTTTCGATCACTTCTTTAACGTGAGTTACAACAAGACTACGAGAACATTGACCATCAAGTTCGATCCCTCCAAACCCAAGATCATCACCCCAATTTCTGGCACAGTCAGCAAGGTGTCGGGGTGGAATTCCCATGTAATTAAAGTCGAGTCCCGTTTCGGTTGGGAGTTCGCCGTCCCCGAATACGCACCATCCCGTCCTCAAAAGGTCCATAAGCCTGAATGGAGCGACAGGTTGATCGCTAAACTTGAGGAGTTTTCCAACTTGGGTACTTTGGATTGGAATGAACTGGAGAAAGATCCACGCTATTATGTTCAGACCGGGTTGATAAGGGGTCCCCTTGACGGGGTCGTCCCCAAAGTTAATGTTCTGAGGGGGAATAGGTTCCCGGATTGGATCGTCCATCCCAATTTTGTTTTCCTTCGTGAATGTGTTCGTTGCCAGGAGAAAAACAACATTTGCCTTAAAACAGAAGACACTATAGGATGTAATCATCTAACCTTGCCTTTTTCCCCTGATCTTTGATGCCTCGTCTCGGTCTAATCTTTGTGTTTTGTGCAGTTTTGACTATGGAGCAAGTTGCCGAGATCGAGCTGGAGGAACTTGACCCCGTCCAGGCAGCGAGGTTGAAGAAGCAACGGTCTAAAGCTGCTGCCTTAGAAAAGCGCCATGATGACATGGAAGATAGGCAGAGGCTACTTCAGAACAAAGATGATTCCGCGGTGCCCATGTCAGACCGCTCTGCTGGGGAAGTTGGGGATGGGGCCGACGTGGTGGCCCCCGAGACCGAAGAGGCCGCTCACGATAGTCAGTCCCAGAGTCACGGTCAGGATACGCGCGTTGTGATTGAGTCGGATAGTGGGGGTGCTCATCATGGTCAGAAAAGATCCAGGGAGGAGGTTAGGGAGGTTCGAGCTCCGAAAAAGGAAACTCCCTCTGCTCATGATTCTGCTTTTAGCCCGGCCTTGCCTGACGATGAGGTGAAGAGTTGGGTAGAGAGGTTTGGTGGTGTCCCTATTTGTCGGGTCTCGATGTGTCGGTTCGTTCGGCCCTTGCTTTGAAAAAGGGCAGTCCGGTGATAAAGCGGGCCATGAATGTGGATACCATTGAGCAGTTGATTGCCGAGAAGCCCACGTCCCAGCAAATGTTGAACCGCAAAGGCTTACTCCTTAGTGAGGTAAAGCTCCTGGCTATCCTATTCTCTTTCTGCTCTATGTCGTTATTTATTTCTTCTTCTTCTTTTTTTTTTTTTTTTTTTGTAGCTTGCATCCCTTGCCCAAACCGATTACACCGTGTATCGGCACGCCTAAGAGTCCTTGAAGGAGACAGAAGCCGAGGTGTCTAGGCTTAAAGGCTCCATTGACGATCTCACCGATAAGGCAGTTAGCTTAGAGAAAGAAAAATATTTTCTTGGCGCGTCACAACGCCAGTCTCAGGAAGAAGTCTCAAAGATGAAGGAGTCTCTGCTAGCCACGAAAAGCGAGCTCGAGGATGAGAGCAAGCGTGTCGAGACGTTGGCGGGAGAAAAGGCTACCGTTGAGGAGAAGCTTGCTTTGTTGGAAGACCAGTATGCTCGTCTGGAGGAGAGCGTGGCGATCAAAGAAAAGCCGGCCGTTGAGGCTTATAAGAGTGGGCCCCAATTCAGGGCAGACCTGAGTGATAGAGTTGGCACGATATATAATGACGCCTGGTCCAATTTAACCCGTCTCCTTTACATCGATCCCGAAGTTGATGTACCATTGGAGAAGTGTGCTCGTCTTTATCATCAGGACGCCTACAGTGTTGAGGCTCGGGCCGCGCATTCTCTCATTCCATTTTCTGAAGGAAGTCTCAGGGTTATCAAGGCGATGGATCGTAAGGCCAACAGGCCCGTATGGGAACCTCCAGAGCTGGCGCCTGATAACTTTGAGAAATTGCTGGAGCGAACTGAGGATGAGGCCCGTGCCGGTGTGGATTAATCTAACACGACTTTATGTTTGTCAGGTTGTAAAGCCGGTTTGGCTTGGAACAGTTGTTTTTTGTATTTGTCTCACTCCGCCCAGCGTCATCCGGGGGAGTTTTAAACACTTTTTGTATGTCTAAAGTATTCGTATGCCTGGACCCAGTGTTAACTGGGGGTGTAAACACTGTCTTGAGAAACTCGGTTTGAGGCGTTTAGCCTTTTAACCTGTTTAGTTAAGTACTATCTCGTTATCAATTCGTTTTATTTTATCTCGGTTTGAGATGTCTCAACGATCTGAAGTGACGAGATGTGATAGCTTGTTCAGGCTACGTTTGTAGGCCGTGGTCGTCTACCGTTATGGCCGTGTCGAATATACAGGGCTCGGTTCTGATACGCGAGAGCTTAGCATTCGAGATTATTTTCAAATCGTTGGGAGTTTACTATCCAGATTTGAGTCTAACCGTTAGGACCAGCTCAAGTCGTCTTATGTGCTAGTTGTTAGGACTAGGCTTTTAGAAGTTATGCGTAAGTGTGCTTGTCAACTTCGTTAGGGTGCTAGTTATTGAAACCATGCTTTAGAAGTCATGCTTTAAAAGTGCTCATCGACTTCGTTATGGTGCTAGTTTATTGAAACCAGGCTTTAGAAGTCATGCTTTAAGTGTGCTCATCGACTTCGTTAGGGTGCTAGTTTATTGAAACCAGGCTTTAGAAGTTATGCTTTAAGTGTGCTCATCGACTTCGTTAGGTGATCTCGGCGTTGTAAATAACGCTAAAACCGTGTTATGTACTATAATCAAAGCTTGATGTAAATAAAACAAAAGCAATTTTATTGATGAAATCAAACTAAGAAATAACTAGATATTGACTCTAGAATCTAAAGACCGAAAATCTGATAAAAAGAATAAATGGCTAACCGAGGTGCTACTGATAGTACTTTCTTAAGTGCTCGGAATGCCAAGGGTGTTTAAGCTCTTTTCCTTCAAGAGTTTTGAGCATGTAGGTCCCTTCCCGTATAATGTGGGTGATGACGTAAGGGCATTCCCAGTTTGGCGAGAGCTTATTCTGTTGCGCCTTCAAGTGTGTCGACTCAATTTTTCTGAGTACCCAGTCACCGACCTCAAAGGTTCTCTTTTTCACTTTGCTGTCATGGTAGGCCTTTGTTATTTGCTTGTAATTGATCATTCTGAGTTGGGCGGTTAACCTTTTTTCGTCAACTAGGTCTAGGTCCAGTAGTCGGTTGTACTCATTAACGACCTCGTCATAGTTGGTTACTCTGAAAGTCGGCAAGGCCATCTCGGCTGGCGCCATTGCTTCTGAACCGTAAGTCATAGCGAAGGGTGTTTCCCCAGTTGGCCCCCGAGTGGTTGTACGGACGGCCCATAAAGCTAGGGGGAGTTCGTCCAGCCACTTTCCTTGACTGCCTTCTAAATTCTTGGTGAGTGCTCTCAAGACCAGTTTGTTGGCGGCTTCGGCCTGTCCATTGCCTTGAGGATGGCTGACTGACGACTTCTTATGCTTGACTCCCAACCTATTCATCTCCTCGGTGAAGGCATCAGAGAATTGTAGGCCATTGTCTGTCACTATAGTGTGTGGCACGCCGAACCGACACCATATATAATCATGGATAAAGTTGATGGCGTTCTCTTCAGTGATCTTTGCTAGTGGTTTCGCCTCTACCCACTTGGTGAAGTAATCGACTGCCACAATTACATATTTGTTGCTCCCTTTGGCTAATGGGAATGGTCCAATGATGTCGACTCCCCACATGTCGAATGGCCATGTCGGTATGACCAAGCTTTGCTCTACGGCGGGTACTTTGGGTAAGTCGGAATAGCGTTGACATTTGTCACACCTCTTTACATAGGCTTGGGCATCCTCCCTCATATTTGGCCAATAGTAGCCAAGCGTGATGATCTTATCGGCAAGGGTTATGGCCCCCGGGTGTCCCCCACAGACTCCCCCATGTACCTCGGCGAGGAGTTTCTCGGTGCTTTTTGGCGCGACACATCTAAGGAGAGGTCTCGAGAATGACCTTATGTACAGGATGCCATTCCAGACTATGTATCTTGCCGTCTTCTTTTTGATCGATTTGGCCTCTAACTCGTCCTCAGGAAGCTTTCCCTTCTCCAAGTAGTCCTTGTAGTCGTCGATCCATGTCCTTTCCTCATCATCTAAGAGCAAAATCTCCAGTCTTTCATAAGCAGGCTGGTCGGTGTAGATGATCAAAGGATCCGAGTCTTCGGCTGTTGCCATCTTTGAAAGCAGATCGGCTTCCAGGTTGTATTCTCTACCAACTTGCCGTATATCCCAGAACTCAAAGTTCTTGGTTAGGTTTAGGACTAGGTCTTTGTACTTGGTCAGCATGTGGTTCTCGGTGTTGTATTCCCCTTTAACTTGATTCACCACCAGTTGGGAGTCGCTGTATGCTACCAATCTCGTCGCACCAAAGAATTTGGCTCTTTCAAGTCCCAGTATTAGGGCCTCATATTCAGCTTGATTATTTGAGGCAGGGAACTTGAACCTGATAAAGTCACGTGCAACGTGCTCGCCGGCAGGGCTAGTCAAGTAGACTCCGGCGCCGCTTCTATAGGGAACTTCCTTTTTCGGGTGGTCGCCGTATGTTCACTTGTAAAGGCGGTCTCGACTAAGAAGTCAGCAAGAGGTTGGGCCAGAAGAGTCTTCCTCGGCTTGTAGGTTATATCGAACTCGGTCAGTTCGATCGACCAGTTAAGTAGGCGTCCTGAGCTGTCCATCTTGTGAAGTATTTTTCTAAGAGGAGCATTGGTATAGACCGTGATGGGATGAGCCGAGAAGTAGGCTCGTAGTTTTCTAGCTGCAATTACCAAGGCATAAGCAATTTTCTCGGCATTGAAGTACCTGCTCTCGGTATCTGACATTGCCTTGCTGACGTAGTAGACCGGCTTCTGGATACCGCTTTCTTCTCTGACTAGCACGGCTGCTATGGCTCGGTCGGTTGCCGCTAAGAAGACGTACAATGTCTCACCCATGACCGGGCTGCTAAGTAGGGGTGGAGAGCCGAGATGGTCTTTTAGTTGCTGGAACGAGGTCGAGCACTCTGGCGTCCAAGCAAAATCCTTTGTTCCCTTCAAGGCTTTGAAAAAGGGGAGGGATTTTTCTGCCGATTTAGCGATAAACCTACCGAGTGCTGCTACTCTCACATTCAACCTTTGAACCTCTTTGATACAAGTCGGCGCCCTCATATCAATCAAGGCTTGGATCTTTTCTGGATTAGCCTCGATGCCTCGCTGAGAAACCATGAAACCTAGAAACTTGCCCGCGGTAACCCCGAAGACGCACTTGCTAGGGTTGAGCTTCATATCGTTAGCCTTTAAGTTGTTAATGGTTTCTTCCAGATCTAGTGTATAGCTGCCGATCTTGGTCTTGATCACCATGTCATCAATGTAGGCCTCCATATTCTGGCCTATCTGAGATTTGAAGACCTTGTTCACCATCCTCTGATACGTGGCTCCTGCATTCTTTAGGCCGAAAGGCATCATGACGTAGCAGTATACGCCGCCTGCAGCCTGAAAAGCCGTCCTTTCTATGTCGTCCTCGGCCATTTTGACTTGATGATAGCCAGAGTAGGCGTCCAAGAAACTGAGGGTTTTATGGTCGGCAATGGAGTCTACGAGCTTGTCAATCCTGGGGAGGTGATAGCTATCATTGGGATAGGCCTTGTTTAGGTCCGTAAAGTCCACGCACATCCTCCATTTGCCATTGTGCTTCTTTACCATGACTACGTTTGCAATAATAACGCACTCTTCAGGTTCATCTTCAACAGTCGCCAATATAACACCGATATGTGGCGTCGAGGTTGTAACCGTGGTTGATTTTGAAACCGTGATTCTTTTATCAGGAGTATCAATCTCCATCTTGGCCTTTGCTTTCCTGGACTTCATCACATGCTCCAAAAAATCTCTGGGCGATCCCGGGACGCACCCAATTCCAGCCGGGGTGGGGAATTTCACCCTTTGGTGGGGGAGGGAGGCAACCAGCCCCAACTTTCCTTGACTGGGTGCACCTAAGATAGCATGGTAATCACTGTCTAGATCCATGACCATGAAGGTGACCGTGGCCGAGGTTTTGTAGGGATGAGTGCCGACTTCCAAAAGTAAGTCGACGGTTCCTTTGGCATCGGCCTTATGATTGGTGAACCCTTCTAGCCTTCCATTATATGGGGTCAGCATTGTATCGGAAAGTTCCATCTCTTTAAAGGTGCGATAGTATAGCACATCTTTGGCCGCACCGGAGTCTAAGAGGAGTCTATCCGACTCGCAATTATCAATGCGGCCTGTGATGACCAATGGTTGTTCTCTCATTGCACGGTTTCCCGCCAACTCATTCGGAGAAAAACTGATCACTTCCTCCCTCTCATGGATCCAGGGAGGGATGTGGAAGACTTTACTTAGCTCGTAAATCTGCTCTTTGAGTTTCTTATTTGATGGAATTTCCTCTCTGATCACGCCTATCAATCTAGCCCGAGGTGGTCTGTCGACCTGGTCATTGTTTTTGTCTTCTTCCCTTGGGCGTTTATTGTCCTTGGTCATGAACTGGTTGAGCTTGCCTTGGTCGGCCCATTTCTGCAGAATCTTCTTCAGGGCAAAACAGTTCTCGGTGTCGTGACCGTTATCTCTGTGATAGGAGCAATACTTTGTGGTATCCCTTGGGTATTTCGGGTTGTCTTTTAGAGGCTTGGGGTTGGGGAGATCCACCAGATTCATGATCTCAGAGATCGGTTTATTGAATGTGGTGAATGTCTCGGTCCCCCTGGTCCTGTTTTTGCCTTTGTCGTTTCCCCCGTTGGTCCCTTGGGACGAGTTCCCGTTATGCGACTTGCCAAGATCTCGGTCTCGTTCCTTATGGCCATATAACGTCTTTTTCTTCTCCTCGGCGATGGCCGTAGCGTAAGCAACGTGGTACAACTCGGCTTTTGTGAGGGGCTCTCTGACCGACAATTCATAAGTTAGCTGCTCTGACCTGTGACCATTCGTGAAGCATACAATTATCTCCCTGTCGCTCAGGCGCTCCTCTATTGAGTCGGCAAGGTCCCTAAACCGGTTGTAGAAGCTTAGGGTGGACTCGTTTTTGCTTTGGACCATGTTGGCTAGGTCAGACAACCCTTTCTTCCTCGCACCAGCGGTAGCAAAATACTCCAAAAATTGTGATTTCAACTTGGCAAAGGAATTGATGCTGCTTTTCTCAAGGTCCATGAACCAGGACCGAGCTGCCTTTGTTAAGGTGCTTGCAAAGGCCTTGCACAGCACGTCATCCTGATTGGACACTAGGGCCATGGTGGCCTCAAAGGCTTGGATGTGATCCAGAGCATCGGCGTTACCGGTGTATTTGTCTAGATGTGGGAGCTTTAACTGCGGATTAGGTGGTGCATCCTTAATCCTTTGCGCGAAAGGGCGCATAGCATCGTAATCATTATTGGGTTTTCTGTGCCCCTGATTCATCATCTCAATGTTGTTGAGCCTTTCTCTCAGGTCGATAATGTTGGAATTATGCTCTAGGCCCTTGAGAAAGGCCTTACGTTACATCATTTGTTTTGGAGATAACAACCTTGGGTTATTATATGTTTTACATGTTTATTATAATAATCCCCGTCCCTAGAACTTATGAAGAACTAGTATAAGTTTAATTGATGATCATGTGATGATCATGTGTATTAGATACAGATTAAGCTTATGGGTACATGTTGATGACCATGTACTGGACATGACCCACCTATGAGATTTATGTCATGGTCAAATGTCATAATTAAATCTCATAATAGTTATATCATTGATATCCTTAGACCTGAGATTATTACAGTCTTCCACATGATGAACATTATGTTTGACGTACTCAAACGTCACCCCTAACCGGGTGGTTATAAAGGCTATGATTGGCATAATCGGATTCATGTAGGGAAAGGTAATAAGTCAATATGGGATTTGTCCCTCCCTCAAGAGAGATATCTGCTTAGGCCTCTCGTGGAGTGAGATTGATGAAATGCGTGGCCGCGCTCAAATGAATTGATGAGATCAATACCATTTGCTCATTATCAATCTACTCAAGATCGAGAAAGCATTGAACAATATAAGTTGACATGGACCATGACTTATGTTCAATATGATATCGTGAGACAAAAGGATTGTGATATATTCTATTGAGGATTACGAACTTCTTTAAGTTATATTAATTGGGTAGTCATGATGGCTTGCTAGAGTCCGCTCATGATTTATGAGTTTGACCTTGGTTGGACTCATTGCCAACTTAATATAATCCTATGGGGTCACACACAAAAGAACGAATTGTTTAAAGGCTAAAAATGACTTTTTGCTGGTGCTCGGCCGAGCACCTCAAAGGACTCGGCCGAGCATGAGAAACAGAAAGTTTTGGCAAAGAGGTGCTCGGCCAAGCACCTTATAAGACTCGGCCGAGCAGGCCCTGTTTGGGCCCAAAATCTGATTTCGTGTTTTGACGGGTTTTGACCTATTTCTCCTAAAAGGTTTAGGACTAATGAGTTTAAATACCTCTCTCTTAACCCTAATCAGTATGTATTGATATTGTATCATTATTGGTAGCCTCCATGTGTTTGATAAACATATTCTTGAGTTTAGATTGAGAATCAAAAGCTCAAGAACACCAATAAAATCATATAGCCTTTGAAGATTAGAAAAGCGTGTTTTCTAATGGGTCTAGCAATCCAGATCTAGCAATCCAGATCTAGATATTCGTTCGCGTGTGGATAAACATAGAGGGCGTTGGCATCAACTCCTTCAAAGTTCGTGATCCAAGTGTTGCGGTCGTTCCTGCGTTCGTGATTCGAAGAAGCGCGAAGAACAAAGATTGAAGATCTCAGAATTTTAAAGCTCCGTCACGGTTAGTGTTCTAAATTCATCCTCATATTAATTTAATCATCGTGATCGGATCAAGGCTTTTGGGTTTTAATTCCGCTGCGCATGTTTGCTCAAAACCCAACAGTGGTATCAGAGCCCCGTTCATCATGATTATTTTAATAATATCATGTTAATAATATAATTTGATTATATGTGTTGGCATGTTATTTGAATTTAGATTCTTGATGTTTATGTGATTTGAATTTTATGTATATATATGTGATATATGGAGATCATAAAATCGCACCGTTTAAATACGTTATGTGGGATTTTAAATTGCAATAATAATTTGATTATTATGTTCCTTATGATTATCAAAAATTAATTGGATTGATTTGTTGATGATCTTTGATTCATGAATAAATCGTTTATTCAAGGCTTTGATGAACATGATGATTTGATCATCATGAACATCAAACCCTAATTGAATCGGGAAAGCAATTTGAGAATTAAAATTCAAAAATTCTATTCTGACAGGCGTGCTCGGCCGAGCACCTCATAAGACTCGGCCGAGCAGATGAATCAGAAGGGTACAGATTTTAAAACGCACAGGTGCTCGGCCGAGCGCCCCAAAGGACTCGGCCGAGCAGAAGGATTTTGGACAGAATTTGTTTTTCAGATGGCTGGTTTTGGAAACCGTGTTTCCTGAAATTAATTGTCTTGTTTGAAATCACTTTGGATTGAATTTGTTTGTCAGATGGCTGGTTTAAGAAACCGTGTTTCCTGAAAACAAATCTCAAGGTCAAAGTAATAAATTGATGAGACAAAAGAATTTAGAATCGAGTTACTTTATGTAAGGGATTGTGGATGCCTTTTGGCTTAGTTTCGACCTTACATAGTTGTTTCTTCTAGTTTCTAAATTTGGTACGGGATTGTGGATGCCTTCTTGGCTTAGTTTCGACCGTACAATCGTGCTCTCAATTATGTGTTAAAGAATTTATCCCCATAAATCAATCACATGATATCATGGTTTAATTAATGAGAATAATTAAATCATTAACCGATGCTTTACATGTTATGTGCTCATTAACGTGTTGTATGCTATATGAGATGAACCTTCTTAAAATTTTTAAGTCATGTGCCAACCCATGATAGACACTTGTGAGTACACCGGGTATTTTCATGTGGGCTCTGCCAAAGCGAGGTGCATTGATTCTATCAGTGTATGAGCAAGATGAGTGAATGAGAGTTTCCTATGCGTCTATCATGGTTTGACTTAATTAGGCTATCAAAAGACAAAGTTTTGGGCCTAAGGCACAAGATGAGATTAAAACATGTTTGACATAAGATGTCTAATTAAATCTCATAAAAGATCTAAGAGTCACATATGATGTGATTGATAAAAGTTATCTACCTAATTAATTTAATTTTGAGCAGTATCGCCAAAGCGGACTTGAAATTAAATTAAAGTTGGATCTTAGCCCTCATAAATTATATTATACAATTATTGTATATGAAGGTTATATAATTTAGTGGGAGTATTTATGAAATACAAATAATTTATCTCTTAAATGATTGGTATGAAATATAAGTGTATATTTATTTGCATATTTGTAGAATATTATTTTAAACTTTAATTATGTTCGTTACTGCGATCTGTTCTTCAGAATGGAAATTATTCATGAGCTTAAGAATTGTTCTAAAGCAAGAATGGAAATTATACATTCTTAATAATCCTGAGTAACCTAAATTGCAAAATTAATTTGATTAATATGTTCCGTAGGATCATCAAAATTTAATTTGATTAACTTGTTGATGATCTTAGATTCATGAATAAATTGTTTATTCTTGGTTTTGATAATCATGGTGATTTGATCACCATGAGCACCAAATCCTAAATGAATCAAGAAATGCAATTATAGGATAAATTTGGAAATTTAAAATCTACCGCTTCTAAGATAAATATTTTGAGTTGAATTTAATTATCAGATGATTGGTTTCAGAAACCATGTTTCCTGAAATTAAATGTCAAGTTCAAGATTAATCTGGGATTGAATCTAATTTCAGACGGCTGGTTTGCGAAACCAAGTTTCCTGAAAAGTGATGTCAATTAAGAATTCAGATAAACTAAAATTAGAATCTTGAATTGTTCTTGATTGCTGAAGTTAGTCGAATTGATGAGACATTGGTTTGTGCTCTCAATATCTGAACTATCATGCGGAAAGATGATGACCTAAGTCGAAAATTCGATTTTGACTTTATGATTTTCTAAAAGGAAGGATTAAAAGCTAAAGGTAAGACAAACGTTGTCAAACCTAAAGGAAATAATTGTGGCTAAAATTATGACTCTGAATAATGCAATTTGGTAATGTGGCAATTTGATTGACCATTTAAAATTGCAATCAAAATTTTGGATGATCAATAAAAGGTGAATGGTAGTGAAACAACCACAAAGGATATTTATGCTATAAAATTAATCTTTCTAATTTTAATCATTGGGTATTGGATACCGGATTGGATCCCACATTTGTATAAATGTGCAACAATTAATAAAAGGAAAGACTACTTATAAAAGGTAAAGTTAATCTGCGAATGATAATGATGCAAGAGTTGCAACATTGTTCGTGGAACACTTATGAAGTGGCTTTGATCATTAAGTAGAAAGCATTATTTTGCTATAAGATAATGAAGGATATTTATTTCTTATTTGGAATAAGAAAGAGATTTATTTATTATGATTTGCTTTATCGTATTGTTAAATCATATAAATAAATCTCATATCCTAAATCTTAAAGAACAAAATAATAAATAAGACTATAACATAAATAATTAAATTCTCAAGGCATTATTTTTTTGATCAAATAAATGAGAAACGCATATCTAAAATTCCATGGGACGGAGTTTTAAAGTCATACGATTTTGAATCATATGATTTATGCAAATCTTATTTACTTGGATTAAGACAACTTTTACTAGGAGTAGTAAAAGGCTGATATCTTATTAGACCTAATACATGTCGATGTATATGGTTCATTAAGTAGCAATGCTAAAAGAGGATTTTGGTAACTTGGCAAAATTATTCAGAAATCCCGATTCGATCGTGATAATGAATAATTGAACCAAGAATTTGACAATCATCTTTAGGTTGTGAAATTGTTTCACAAATTAACTCCACCGAGAATACCATTTAGAATGATGTGTCTACGTGGAGGTGTAGAGCCTTATTGGATATGGTTCATTAGATGATAAAGTCAAATTGATCTCCCATTATTTATTTTGGGGTTATGTTTTGGAAACCGCTCTAATTACACTAATTTGAGTTCCATTAAAATAGGTTCAAAGGTACCATATGTGATATGGAATGAAAGAAAACTTGGTTTGTCTTTCATAAAGATTTAAGATGGTGAGACTTTTTGCGAAAAGACTTGTTTGGAACAAGCTCACACTTAAATCTAATAAATGTATTTTCATGGGATATCCCAAGGAAATTTGAGGATATTATTTTACTTCTAAGAAACAAATTGTTTGTTGCTTGTAATGGTACTTTTCTAGGTAAATTGTTTATCTCTAAAAGAATCAGTGGGAGTAAAATATATCTCGAATGGTTCGAGACCTAGAAGATAACATAGAACCTTAGATGGAAGTTGAATGAACTTTCGCAAGGAGTTGTGGAAATTCGTTCAAATTACACAAGTTAATTGCATATATGATAAGATACAATCTATAATGAGAAATATTGGATTTCTTATTAAAGAAAGTATAAGAGGTAAAGTTCATTGAGAATGGTATATTTACTTCCTATCAAAATGCAATGTCCGCTCCATTTTAGATTAATGGCCTGGAGTCATAAAATCTAAAAGGAAATCCATGAATATTAATCAAGTTTGGAACTTGATCTTTCTAACCTAAGGTGTAAAAACCAAAGGATGGAATCAAGTTTTCTTGGAGAAAACTAACATGGGTAGCAAAGGAACAAACTAATTAAGCAAGATTAAATGTGAAAAGGTTGACTCATATTTCGACTATGATAAAACTTTCTCACTTGAAGTCATGCTTTAAGTTATTAGAATTCTCATTGTCATATTTTCATATTTGGAATATGAAATTTGACAAATGGATATCAAAACAGCGTTTCTTAACGGGAACTCACTTAAGGATGTATTGGATACAACCTGAAGGTTTTGATAGTCTAGAAATTCTAATAAAGTATGTATGTTGCGGAAATCCATGAGATGGATTGAAGCAAGCTTCTTGGAGTTGAAACAATCATTTTTGATGGAGCGCTCAAATCGTTTGAAATTCATCAATAATGAGACTTGTGTTTGCTAAGAAATTAGTGGGAGCATAGTCTAATTCCTAGTCTTAAATATATGTCTAACATATAGTTCATTTGAAAGAGTTTCTTAATGAAAGGACTTAGGAATAAGCCGCTTATATCCTTGAAATTAATATCTATTGATATTAATCTAGGAAGTTGATTGGTTTGTGTTAAAGTACTTATGGAGACAATGTACTGAATTGTTCAGTATGCAAGACTCTTGGAGAAGAACTTGCGAAGTTGTCTAATGACAGTGTTCTTGGCAAGACTTAGTCTTAGTGGAAGACTAATGAGCAAGAATACATCATTAGGATTCCATATGCTTCGGCAATTGGATCTATCATGAATGTCATATTATGTACTTAGACGGTATAACTCGTATACTTGGAGTATGATGAGAACATACTAATCGTATCCTAGTGAAAGTCATTAGATAATGATCAAGAATATCCTTGTGTACTTGAGAAGAACTAAGGATGCATTCTTGATGGTTGTTGGAATGGGAGATGATCTAGTAAATGGTTACATAGATACATGCTTCCACATCGACAAGGATAATTTAAATCGCAGTATAAACATATGTTTAAAATAAGTGCTATTAGTTGGAATAGTTCCAAGCAAATACACTATAATTTATTCTACGAATAAAATTGAGTATTTAGTTACAAGAGTTGTAGCTAATAGAGTTGTTTGAATATAGATGTTATTAGTAAAACTAGAAATAGTTTATAGTGATACTAATCCAATGGACCTTGTTGTGAAATAACGGTTATTGCACAAGCTAAGGTGCCAAGGGCTCATCTATGATCCAAACACGGGCTCAGACGTTTCCATCTCTACGGGAAATCGTTGACATGGGAAGTGTCAAAAATATGCAAAATACCTTATGATGATAACAAAGACAATCATCTTACATGTGCTCACTTGCAAAATGATGGAGATCATAACTTAGCTCAATGGGTATTGGATACACGTTGATTGGGCCTAGTGCAAGTGGGAGATTGTTGGAATTATGCTCTAGGCCCTTGAGAAAGGCCTTACGTTACATCATTTGTTTTGGAGATAACAACCTTGGGTTATTATATGTTTTACATGTTTATTATAATAATCCCGGTCCCTAGAACTTATGAAGAACTAGTATAAGTTTAATTGATGATCATGTGATGATCATGTGTATTAGATACAGATTAAGCTTATGGGTACATGTTGATGACCATGTACTGGACATGACCCACCTATGAGATTTATGTCATGGTCAAATGCCATAATTAAATCTCATAATAGTTATATCATTGATATCCTTAGACCTGAGATTATTACAGTCTTCCACATGATGAACATTATGTTTGACGTACTCAAACGTCACCCCTAACCGGGTGGTTATAAAGGCTATGATTGGCATAATCGGATTCATGTAGGGAAAGGTAATAAGTCAATATGGGATTTGTCCCTCCCTCAAGAGAGATATCTGCTTAGGCCTCTCGTGGAGTGAGATTGATGAAATGCGTGGCCGCGCTCAAATGAATTGATGAGATCAATACCATTTGCTCATTATCAATCTACTCAAGATCGAGAAAGCATTGAACAATATAAGTTGACATGGACCATGACTTATGTTCAATATGATATCGTGAGACAAAAGGATTGTGATATATTCTATTGAGGATTACGAACTTCTTTAAGTTATATTAATTGGGTAGTCATGATGGCTTGCTAGAGTCCGCTCATGATTTATGAGTTTGACCTTGGTTGGACTCATTGCCAACTTAATATAATCCTATGGGGTCACACACAAAAGAACGAATTGTTTAAAAGGCTAAAAATGACTTTTTGCTGGTGCTCGGCCGAGCACCTCAAAGGACTCGGCCGAGCATGAGAAACAGAAAGTTTTGGCAAAGAGGTGCTCGGCCGAGCACCTTATAAGACTCGGCCGAGCAGGCCCTGTTTGGGCCCAAAATCTGATTTCGTGTTTTGACGGGTTTTGACCTATTTCTCCTAAAAGGTTTAGGACTAATGAGTTTAAATACCTCTTTCTTAACCCTAATCAGTATGTATTGATATTGTATCATTATTGGTAGCCTCCATGTGTTTGATAAACATATTCTTGAGTTTAGATTGAGAATCAAAAGCTCAAGAACACCAATAAAATCATATAGCCTTTGAAGATTAGAAAAGCGTGTTTTCTAATGGGTCTAGCAATCCAGATCTAGCAATCCAGATCTAGATATTCGTTCGCGTGTGGATAAACATAGAGGGCGTTGGCATCAACTCCTTCAAAGTTCGTGATCCAAGTGTTGCGGTCGTTCCTGCGTTCGTGATTCGAAGAAGCACGAAGAACAAAGATTGAAGATCTCAGAATTTTAAAGCTCCGTCACGGTTAGTGTTCTAAATTCATCCTCATATTAATTTAATCATCGTGATCGGATCTAGGCTTTTGGGTTTTAATTCCGCTGCGCATGTTTGCTCAAAACCCAACAGATAATGTCCCTTGTGCTGAATGCCGAGGTATGACTGGAACTGGCTACGCTTCGATCTCGGCGTCTCCTTTCACCTTGGATTGGTTCAAGGCGATGCCTTGAAGGAGTACGGCGAGGTGGAGTGTGCCGGGGTGGCGTGCGCCTTGGTGGATCCAGTCTGAGAGGTGAATGGCGTCGGGCGTCCCCACGACGTCTTTCCTCTATAATCCTCACTCCAGGGGATTCATCTTCTTGTTCTTCCCGACGGCGATTAATGTGTTCCCTCAGATCTTCATCTAGATTGGGTCTTCCTAACTGTCCGTCTTGGCGACTTACTCGGCTCCTGGGAGGCATATCCCGTCTACAATTTTGTAGGGGTTCCCTTCTGCTCACTCTGTCGTCCAGATTTGTCCCCCTCGTTCCAAATGGCTGAAGTAGGTTAGCTAAGGAATTTTCGGGGTCAAGATCTAACAGGGCTCGCTGGGCTTCAGCCAGCTATTGGAGTGTGTGAACGTTCTGTTGAAGCAACGTTCTTTTGTCCAATGGCGGCGGCTGTGATGGTCCTGCCCCATTATTGCGGGATCCTGTCCGTCGGCGGCGCCCGTATTGGTTAACAACATTGGGGGCCGGACCCTTTGAACGGGTATACATCCCTCCCCCTTGTGCGAGTGCCGTATGTCACGACCCGAAACCCCGTCTCTATTTTTCTTAGTAATAAATAATTATTTATTTGTTTACTTGCTTAATTATTTATTTAATTATTTATTATGTGTGCATTTGGCGTGTTATAACATTTTATGCCTAGCATTTAATTGATTTTGTGCTAGTATAGAATTGTTGAGTCTTAGTTGTTAGTAGGAAGTATTAGTTTTTGGGTAAGTAGTGTAGGAGGGGGCTAAGTGTAAATGTTTGAATTATTTCACCTCACCTCCCTCCCTCACTCATTCCTCAGCCATTTCTCTCTCTCTCCTTGGGTTGTGAAAGGTAAAACTCTCCTCTTCCTTCTCTCTTCATTTCATTCATCTTCCCCCCATTTCCTCTCATTGTTCATGTTATACCAAATGTCTAGATCGTCGCTAGGTTCGTGGGAAGCTCAATAGAAGTTGATTTGGTTGAGTTTGGATTCCTTTGAGGTAAGTTACTAAGCCCCCCTTTAGCTTAAAATTGGTCATTTATGTTTTGTGTGAACATTGGATGATGATTTCATGTTTATTGTGAAATTAAATGTTGATTGTATCTTTGATCATATTTTGTGAAATTTGGGTATTTGAATCCTCCTTTGGTTTGGGTTATTTAAATGTTGCTAGAGGAGTTATTTTAGGCTTAGAAGTTGTTTTGGCACTTGGGTACATTAGGAGGAAGAGTTGGTGTCAATTTGGGGTGAAATGGTGAGATTTTGTGTTTATTTCGGGTGGAAGAACCCAGGAAGAAGATCTGGGTTCTCTGAATACTCGTGGAGGCGCGCGCATCCCTTGAGATGAGGCGCGCGCACCCTCCTCTTCACCAATCTGAACTTGCCCGCTGTTGGATGGAGGCGCACGCATCGTTTTATCGGAGGCGCGCGCACCCTTTCCATTTCCAATCTGCCATTTGTGACTGATTATAGAGGCGCGCGCATCCCTCCCATATGAGGCGCGCGCATTCCCCTCCCCTGTTCTGATAATTTCTCGTTTCTCGTTCAATCTTCGGTAGGTCATAACTTTCTCACCCGGACTCCGTTTTAGTTGTGTAAGCTATCGTTTTAAAGCTCTTTCTGAGTACTTCGAGATGAACGGGTTTATTAAATGAAATGTCTAAGTATTGGTTGAGAGTGTTGGTTTGGGTCCGTTTGTGATCATGTTTGTAATATGTTAAGGTGTGTAACCATTGTACTCTTTTTGAGTGACTTCAAGTGTGATGTTGTTGTTGATTGATCTCTTCATGAGAATTAGTTTGAATCCTTTGTGATGAATTTGGCTTGGTTCCCTACTTTGGAATCAATGCCCTTTGTTGTTTCAAGCGAGTATTTATTACTATGTGCTTGTATAGAGTCCAGCTGGCATTGTTGTGTTTGTTTTGGGCAGTGATGTATATTATAATGGCACGAGCCGAGTCCAGTATAATGTACTTCACTGGTAACCCAGTTTCCCCATGTTCAGTGGCCTTGAGTGGGATGCCCCTTCCCGTGATCGTGGTTGGGATGAGCTAGCTCCTTCGGTGAGTATTCTAGCTATTCGCGTGGGGGGATTACTATGTGTTGTTTCTCCCACTACTGGTTGTTTTTGTTACTTGGTTCCGGAACCGGCTTCAGCTCGTTCGTGCTGCTCAACGGACTTTTCTCAAAGGATGGTGTTCCGTTTATAGAACCTTGGCTCAGTATCCACTTATGAGTGTTTATTTCCGCATTATGTGTTATGTGATGAGTGGACTGTATCTTTTGTGTTATATGCATATGTGACTGCCTATTGATTGTTCCTTTGTGATTATCATGTTGGCATGAAATGTAGTTGCATATTAGTAGCTTACTGAGATTTTATCTCACCCCTTATTTGTTTACTGTTTTAGATAAGGGCGTGCATCCGGGATAGGTCACTTATCACAAGGAAGGCGTCGAGGTCGTAATTTCTTTTGGGGTATGTTTGTAAAGGCTACATTATGTAAATGTATAACCTTAATGGGTAGTGTATCCGTGACTTGATCTCGTAACACCTATTTTGGATAATGTTGGTGTTCACTCTTTTGTATAAGTTAATGTAGGCCTTCGTGCCAAGTATTTTAGTTGTGAAAGTTATTTGAACGTTAAGTGGAGGTTTTGCACTCCAAAGTGGATTTCGTTTATCTTTATGATAGTTTTCGAAAAGTTTTTGTTAAATGTGATTTATGACGTCTTCCGTGCGCGTCCCGAGCGTGGGGCCATGTAGGACCACGGGTACGGGGCGCGACAGTTGGTATCAGAGCTAGGTTGTAGATAGTCTAGAGTGACTAAATGACCTAGGAGGGTAATCGAGTATGGAGTGAGTAACGATGAGTGTCTTATGCAGGTACTCGGTAATCATGGTCGGGTCTGATAATGAACAGGGTGGACCTGCCGAACATGGAAATGCAAGGGAAGAATCCCTAGTAATGTTTCAAGGGATATTCGAGGCGGCATTGAAAACCATGAATGATAACAACCGTAGAGAGGCCCCATTGGCTCCGAGGACTGGATTGGAACAATTTCTGAGGATGAAACCGACAGAATTTGATGGAGGGTCAGATGTGGCTACAGCGGAAAGGTGGGTTGAGTCTATGGAAAAGATCTTTGAGGTCTTACAAGGCTCCGATGAGGATAGGGTAAGATTTGCGACCTACAAGCTAGTTGAAGGCGCAGAGTATTGGTGGAAATCGTTGAAAGCTAGTTGGGAGGAGGCACGGGTACCCCATGTTTGGGAGACGTTCAAGAAGAAGTTCAAAGAGCATTTCATTCCTAAGGTGGACCAAGATAGGAAGGAGTCCGAGTTTCTTAGCTTGGAACAAAACTTGTTGACGGTGGCCGAGTATGTTGCCAAATTCACGGAATTGGCTCGCTATTGCAATTACATGGTTTCGACTGAATAAAGGAAGACCTCGAGGTTTGTCAAAGGGTTGAAGACCGTGATCAGAACCCAACTCACTTCCCACAAATTCCAAGACCTACAAGATGCCATTGATCGTGCCTACCAGGTGGAGCAGGACATAGTAGAGCATAAGAAGAGGACGGAATCAACAAGTGTAGCGAAACAAGGAGGTCAAGGGAAGCCACAACCTCATCGTGGTGACTCTAGAGGAGCACAGAACATGTATTCACTTTTCAGGGGAACTTCTCAAGGGCAACAGGGCAACAGGAATCAAGGTAACACCTCGGGGAGTCAGAATAATCGGGTTTGCAATTATTGTCAAAAGGGAGGGCACTCCGAGGAGAAGTGTTGGAAAAAGCAAGGAAAGTGCTTGAATTGCGGCCAGTTGGGTCACTTTCAATTTAGTTGTCCTAAATCGAAGAATCAGTCAGTTGGTAGTGGTACCGGGTCGTCTTCGGGTCAGAAGAGGGATGCCTCGGGCAAGCCCAAGGTACAAGGTCGTGTTTTCGCCATCAACCAACAACAGGCTTCGAATGCTTCTAACGTGATTGGAGGTATTATTTCTATGTTTAATAGGAGGGCACGTGCACTAATAGACCCCGGTTCTTCGCATTCTTATGTGTCTGTGCATTTTGCATCTCAGTTGTCTTCTTTGCCTGAGTCTCTACCTTTTGTGTTAGAAGTGTCTACCCCTATGGGTAAGAGTTTGGTGACCGATAAGGTATTGCGTGATTGTGATGTGCATATACGTGAGCATGTTTTACTTGCTGATTTGATATTATTGCCATTGCAAGATTTTGATATCATTTTGGGTATGGATTGGTTGAGTCGATACCATGCTACTGTTGATTGTTTTAAAAAGGTGGTTACTTTTTCTGCCCCTAATGCCCCTGAATTTTCTTTTGAGGCGATTCCTTTGAGCAAAAAGGTTCATGTTATTTCGTGTATAAAGGCTAGAAAGTTGTTGAACCGTGGTTGTGTTGGGTTTCTGGCCAGTGTTCTGGATACTTCGAAAAAGGTTTCTAGTGTGGAAGAGGTGAAAATTGTTAGGGAGTTTCCGGATGTGTTTTCTACGGAGTACTCTATGCCTCCTGATAGAGAAATCGAATTTTGTATAGACTTGCTTCCAGGTACAACTCCTATATCGGCGGCACCTTATAGAATGGCTCCGGTTGAATTGAAAGAATTGAAGGAGCAGTTATAAGAGTTACTTGATCGTGGGTTTATTCGCCCTAGTGTGTCACCGTGGGGAGCTCCGGTACTGTTTGTCAAGAAGAAGGATGGATCCTTGAGACTGTGTATCGATTACAGGAAGCTAAATCAGGTAACCATAAAGAATAAGTATCCTCTTCCCCATATTGATGACTTGTTTGATCAGCTACAGGGGTCGGTTGTCTTTTCGAAGCTTGATTTGAGGAGTGGTTATCACCAGTTGAAAATTCGTTCTGAAGACGTTCCCAAGACTGCTTTCCGTAGTAGGTATGGGCACTATGAATTTCTTGTCATGCCTTTCGGGTTAACGAACGCTCCTGCGGTATTTATGGATATGATGAATCGGGTTTTTAAACCGTATCTTGATACTTTCGTGGTGGTGTTCATCGATGACATTCTGGTTTATTCGAAGTCTCGGGAGGAGCACGAACAACATTTGCGAATGGTCTTATCTATTCTTCGGGAGAAGCAGTTGTTTGCGAAGTTCAGTAAGTGTGCCTTTTGGCTCGAGGAAGTTTCTTTTCTGGGGCACGTGGTTTCAAATGGAGGGATATCCGTAGATCCTTCAAAGATTGAAGCTATTGTGGATTAGAAGAGGCCTGAATCAGTTACGGAGATTCGGAGTTTCTTGGGTTTAGCCGGGTACTATAGAAGATTTATTGAGGGATTTTCCAAAATTGCTACCCCGTTGACTCAGTTGACCAGAAAGAACGTGCCGTTTGTGTGGGAAGAAAAATGTCAATTGAGTTTCGATGAGTTGAAAAGGAGGTTGACCACCGCTCCTATACTTGTGTTACCAAATGGGAAAGATGAACTGGTTATTTATAGTGACGCTTCTAAAGAAGGCCTCGGGTGCGTTTTAATGCAAAATGGGAAAGTGATTGCGTATGCTTCAAGGAAGTTGACTCCGAGTGAGCAAAATTATCCTACCCACGACATGGAACTTGCGGCTATTGTCTTTGCGTTACACAAGTGGAAGCATTATTTATATGGGGCAAGGTTTGAGATTTTTACCGATCACCAAAGTCTGAAGTATCTCTTCTCGCAAAAGGAGTTGAACAATAGACAGCGCAGATGGATGGAATTGTTGAAGGATTTTGATTGCACCATTTCTTATCATCCGGGTAAAGCAAATGTGGTCGCTGATGCCATTAGTCGGAAATCCTATGTAGCTTCATTGATGGTGCGTGAATGGAAAATGTTGGAAGATGTTCGAGATTGGGATCCTTATGAGTCCAAGCATGGGGCTATCTTTGCGAACATTAAGGTATTACCTGCCTTAATTCAACGAATTAGGGATGCTCAGAAGGATGATTCCGAGTTGATGAAGATTTCGAGTAAGATTGGGGACAAAAAGTTTGAAGAGTTTTCTCTTAGTTCTGAAGGGTTTTGAGTTATAGAGGTCGTTTGTGTGTTCCCAATGTGGGAGGAGTAAAGCGCCAAGTTCTGGATGAGGGCCACAAGTCGAAGTATTCTATTCACCCCGGGAGTACCAAAATGTATCGGGATTTGAAACAACATTTCTGGTGGAGTGGCATGAAGCGGGAAATAGCGGATTACGTATCGAAGTGTTTGACTTGCCAACAGGTGAAAGCGGAACATCAAAGACCCGCGGGGTTACTTCAACCTCTTGAGATACCGGAATGGAAATGGGAACATGTAACGATGGATTTTGTGTCCGGATTACCGCGTACGAGAAGAAGGCATGATGCAGTTTGGGTAGTCGTAGATAGATTGACAAAGTCCTCTCATTTTCTACCTATCGATATTAGTTATTCAATGGAAAGGCTTGCGACTTTGTATATCAACGAGATCGTGAAATTGCATGGGGTTCCAGTTAGTATTGTTTCTGATCGGGATCCTAGATTTACTTCTCGGTTTTGGCAGGCGTTTCAGAAGGCTTTGGGTTCCGAATTGAGGTTTAGCACGGCCTTTCATCCACAAACCGATGGTCAATCGGAGAGAACGATTCAGATTCTTGAAGACATGTTACGGGCTTGTTCGATCGACTTCGATGATTCTTGGGATACTCATTTACCTTTAGTGGAGTTTGCTTATAACAACAGTTTCCAATCGAGTATCGAGATGGCTCCTTACGAAGCTTTGTATGGTAGGAAGTGTCGGTCTCCTATTTGTTGGGATGAAGTCGGGGAAGCTAAGATTTGGGGTGTCGATTTGGTTAATGATTCGGTTGAAAAGGTAAAGCTTATTCGAAATCATCTAATCACCGCTCAAAGTAGAGATAAGAGCTATTCCGACTACCGGAGGCGAGACCTCGAGTTTCAGTCGGGTGACTTCGTGTTTTTGAAAGTGTCTCCGAAGGTGGGAATCCGAAGGTTTGGTAAGAAGGGAAAGCTTGTTCCAAGGTTTATTGGGCCTTTCGAGATATTAGATAGAGTTGGGAATCTTGCTTATCGTCTTGCGTTACCGCCTTCTTTAAGCCGATTTCATAATGTATTTCATGTTTCAGCGCTTCGTAAATATGTGTATGATCCGTCTCATGTGTTGTCAGAAGTACCGGAAGATATTGAACCGAATATGTCTTATGAGGAGAAACCAATTCGAGTGATTGATACTAAAGTACAAGAGTTGAGGAACAAGAGCATTGCCCTAGTTAGAGTGGTATGGAGGAATCACGACGTTGAGGAGTCGACTTGGGAATTGCGGGATGAGATGGAACGGAAGTATCCGTGGTTATTCGAAAATCTTGGTAAGTGTTAAAATTCGGGTCGAATTTTCTTTAAGGGGGAGTGAATGTCACGACCCGAAACCCCGTCTCTATTTTTCTTAGTAATAAATAATTATTTATTTGTTTACTTGCTTAATTATTTATTTAATTATTTATTATGTGTGCATTTGGCGTGTTATAACATTTTATGCCTAGCATTTAATTGATTTTGTGCTAGTATAGAATTGTTGAGTCTTAGTTGTTAGTAGGAAGTATTAGTTTTTGGGTAAGTAGTGTAGGAGGGGGCTAAGTGTAAATGTTTGAATTATTTCACCTCACCTCCCTCCCTCACTCATTCCTCAGCCATTTCTCTCTCTCTCCTTGGGTTGTGAAAGGTAAAACTCTCCTCTTCCTTCTCTCTTCATTTCATTCATCTTCCCCCCATTTCCTCTCATTGTTCATGTTATACCAAATGTCTAGATCGTCGCTAGGTTCGTGGGAAGCTCAATAGAAGTTGATTTGGTTGAGTTTGGATTCCTTTGAGGTAAGTTACTAAGCCCCCCTTTAGCTTAAAATTGGTCATTTATGTTTTGTGTGAACATTGGATGATGATTTCATGTTTATTGTGAAATTAAATGTTGATTGTATCTTTGATCATATTTTGTGAAATTTGGGTATTTGAATCCTCCTTTGGTTTGGGTTATTTAAATGTTGCTAGAGGAGTTATTTTAGGCTTAGAAGTTGTTTTGGCACTTGGGTACATTAGGAGGAAGAGTTGGTGTCAATTTGGGGTGAAATGGTGAGATTTTGTGTTTATTTCGGGTGGAAGAACCCAGGAAGAAGATCTGGGTTCTCTGAATACTCGTGGAGGCGCGCGCATCCCTTGAGATGAGGCGAGCGCACCCTCCTCTTCACCAATCTGAACTTGCCCGCTGTTGGATGGAGGCGCACGCATCGTTTTATCGGAGGCGCGCGCACCCTTTCCATTTCCAATCTGCCATTTGTGACTGATTATAGAGGCGCGCGCATCCCTCCCATATGAGGCGCGCGCATTCCCCTCCCCTGTTCTGATAATTTCTCGTTTCTCGTTCAATCTTCGGTAGGTCATAACTTTCTCACCCGGACTCCGTTTTAGTTGTGTAAGCTATCGTTTTAAAGCTCTTTCTGAGTACTTCGAGATGAACGGGTTTATTAAATGAAATGTCTAAGTATTGGTTGAGAGTGTTGGTTTGGGTCCGTTTGTGATCATGTTTGTAATATGTTAAGGTGTGTAACCATTGTACTCTTTTTGAGTGACTTCAAGTGTGATGTTGTTATTGATTGATCTCTTCATGAGAATTAGTTTGAATCCTTTATGATGAATTTGGCTTGGTTCCCTACTTTGGAATCAATGCCCTTTGTTGTTTCAAGCGAGTATTTATTACTATGTGCTTGTATAGAGTCCAGCTGGCATTGTTGTGTTTGTTTTGGGCAGTGATGTATATTATAATGGCACGAGCCGAGTCCAGTATAATGTACTTCACTGGTAACCCAGTTTCCCCATGTTCAGTGGCCTTGAGTGGGATGCCCCTTCCCGTGATCGTGGTTGGGATGAGCTAGCTCCTTCGGTGAGTATTCTAGCTATTCGCGTGGGGGGATGACTATGTGTTGTTTCTCCCACTACTGGTTGTTGTTGTTACTTGGTTCCGGAACCGGCTTCAGCTCGTTCATGCTGCTCAACGGACTCTTCTCAAAGGATGGTGTTCCGTTTATAGAACCTTGGCTCAGTATCCACTTATGAGTGTTTATTTCCGCATTATGTGTTATGTGATGAGTGGACTGTATCTTTTGTGTTATATGCATATGTGACTGCCTATTGATTGTTCCTTTGTGATTATCATGTTGGCATAAAATGTAGTTGCATATTAGTAGCTTACTGAGATTTTATCTCACCCCTTATTTGTTTACTGTTTTAGATAAGGGCGTGCATCCGGGATAGGTCACTTATCACAAGGAAGGCGTCGAGGTGGTAATTTCTTTTGGGGTATGTTTGTAAAGGCTACATTATGTAAATGTATAACCTTAATGGGTAGTGTATCCGTGACTTGATCTCGTAACACCTATTTTGGATAATGTTGGTGTTCACTCTTTTGTATAAGTTAATGTAGGCCTTCGTGCCAAGTATTTTAGTTGTGAAAGTTATTTGAACGTTAAGTGGAGGTTTTGCACTCCAAAGTGGATTTCGTTTATCTTTATGATAGTTTTCGAAAAGTTTTTGTTAAATGTGATTTATGACGTCTTCCGTGCGCGTCCCGAGCGTGGGGCCATGTAGGACCACGGGTACGGGGCGCGACACCGTAGGTGGGAGCCTCTGGTTCTGTGCAGCAGCGTTTGTGTTTTCGGGGGGCGGTGCGTCCCTTGTGGTTTCTTTAGAAGGGGTGGCTTCTCGCCCATCAACCAATTCTCCTGCCATGGCTTGGAATTATCTGGCTAAAGAACTGACCAATCGATTTTCCCGGCAATGGAACCAAACTGATGACGCCAAAATCTGGTTGGATCAGCCTTCGTCTAGCGGGTCGGATAATCCCAGCAACAGTTCTTGATGGCCGGATCTGCACACACGGAACACACGTAACTACACCTGGGCTTCACCGGCGAAGGCCCTCCGGTGTAAGAATAAGGATATGGGTGATTAGAAATAGAGAAATCAATTGACTAGATTAGAGCCAAAAGTTCATTACCCGTTTCCTGTGTAGAGGACCTGTTTATATAGGCGTGGGTGAATGAGTCCTGGCTTGTTAGAGAAGCTAGGATGCCCGTGTTGATGTAGGAGTCGCATTCCTTGGAGATAGACTCCTGATAAGGATGGACGATATCCTGTTATCTGGTATAAGAGAGATATCCTTGTTTAGATAAGGATTCTTCAGTGTCAGAGTTGCAACATAACTCTGTAAGAGGTTTCCCAACGATAATGGGAGGTTCATGATGTAATTCGGCCCGTCATCTAACTCGGCTCACCATGGAGGCCGGCTAGGGATTAGGCTTCTCGGACTCGGCCTAGGCAAGGACTGCCTGCTCGGCCTTACTGACGTCGGCCTATAAACATGGGCTCGTGAGTGGGCCTCTCGGTATAGGTCCATTAGGTACGCTGGGCGTCCGGGTTCCCATCTACCAAGTCGGTTTATGTCGTTCAAACATGATTGAATATATAAATGGTAAACCCTAATCCGGATTCCGTTATAGAGTGAATTTGAAGCTAAGCTAATAAAAGAATGAAGTTTCTTATGCTTGATTAGAAAACATGCTGAAAAAGTTGCAAGGAAAAGAATTGACAATATAAAGTATGACTGACAAAGAATAAAAGAGAAAAAGGATGGCAAAATATTGAGTGCTTTTTCGGGTATATTAGTTGCCTCTTTTCCTCAAATTATTGTTGTCATGTTTATAGCAAACATTTATACTCACTTTGTCCTTGACAAATAAGTATATTTTGATTTTTTATAATCAACAAAAATAAATTTTGACCAAACATTGGTGTTAATGTAATGATCACAATGAAATTATAAAAAATATATTATTAATAAATCACTTAATAATTTATCAATTACAAATTTTAGAATTTCACTAGAATGAATAGATTTTCACCATTGGTTGGTAAAAGTTCATTTTTGTTGACTATAAAAAGTCAAAATGAGACTATCTTTCTGAGATAGAGTGAGTAATAAGTATTTCGTCAAATAAGAAATGCTATGTGTTTTGGCAATCTCAAAATAGATATCGTGTTTTTATATTTTAAAAAATAGTGTAATTTAATTACTGTACATGCAACACATAAAAAAACATAAAAGAAAATAACAAATTAACTGTTAGAAGTGAAAATCTTGAGAAAAACTTGTTTTACACTCGTTTTAGTGTAAATTTATATTTATCTCTTAATGTAAAACAGAAACTCTCAATATAAAACAGGTTTTTCAAAAAATTGACTCATGTTAGAAATATTATTATGAGAGGAGAGGGTATCTATGGAAATATGTATTCCCTCCATCAGGTAATGAAGTGTTGAAAGGTTTGTACCGTACGACCTTGATGCAACATACCATCCAACTATATTTTTCACTTAATTAAATAATGCTATGATCAACTTTAGTTCGTACTTTTAAATATTTTCTTACATTTCATCCGCTAAATAAATAAAATAAATATGTCAAAATAAATAAAAGAAAAAGTTTATATACATGTATTTACAGAGAAAAAAAGGAACAAAATCCCTAAAATGAGCTCCACAAACAACTAAGATTAGGCAATAAAGCGAATACCTAATCTTACTCCAGCTCAATTTAGCACCTGTTTCTACTCCTAACCTAAACAATACTTCCTCCGTCCCGTTTCAAATTGCAAAGTTAAGGTTGTGCACGGGGATTAAGGAAAAAGTGAAAAAGGTGATGTGTTGTGAGTATAGATAGTTAGGTAGGAGAGAGAAAGTGGGGTAGAGAATAGTAAGAGGGTTAGATGGTGTGAGTATGGCTAATGGGTCCCACCAATTAAAAACAATAAAAACATTTCTTTTTTTGGATTTTGCAATCCTTAATGGGACACCTTAAATGGTAATTTTTGCAATTTGAAATGGGACGGAGGGAGTAATACATTGGAATTATTATATAGTACTATATATAAATAAATAAAACTGATTATCATCCAATAAAACCTAATCATTTTTCTACCCTACAACTTCTGGCCTACCATTTCCTTCATTTTCTCTTCTTTTTTCCCCCTTTTATAGAGTGAGATATCTTGTTATTCGATTGCCCATTAATAATGATGATCATGCCCGTGACTTAGGAACGGACAGCCGACATTTGAACTATTATGCAATCGAATATCACTGACCCCAAATCCGTACAGGTGAACTGTTTGGAACATTTGAAATAAAACCTTCTTTTTTTTACAATATTAGCTTTTTCACTATTTTAAGTAGACAAGTTTTTACTTAAAATAGTAAACAAGCTATTTGAGATTTATTATTTCCTACTGAAAAAGAGAGTCTTATTTAATTCTAACGAAATGTGGCTCCAAAAGCTGGTGTCCAGAAATCAGCACTAGTCTCTGCGGCTACTGGGAAGGTGCTTGATACAGGAACTAAGCAAAGTCCCCTACTTTTTAAGTCTTGTTTGGCTCCTTCTCCTTCTGTTTCTTTCACTTTTTCTGGATTCTGAAGATAATTTCAAATCATAGTTATAAGAAATGAAGAAAATTCAAGAAAAATAACCCTTATTAAACTTATTATTGAGAGTATATATATAGATTTGTCATACCTGTTGACATTGCATTGAAGCTCCATTTTTCATATACGGGCTACTTAGAACCTAAAATGCAAAAAGAAAGCGAGCGTAAATGAGCTTTTGAGAGGGATTTGCTTGATATACATTGCCGGGCTCTCTTTTAACTATTTAAGCATTTCGATATACTTTGTAACTTAACCTACTCTCTCTCTCTCTCTCTGTACCAGAAATATAGTTTCATTTTTTGTATGATCGATTTAGTTGAACTTTTACCTTAATTCTATTTTTATTTTATTTTTTTGATAAAATAAAAAAGCTAGCGAGAGTGTGGAAGAAGCGTACGTACATTGAGTTGATCATGGAGGATTTTGATGTAGTCGATAGCTTCATGGAGAACTGATGCTGTATCAGTCTGTTTAACATTGACATAATTAAGCTAGGTTAAATTATTTCATTTATTCAAACAAAAATGAATATTAATATGATTCTTTAAAATGTAGGAAAAATCAAGAAAATATTGATAAATTAAATTATTTACCTTTCCAAAAGGGGAAACCAGTTGCTGGAGTGCAGTAATTCTGTCCCCTAGTTTTTCTTTCCGCACCTAAATCATAATCAACAGCTAATAAGAATTTTCCTAACATTTTCTTCAATTAAATTTAATTTCCACTTTTCACTAAAAACAATTTTTTTTTTAAATTAAAACCTTAATTGTACCTTAAAAGTTGGTAATGGAGATGGTGTTTCGAGCCGTGGTCTTTTGAACGTAGGTTCACTGCAACCTTTCTTCATTGACACTGAGTTTCGGATTTCGCCATTATTGGACTGAAAAATCATGGATAACAATTTTAATATAAACCCTAATTCTATTAAATTAAATGCATCAAAATTTGTTAACAAAAAAACTGGACTAAATATGTACCTTTGCAGTGAGGTTAGCACAGTTGGGTTTCTCTTCTAACATCGATGGAAGAAATTGCGACTGAGCTGAAGCGAAAAAACTTGCCCTAATATCATTTAGGGCTGAAGATGATGCGTTCCATAAAGGGCTAGAAACTTGTTGTTTAATCAAATTCGGAGGCGAAAATTCACTTAAACTTGTCATGAAATTATTTTTCGTCGACGTGGATGAATAATTCATCGATCCGATATCATAAACGGACTGCTCCGGTGGAGAGTTGTCATCAAATAAAGTTTGTAACAAAGTTGAAGGGTAACCATATGAAGTAGGAAAATTCTCTTGATTTGCTTGGATAGCTGATTGATCATCCGTTTCTTGATGATAATTCATGTCTTCTTGAAGAATTGCATTTCCACCACTAAAGAATATGACAAGAACATAAAATCAAAACCCTTTTTAATTTCCATATAATACAAAGATAAAAGTCTAAACAAATTTACATACAACTTGTAAAAGTGGAATTGTATGGACCATTTTGAGTCTATAGGACTATCCTAGCTAGTGGAACATAAAGTTGTAACAATAATTGACATATCAAAACACAAAAGAAAAAAAAAAATGAAAAATCAAATTTTCTTGATAAAGTCAGAAGTTTTATAAAGATTTTATGCTTACATTAAAGATTGATTCCAATCTGATATTGATGAAGAAAGTCCAATACCCATCATTTGCAAGGTCGAATCCATGGAATCGCCGGCGACATTTCCATCGGAAGAGTCTTCACTAGACCTAGCTCCTCCACCTCCTCCTCCTCCGCCGCCTTTCATGTCCACCAATTCATCAGCCCATATATATGATTCGTTTATATTAATCGAAGAATTACAAATCGATGAACCGAACCCGGCTCGAGATGGATTCCACCAGTTTCCTTCACAAACCCCAGCTTCAAATTCTTCCCCCATGCCACAAAATGTTTTTTGCACCCTTTCCTTCTTCTTCTTCTTCTTGGTATTCTTCTTTGTGTATGCTATATAAACTAGAGTCTAGTTTGTGTGTAATAAAGTGAACTCTATACTTGGTCTGACCTATATATATATAGAGAGAGAGAGATACAAATATGTATACGTAGAGGTTGGGGTGTGGTACGGCCGGTGGAAACTACCGGAATATGGTTGACCTTTTTAAAGGGTTCATGATTTGATCAGACAAGGCCAAAGAGAATATTGAATTATGACGACAATAAAAAAAATTGGCTAAAGGAAAGGGTAAGGGAAAGTGAAACTGCTCCTCTCCTCTCCGAGTTTTGAGTTTTGTTTCAATCTCCGAGTTTTGAGTTTTGTTTAAGGGGATCAGATGCAGTTACATACTTACATTTTGCATCAGGCCAATCGACAAAAATATACCACGTACTTTAGTTTTGCTTACAATTTATGCAATGTACCACAAACTTGCATCTTAAATATACGTACTTTTTCCATTGGTTGCAAATTATGCAACGCACTATTTTTTACCCTAACGGACGTTAAAAAAATAACAGGAATATTAACATGATTTTTTTCTCGTTAAATATACTACGATAGAACACCAACACAGTTAAAAAAAACAAATTAACATACTCATTTCTGACCCATTTCATCCTTTTGTATTCATCTTCCAAAGCCTTCAACACACCACCGCCGCCACCATTAACGCCAACACCACCACCAAGGTAGTCGCCGGAATCCATGGAAGTCGTCCGAATCCATGGAAGAAAGCTAAGATCAGGGAAGATCCCACCAAGGTAGTCGCCGGAATCCATTGGGTTGTACACCACCATCCGATCCATCTTCTCGACCAAATCTTCCGGCGACGCTTCTTCTTATCTGGCGACCCTTCTTCTTCTTCGGCGACCATTATTCTTCTCCGGCGACCCTTCTTCTCCGGTAAGGCCATCGTCTCCCAACTCCGACGAGCTTCCACATCTCAGATCTGGCCGGAAAAAATCCAAACCCAACTCCTCCCTTCCTCCGGTGGCTGGTTGCTCTTCAGATCTGGATCCTCCGTCTCCGGCGATCCTACCCCGTCGTCGCCTCTGACTCCGTCGTTCAAAGGAGGTTGGTGGTGGTGGAGATTTTCTTATTTTTTATCTGGGCTTGCTTTGGTGGTGGTGTGGTTCAAAACACGTTAAATCTTTAATGGGGTTAGTTTTGGATTGACCACAAAAGCATTCTGTTAATAAAATTTAACATCATCTAATGGGGTTGCATAAATTGTAAACGAATATGAAAGTACGTAGGATTATGTTGTCAAACTAAAGTACCTTATCCATTTTGTAACTAAAAGCTTGGTACATGGCATAAAGTTGTAATTTTTCCTTTTGCATTATTAATACGTTTTTTTTGTAACGTGTGCTCTTTGGACATGTTAAAGATATAACTTTGAAAGATAAATCAGAACAGAAAAGAAGACAAAGAAAGGAAGTTCAGTCGGGGAATGACTCGTGCTCACCAGCACGAGTCGTGCCCAGACTAATCAGCCACGAGTGGAAACCTTTGAGCGAGTCGCGTGCACGAGTGAACTGGCAGAGCACGAGTCTTGCCCTCCAGCAAGAGTCGTGCTCAGCAGTGGACTCAGATCCGGACGGGCGTAGAGTGCAAAAAATGGATGGTGTTATTTAGTTTCCTCGTGGGAATTATTTTTGGACTCCTTATGTCTTCAGGGTTACGTCTCTAATAATATAAGATATTAGTCATAACTAGTAGCCACCACACAGAGAGAATAACATTAAAAGTAAGAGAGAGATCAATAATTCTAGACTTGAGGTTTGCACAGTCAAGAATTTTGTGATCCAAATTCGTGTAAAGTAGATTAGTGTGATATGATCATCTTCTGTAATTGTTTCTCTAGTCATAATAATATATGTTTTCCCTTCGCCCGTGGGCGTAGTCAATAAGTTGTTGGTGAACCACGTTAAAATTCGGTGTTTATTTGATTGTCGATTTGTGTTCGTTATTATATGTCATCTTATTAGGTCTGATTTACTAACTAGGCACATGATAAATTTTAAATATGGTAGTGAATTTATGTGATTGTAGCATGTCGCGCCCCGACCCGTGGTCCTACTTGGCCCCACGTCCGGGACACGCACGGAAGACGTCACAAACATTTTTAAGAAAAATTTTCGAAATATACTTTTATAAAAAGTCTTATATGACTAAACAACATTTATTAGACTTGACTACAAGCCACAAAACAAACTTTTTCAAATGAGTACTTAGCCACTTGGCTATAACAAACTTTACTTATAAAATTTACAAACACGAACACCTACTAAAAGAGATGATACAAATAACTGAGTCACGGGTACACTACCCTAAAGGTATTACATTTACATAATGTATCCTTTATACACATCACTTCCCAAAAGTCTTACCAAAGATCTCTTTACCGACGTCCTCCCTGTGCTGTGACCTATTCCCTGGACTTCTTCTTATCTAAAACGGTAAACAAATAAGGGGTGAGAATAAATCTCAGTAAGTTACTAAAATGCAACTACATTACATGCTAATATGAGAAACATAAAGGAACAATACCACAAATGATCATATAGCATATAGCACATAATATGAGAGGCTCCCTATCGCCAACCGTCCCATACCGGTTGGAAATAACGACCAACTCATCATACAACACATAAAGCGGAAATAAACACTCATACGTGGATACTGAGCCAAGGTTCTCAAACCAAACTATAGCCATCTGAGAGGCATCAACTGAGCAGCATCGAAGAGCTGAGACGGGTTCCGGAACCAAACAACAACAACAACAACAACAACGGGGAAAATTACACAAAGTCATAACCCAAAGTGCCCAACCTTTGGCCTAAGGAAGGGGGTTAAAAATGGGAAACCAATGATAGGAGCCTTATAATGTACTTGGCTCGTGAGACCATTATAATCCCTATCACTGCCCAAACACACACAAAAGTACCAGCCGGACTTTACACGCAAGCACCCTATAGAAATACTTGCTTAAACAACAATCAGGGACAATGATTCCAATGTAGGGAACCATGCCAAACACATCAAGAAGATGAACCATTCAACACATTACAAAATGTTCAACAATGCTCACTTAATCCATTACTCACATTTCACAACACTTGTGTTCACAAAGGAACCAATTCTACCACTTTAGTGATCCACAACAATCATCTAACTACTTTAGGACACTACCCAAAAACTAGACCAAGATTGACCTTTAAATCCCTTGGTTTGAAAACTCTAAACTTTTCAGATGACTGGGCGGTCGCCCAAACAGGGCTCTGCGGCCGCCCAAAATACTCTGTCCCAAGAGTAAAACCTTTCAGATAGATGTGCGGCCGCACGCCCTTTTTGGGAGGCCGCCCACATCACCTGGCAGACCAAAACTTAACCAAAGTTCACTCCTTTCGTTTCACAACCCAAAATTACTTGTACTTGTAACACTTAACATTTGCAACTAATACAAAGACTACAAATTCAGTCTTTAAACAATTCTAACACCCAACAAGAACCATTTCCATACTACTCCTTCTGTCCCAAATTTACAAGTATAAATAAAACATACCCAAAACATTATTTCACAACCTACTAGGCATATATAACATGTTTATATCCATTTTATTAGGTACAACAACATTACTATACTTTCACAATACTACAACACCCATTTGTATTAACATTTCCCACATGCAACAAATTATTACTACTCCATCCGTTTCACAAGTATCATTATAATTTTTAATATACTAATATACCCACTTTAGGATACTTTCACTTCTTTCCCCATCCCATAAGTAATAGTATAATTTTATAATACATTTATTTAACATTTAACTAAAGATATTATTTTACCGTCCCACGAGTAGGAGTATAACATATAAAGCATATATAATGTTGCATCATCTCATACTCCCCCAAAACCAAAACTACTATACCCATTTCCCACAAATAACAAGTCTATAACAAGTTTTACTACTCCCTCTGTCCCAAAATTACAAGTATATAAAAAGTATACTAAAACATCTTTTTTTCAACATATTAAGCATATAAACCATGTTTATGACCATTTTAACATTTAAAGGGGGATTAGTAACTTACCTATTTTTCGGGAAAAAGTGTCAAGAAAAATAATATTGATCGGTAGAAAGAATCTATTCAACACCCTGAACATTTATATATAATTAGATTTGAAAATAGAGTAGTAAATTAAAAGAAATAAAATGGAGAAGACCAAAACCTTATCTTAGCTTTCTACAACCATGGAAGATCTTCAAGAACAAAATTTGGGAAAGTTGTTTAGGGAGAAGGTCGACTGAGAGGGGGGGGGGGGGGAAGTCATTGTGTTTTACAAAATTTTCTCCCACTTTCAACTTTGATCACCTAAGTTCTAGTTTAAACACTTAGACTCCTTACTCCAACTTTCAATAAAGCCCCTAAAGTTACTTAATTCCCTCAACTCTTTAACAACTAAATTATTGGCCCATAAAATTCCACTACCCAACTTAACTATCAAAACAAATGTTACTACTACTACTAACATTTTAACTAACACAAATAATAATTTAAGATATGCAACTCATAAAATATGATGCAACACAAAATTTTAAATTAAAATCCTCAAAATATATAAAATAAATAAAACGGATTTTGGGGTCGTTACATAGCAACTATCAGAAATATGTTAAGATTTTCTACGTAATTATTAATAGGAAAAACTGCAAATATAGTACCTGAACAATTGGGGTTATTTTGGATTTGGTACCTGAACTCTCATTTTTTGCACCCGTCATACCCAAACTCTAATTTTACCGTATTCATCATACCTACCACTAACGACTTCCATTTTTCTCAGTTAACTCCATCATGTGACCACCACGTGATCAATTTTGCAGGGGTAAAATAGGAAACCTACCCTTCTCCTCCATCACCAACCCAGAAAGAAATCCTCCGACTCAATCCTCCGGCGCTCTTCATCTTCTCAGGCGAACATCACCACTATAGACGGCCTTCTTCTCCATCTCTGATTGTCAGAACTCATTTCACCACCATTACCATCGCCGATTGCTAGTAACGATGACGTAGGCGCCGGCAGTAACAAGCAATAGGGCGAGAAATTTCAATCAAAACACCACAAATCGAAACAAAATCAAAATTCATCACCTCCCAAAATCGGACAAGAAAAAAATGAAATTCCTACTTCGTTAACCGTTGGATCGTCTTCAAACTTCTGGGGTATGTTCGCATCACTTAGGCGTACATTCTGACCGTTGGGATCGGAAAAATAGTCACCGGTGCAGGAGATATGATCGCCGGAAAATTTCTGGCGAAAAATCCCCCTAAAATCGTCTTCTCTCTCCAAAAATTTGGTTTCCACAAAACCACCAAAAAAAAATCCAAAATAAAAACTAAATTTCTGAAATTAAACACCAAATTGATTTCCAAGATAATGATAAAAATATGGGTTCATAGCCCAACAAACGCATGCAAATCTCACCGGCTTCCCCAAAATTCTCGCCACGATCAATCTGCTTCTCGTCTCACCACTCAAATTTCCAAAACCAGCTCAAAGTAGCCAGATCTAAAAAAATTGGTTTCAATTTGATTTGGATTTTAAAAATTTTGGTTTCAGTGGTCGTTGATCTTTAACCCAGAAATTGGGAGAAGCCGGGAAGAGATAGAGAGATGAGGGAGGAAGGAGATGAGGGAGGGGAGGGGTGGTCTTCCTATTTTACCCCTGCAAAATTGATCACATGTATGGCACATGACTAACTTAACGGGAAAAATGGATGTCGTTAGTGGTAGGTATGATAGATACAATAAAAATTAGAGTTTGGGTATGACGGGGGCAAAAAATGAGAGTCCAGGTATCAAATCCAAAACAACCTCAATAGTTCAGGTACTATATTTGCAGTTTTTCCTTATTAATATTAATATATACCGTCATGTAATTAGATAATATGTGAATTCATCGAACACTTATTTATTTTGGTTTTCCGTTTTATAATTTGAGAGATGAGGTCACATTTCGCTCATTAATAATAGTGATACCGCATCAAAAATAATAAGCCATATCTAATACTAAATTAATATCAATCATTTACTAACTAAAAAAAATAACAAAAATTCCATACAGAAAACTGCATCGGAGCAATGGACAGCAAGACTAAGGTTGTGTTTGACGCATCAAACATTTGATGCTTGATTCTTAATAGAATATAGGGTAATTTGGAGGTAGAATGCAATTATTTAATTCTTTCATCCAACATGAATATGTCCAACACCCTCTTAATGATTGAGAATCGCTTAACGAATAAGAGCATCACTCAACACTCGACATCTAGCGCTCAATGTGACCAAATACATCCTACCTCAAAATTACTCTACATTCTATTAAGCTTCAAGCATCTAATGTTTGATGCATCAAACGCAACTTAAGACAGAATTTTGTGAGTAATTTAGTTCATGTTGTCTACTTTAGTACTTGAGATAATTTATGTTATTTGTAACTTTTTGGTAAATAATGTGTATTAGTATTAAAAAACACTAAATGAGGTGTTGCTTTGAAACAAAGGGATGGGGGAAGATGTGGCGGTAAAGCATGAACTGGGCACCACGTCACAGGTTTTTTTGGAGGAATAATGTGTTTGTTTAATCCTGTGGCTCATAAATTTTGTGCCGTGGAAAGGAATTTTAGGACCATGGGACACTTCACTTTCACGCCTCAATATGATTATGAGGGTCATCCTAACATACATATTTTTGCTCGCCTCAAAATAGTTATACTCCCTCCGTCCCACTAAATGATTCACCATTTTGAAAAAGCACCAAAATTTTGAAAGGACTATTTATATTCAAAAGTAATGTGAGTGGGATATGCTAATGAAAGATTAAGAAGTTAAATCACAAAGTTAATCACTGGGATCTCAAAGGCGATGTGTACTCTCTCAGTCTCTATCCCCTGCCACCTCCGACCACCTCTCCTCTCCCTTACTCCGGCGACCATCTCCCCCAACTCCGGTGACCGTCTCCCCCTTCCCCGACGGCCGATGTCCCCCTTCTCCGGCAAACCCATCTCCTGCGACCCTTTTCCGACGCTTCTTCTCCCCTACTCGTTTCTACGGTTCAGCGACATTCCCGCAACAACTGTCCTCGTGCCCAAGGTCGCCATCGCCGATTTTCTCTAAGACCTCCATCATCTCATCAGCACCGCGATGGCCACCACAAGCATTCTTGCCACTTTGACCAAACAATAGTATCTGAAATCATAAACAAAATTAAGAATTAACAACACACCCAGATTTAGATCTACACGAACACACCCAGATTAGATCTACACGAACACATCCAGATTAGATCTACACGAACACACCCAGATTAACACACACGAACAAATACAGCCGATCCACATCGATCTGTAATAGAAAGATTCGAATGCAAAAAAAGAAAGAGAGAGAAAGCGAGACAGAGTGAGAGAAAGCGAGAAAGAGTGAAAATGAGAGAGAGAGAGAGAGAGAGAGAGAGAGAGAGAGAGAGACTTATCTGAAGTTGAAGGCAGCGACGGCGGAGACGACGGCATATTTTGTAAGCGGCAACGACGGCATTTTCTGTGAGCGGCGATGGTGGTTTTTTTGGGGGCGACGAATGCGTTTGAAAGAAGAAATGGGAAGGTGTAGGGTAATGGGTGTTGGGAAGGGAAATGGGTGGCGGAGAGGCGGTCGGAAGGTCAGAGGGCGGCGGCGAAGGCGTGGCGGCGTGAGGGATGGAGATGAGAGAAAGCAAGAGAAAGAGCGAGGAGAGAGGTAGGGTTTGCCAGTTGGTTATGTTTATTATTTGGGCTGGGTTTTTGGGTTGGGTTAATTAGTATTGGATTGGGTTTATTAGTTTTGGATTAGGGTGTGTTTAATTAAGGAAGGTGTGATTAGTGGAGTGTTAAGTGGGTCAGCCCAATTATAAAATGAATATAAGACGTTGTCCCAAAAAGGAAAGGTGAAGCTTCTAACGAGACAACTTTTTGGGTAATTGGTGAAGCTTTTAGTGGGACGAATGGAGTATTTTTTTTTCCAGTATTTATTTTAAATTTATGTATAATAATTTTCATATATATATAAAGTAGATAGAAATGTAGTAAAATTGGCACATAACAATGCAGTAAACGCCAAAAAAATATACCACAACCTTACAAGCCCCGAGCCTATTTTCTTATCAAATAACTAAAGTAATTTTGTTTTTACTTTTCAAAAAGAAAGAAAGTGTGTGTGAAAACTCAACTGTCACAATCACAATTTATATTTATTTTTTTCAACTCAAAAGGAGAGATATCACAAGTAGTCGGTCCGGAATGAAGTGGTGAAGTCATGCTTATGACCGGAAAGGGTAGCAGCCTCAACCTCAAGTCAACAAAGTCAATAGTGTTCCCCAGGCACACGCGCATGACAACACTCATGGGACGTCGGCTTCATTTTCATTTGGTTTGGTAGAGGGGTAAGTGGTTCAGTTCAGACTGTGATTCGGAATCGAATCCAATTAAATTATACGGTTTGGTTCGGTTGTTAAGCACAAGTAGTTCGGTTTAATCTCAAAAATTTGTAACCGTGTGATTCGGTTTGGTTTGTGGTCTGACATATCCAAACTAACTCAGACCGAACCAAACCAGACCAAACTGCGATACCGAACTATCGAACCGAACCATTAGACCGAACCGCCAGACTGTAGTATTTGTATGTTAAGTAACATCTACCTCTGAATTATTATAAAATTTACATTATATTAAACCATTCCTAACTCTCGTTTTATATTTAATTCAGTATTCATTTCATCGTGTGTTATATTAGTTTTGTAGTGTGTTCACTTCCTTCGGCTTCTTTATTCGTTAAATATCTTCTTCTTCCGATTTTTCTCCATTAAACAAAATCTAAACCATGATTTGAATTGTGATATGAATCATGGTCTGAATGGTGGTTAAATATGAAATTTCCCAAATCAATAACTAGTGGTTTGGTCTCTTAAATGGCTGAGACCGAACCAAACCATTTACACCTGTTAAGGCTCATATTTGTCTCACATCAACTTGGAGAATAAAATTGATCAACTATATAAATTGGCTAACTTCAACATTTAACAAGGCCTTTTTAAAAGAGAGATATCACTTTCAAAAGTTCTGGCTATCTTCTCATATCCAGAAGGTTTTATATTGATAATATCCTGAATGCTTTATATTTATATCCAGGACCCTTCTGCCTATCAATTTCAAAGGTTCTGGCTATCAATCTCATATCCAGAAGGTTTTATATTGATATCCAGAACCGTTGGAAGTTCCGATTATTTACAAAAATTGGCTATCACTTTCAAAAGTTCTGGCTATCAATCTCGTATACAGAAGGTTTTATATTGATATCAGAACCGTTGAGAAGTTCCGATTGTTTACAAAAATGTCACCGCGCGTTTTTTAAAGAAGTTCCACATATTTACAAAAATGCCACCACATTTTTTTTTAAACACGTTTTTACTGAAGTTAGGAAAAACGCGTTTTTCCCAAGATATCTTGAAAAATAAATATGTTTGTTTATAAATGAAGCCGGTTATGAGTACTCCTCTAATTTTCGGAAGTGGAATGGCCAATTATTTCGCAAGGATCACGAGTAATTGGGCTCATGATTATTTGTGCCCTAATAAGGACATCTACAGGTTTAAACAACAAAAAGAAAATGACACCTACAAATAATTAAGCGTTCATAGTAATTAGCATAAAATGTTAAAAGAAATGCCTCGAGTAGCCCACATGTGACCAATTGATTAAACTAGGCATAAAGTTGATCAAATCCTTATCTTTGTGATGATCAATATAAAATGAAATATTGGAAGCTTCACTATTGTGGGTAATTATAAATAGATAAGTAAAAATATATAAAAATTTTGAATATTTAATTAGTGAATGGTGAATTCTACACAGACGACATTTAAACTTTAATTGCCAACTATTTTTCATAATTATACTTAGATTTAGGGTTTAGGCTAAAGTGTAAATAGTTCGGCTTAGCTCGATTTGAGTAAATTTAGAAGACAAACTGCTAGTTATCGATTTGATTTGAAGAAATTTTAAATTGAACTAAGTCACAGCTATATTTTTAAATATTAGATTGCTGTTGTTAGAGTATTGTTTTAGGTTTCAAAGAGGGTATGATGGAGTTGAGAGATGGGTTGGACCGACCTACTTCTCTTTCTTCTATTTTCCCTTTTCTTTCTTTCCATCATTGCTGATGATTGATGAAACAAATCGACATACTTAATTTCTATGTTCACCTTCACCCATACTTTCTTAGGCTCCGTTTATTTTGGGGAAAACATTTTTCGGAAAATAATTTCCCGAAAAATGTTTTTTGGAAAATGACATAAACATGTTTTTGGTTGTTTGGTAAATCAAAGAAAAATGTTTTCCGGAAAATATTTTCATATGAGCAAAAAATAATTTAATATGAGAAAAAAATTATTATGAAAAAAAATTTGAAGGGAGGTGGGATGGGTGGTGTTGGGGAGGGGGTAGGGGAGGTGGTTGGGTAGGGGTGAGGTGGGGGTGGGGGAGATTGTAACACCCCGAATTTTCTTAATGTATCTTGAGCATTTAATATCAATAAATAACAATAATAAATACTTCAATTTAGGGTTCACAACAGCCCCTTAATTAATCATAAATTCAAAACAATAGCGGAAGCGTAACTTAAACATGTCTTGGTAGGCAACAACCTTAACCTTCAATGTACTTCAACTTACATCAAATAAATAAGCGTACTTAAAACTACTAAATTAAGAATCTTCAAATCCACCGTCTTCCCACGGCTACTTTCCTTGTCTTGTCCTTCTACTTAAATCCTGAAAACAAAATTTATAAAGAAGGGATGAGCGAACGAATGCTCAGTAAGTTCATACATGGCCTCTCCGGTTACTAAGGAGAGACGACCAGAACGAATACTTAGAATAACTTTTCAAAGATAGGTTCAGTTACTTTTGGATTCAAGGCTGCAGAACAATACAGTCTTATTACTTTTAAGATTTCACTTTCAAAGGATTATGGCACTACAATCCAAAGGGATTCATTCAAGTTTCCGTCAATTCCTTGGTAACGTACATTATAACCTCAATGCCAAAGGTACAATTTGTACACCTAGCTTCTTCAGCCAATAGTGTGGGTCGAAACATATATGGTATCCACACACATATGCTCGGGGTCTAGAATCATCCTTGTAATCAGACAATTCCTGAGAGAAGGCATGTGATCACTCATGCAATCCCTAGTTTAAGGACGAGTCTTTTCTAACTGGACTATCCGTCAATGTCTTTTCTAACTGGACATTGGATGCCTTAACGAGTAAGTAGTTAACTTACAAGTTAAAATTAGAACATACCATGGTACAAGTATGTGATACAAGTTTCAAACTTCGATACTTAGTAGATCGATGGGGACATCACTAAGTATAGATTATTTCAAGGAACGTTTAATAACGCAGAGTTCATTCAAATACTATCATGCCATACTGATAGCTGTCTTTAGAAAGAATTACCGAATTCCAATAAACAGGAGTTCAAATACTGTAAGGAACGTAATCCCTTACCTGAATTGCTTTTCCTCGCAATCTCCACCCTGTGCAAATCTACAAGGCACGGAGTAATTCACTTTAGTACTCTCTACATTGTTAACTATTTTTACTTAGTTAACTGAGAGATACGTTTTAACTTCTTTACTTCGTTACTTCTTTCTTTACGTCTAAGTTTCTGACTTTGATTTACTAGTCAGTCCTTTAACTTTGATATAATTGCAATTAAGTCCTTTAACTTTGGGTTAATTACAATTTGGTCCCTCAACTTTGGGTTAATTGCAAATTGGTCCTTCAACTTTGGATTAATTGCAATTTAGTCCTTCAACTTTAGTTCAATTACAATTTAGTCCTTCAATTTTAAATCAATTGCAATTTAGTCTTTCCACTTTAGATTAATTACAGATTAGTCCCTCAACTTTCCTTTAATTACAGAAAGGTCATTGGACTTTGGTTTTTTGTTCATAAGGTCCCCTAAGTTTCTCTTTTTAATCACTTAGGCCCTTCTAACTTCAAAGGTTTCCTTTTTATTCCTTCTAACTTTAATTCTTTTCAGTTTAGTCCTTTTCTGTTAGGAAACTAACTGAAATTTCTAATCTTATTCTTTCTTGTTAACTTTTTAACTTTAAGGTCTTCCAAGGGTTTATTCTATTTCCTCAAGTTATTTTTCTAACTTGTTAACAATCCTTTTAACGATTTTTGTTTTCCTTCCGTTAGAAACTTAACGGAAACACTAACTTTCCGTCCCAATTCTTAACATCTTCAAACTGAATTTAACACCCATAATTTACCTCTATTGCCGAGACATGCATGATCTATAATCCATTGATTTGATCAATTTTCTAGTTCTTTAAATTTTTCTAAATTCCCAAACACCAATATTATTCACAATACACTTAACAAAGATCATTTAAATCAACAAAATAAATTTTCAATGATCTAGGCCATTCGGCCGAAACTAGTTCTTGGGGGAAATCCATATTTTTTCTTCTTTTGATAAACCCAATTCAACCTCAATGATTTATATGTTCAATTCCCCAAACATCGCATAATATAAATCAATTTAATTCAAGATTATAAAATCAATCTTAAATAAACTAATATCAAGATTACTATATTTTATTTTTCATACTATTTAGATCAACTCCATAATCCTTTAAAATTTTATCTTATTTCACTAGCATGCAAAACCCTATTGTTCATATTCTTAAATCATGCGTAGATTAAGTTTTAATAATTCAAAATCAATGAAATAAATTTTAGAAGATGGGATTTGATCTTACCTTGAGAATGATCGGATTGTATCTTCGAAACAATGGCCGGAAAATTTTCTCCTCCCCCCTCCCAAGGATCGGCCGGCGGCTATTGAAGAACTAGGGTTTTGTTTTCTTCTTTTTTTTTTTTTTTTTTTTTTGAGTTTATGATAATAATGAATTTCCTCAGTTGACTAACTCATTTATTTATACCTTGGGTTGATTCTTAATTGGGTTGGGTTTACTAATACAAATTTTGGGCCAATCCAAATTCCTTGGGCCCACTTCTTTAAGTTACTTTAAAATTCTAATTATCATTTAATTAGTTAAAACCGAAAATAATATAAATAATTAAATAACTATTCCGGTTATTACAGAGATGTTCAAAAATAATTTTAATGTGTGTGAAAAGAAAGTTTCTTTTTTGAGGGTGGATGGATTGTGGGTTAGGGTGGGGGTTGTGGATGGTGGGGGTAGTAGGGGTGGGGGTGGTGTTCAAAAATAATTTTAATGTGTGTGAAAATAAAGTTTCTTTTTTGAGGGTGAGTGGGTGAGTGGGTGGTGGGGGTAGTAGGGGTGGGGGAGGTGTTCAAAAATAATTCTAATATGAGTGAAAAGAAGTTTTTTTTTTCTTTTTTTTTTTTGGGGGCGGGGGTGGAATGGGTGGTGTGGGAAAGGAGCGATGCAGAGGTGGAGGAGTGTTCAAAAATAATTTTGTGTCATCATTAAGCTCCGTTTAATTTCCGGAAAACATCTTCCGCATTTTCCCGTGTTTGTTAAGCAGCTGAAAATGGGGAAAATGTTTTTCCCCTTTTTCTAAGGAAAACGTTTTCCTTACCTCCACCTAAGGAAAACATTTTCCGGAAAATAATGATGACACAAAATTATTTTTGAACACTCCTCCACCTCCGCCTCACCCCTTTCCCACACCACCCACCCCACCCCACCCCCACCCCTACCCCCACCCCGACCCAAAAAAAAAAAAAAAAAACTTCTTTTCACTCATATTAAAATTATTTTTGAACACCTCCCCCACCCGTACTACCCCCACCACTCACCCACCCACCTCCACCCCCACCCTACCACACCATCAACCCACCCTAAAAAAAAAAAGAAACTTTCTTTTCACACACATTAAAATTATTTTTGAACACCTTCCCCACCCCCACCTCACCCCTACCCCCTCCCCAACACCACCCATCCCACCTCCCTTCAAAAAAAATCTTATAATAATTTTTTTCTCATTAAATTAATTTTTGCTCATATGAAAATATTTTTCGGAAAACATTTTCCTTAGATTTACCAAACAACTAAAAACATGTTTATATCATTTTCCGGAAAACATTTTCATTTTCCGGAAAATGTTTTCCCCCAAACAAACGGAGCCTTATACTCCAGTCATCCGTTCAAAAAAAAATGTTGATGATTTAAAGGATGTGTTTCATTTATTTTGACTACAATATAATTGCATTATAACATAATTTATTTATTTGAATACATGAATATTTTTTTGAAATAGATAAAAAAAAAAGTGTGAAATTTATTGAGAATTAAGGGAGCATTAGCCCCATAATTTCATTCATTGTTTTCTCCATAACAAAACTTCTTGTGTTTTTTTTTTAAAAAAGAAAACATTGAGATTGAATCGGAGTGATGATCTATAACTGTTGGGTTTCGTAGTAACATGCGCAGCGGAATTAAGCATTTAAAATTTATGAAACCCAAAGCCCATAGATCCATTCATATGATTAAGTCAAATACAACATAATGAATACTAGAATACTAACCCTTGATGCCTTTGATTTTACAACCTTGAATTGGATGGAGGCTTGAAATCTTGATCACGAACAAAGCAAGAAACACGAACTATGAAGATGATAAGTTTCACCCTCTAGCGGTATCCACACCACGAACGAATATCAAGAACACTTGATCTTGTTTGCTAGACCAAATTATGAAACACGCTTTCACAATTGTAAGAACTATATGGAATTATGAATATTCTTGTTCTTCACTTTTGGGATCTTAGAACAAGAAAATAACCTCTCAAAACCTTATGGAGGCACTCACAACAACATGTCTAATGGCTGTAAAAAGGATACTTAAATAGGTCATAATCCTTAACCCTTAAGGACTTAGGAAACCTAAATCCCGTCACCAAATTAGGCAACAAGGAATTCTGGCCGACTTGACTAGCACGGTCGTGCCCTACAATATGGCACGGTCGTGCCATCTAGTCCGCGCGAATTCCCCAGCCGCCCATTTCCGGCACGGTCGTGCTTGGTAATTTGGCACGGTCGTGCCAATCATGTCGACAGGTTTGCCTTGGTTTGGATTTATGGCACGACCGTGCCATTTTAAGGCGCACGACCGTGCCAGAGCCAAACACTGATATTTTTCCATAATTCCCATTTAATCCTTTACGATTCGTTCTATTTGTGTGTGACCCTCTAGGATTACACTAAGTTGGCAATGAGTTCAAACATGAATCCATAAGATATGATTAGGTTCTAGCAAACCGTCATACCTACCCAAATAGTGTAACTAGATACAAGTTCGCATTCCTTTTAGAACATGTCATAATCCCTTTGTCCACGATGTCATTGAACACAAGTCATGGTCAACAAGTCAACTTGTATTGTTCAATACTTTTCTCGATCCCGAATATGTTGATAATCCAAATGACATTGATCCAATCAATCCATTTGACTTTGGACAAACATTTCACCAACATCATTCCTTCGAGGGGCCCAAGCTTGACATCTCTCCGAAGAGGGACAAATCCATTTGGCTTATTATTCTTCCCTACGTGAATCCAATCATGCCAATCATACCCTTTATAACTACCGTGTTAAGGCAGTGTTTGAATATGTCAAACATAATGTTCATCAAGTGGAAGACTATAATAACTTCATGTCTAAGGATTCAAATGACATAACTAATATGAGATTTACATATGACATCGACCATGACATAAATCTCATACCGCGGGTCATGTCAAGTACCTTGTTCCAAACAAGTACCCATAAATCTAACATGATCATCCCATGATCATTTAGCCTTTATACTAGTGCTTAAGAAGCTCTAGGGACGGAGATTATTATAAGCAAACACGAGCCATAATAATAATCTTATTATCTCTTTATTATTATGAATAAAATGATAACTTATACAACGTTTAACAAACGTGCCTAGGGCACCAACACCAACAATCTCCCACTTGCCCTAGGCCCAATTCCCTAGGTATCCAATACCCATTGACCCAACATGACCATCATGTCTTAGCTTGTGGAAGTCCCATTGTTTAGTGTGTCTGTAACGTTATCATTAGTAGGTACTTTGCATATATGTACGTCTCCCTTATCAACGATTTCTCGAACGATAAGAGAACGCCTAAGTTTGTGTTTGGATTTGGGATGTGCTCTTGGTTCCTTTGCTTAATCAATAGCACGACTATTATTGCTAATAAAGTCTATTTGATTAGCAATGCTAGGAACCATCTTAAGTTCACCCATGAACTTCTTAATCCAAACAATTTCCTTTGCGGCATCCAATGTAGCAATATACTTAGATTTTAGTATGTAGAATTAGTGACTGTACTCTGCTTGGAACCATTCCAACTTACAGCTTCACTATTGTTAATAAAACTCAATTGCGATTTTTTATCATCTTTGTCAGTTTGGAAGTATGCATCTGTGTACCCATATACACCGATATCATCTTCCATCACTCCATAGATCATAACAATTCTTTAGTCCTTCTAAAGTACATTTAAGAATTGTTTCACAGCCTTCCAGTGATTCTCACCGGTTGTCTGATTGATATCTACTCGTCATGCTCCAAGCATTTAGATATATCCGGCTTAGTACTTATTATGGCATGATGGATCCAATTGCCGAAGCAAAATGGCATCCCATTCAGTCTTCTCATGCTCATCATTTGTCTTAGGACATTTGAGTCTTTGCATAGAAAACTCCATGTAACATTGGCAATGGTCCTCTCTTAGAATTTTCCATGCGGAATCTTCTAATGACTTTGTCAATGTATGTACTTTGGCTTAAACCAATTAGCCTCCTTGATCTATCTCTATAGATCTTAATGCCAGGAACATATGTAGCTTCATCCATATTATTCATTGCGAAACACTTTCTTAACAAAGTCTTTACAGATTAACGTGTAGGAATGTCGTTTCCAATGAGCAATATGTCATCCACATATATTAAATAAGGAATAGCACTATGCTCCCACTAATCTTCTTGTATATACAAGGTTCATCTTCGTTCTTGATCAAATCAAACTTTTGACTTATCGAAACGGAGATTCCAACTCCCAAAAGCTTGCTTTAATCCATCCAATGGATTTCTGCAACTTACATAATTTATTAGAATTTTCCTTGACTGTCAAATCCTTTAGGTTGTGTCCAATACATCCTTAAGTGAGTTCCCATTGAGGAATGCTTGTTTTGACATCATTTTATCAAATTTCATATTCCAAATATGAACATGTGACTATGAAAATTTTAATAAGTTTCTTGCTATCCATGTAAGTTTTTCTCTAAGAAAAGTCATTCATATCCTTTGGTTTTTACACCTTAGGTTAGAATGATCAAGTTCCAAACTTGATTATTATACATGAATTGCCTTTTAGATTTTATGACTCCAAGCCATTAATCTAAAAGTGGAGTTGATATTGCACCTTTGATAGGTGGTAAATATTTCATTCTAAATGAACTTTACCTCAATACTTTCTATTTCGAAATATCCAATATTTCTTCTAATAGATTGTATTTTATCATGTGTGCAAGTACTTGTATATCTTGAACGGATTTTTCACAACCCCTTGTGAAGACTTGTTCAACTTCCATCATAGGTTAAATACTATTTTCTAGGTCTCGAACCATTCGAGATATATTTTACTCCCACTGATTCTTTTAGAGATAAACATTTTATCTAGAAAAGTATCATCATAAGCAACAAACCATTTGTTTCTCATGAGTAAAATTTTATCCTCAAGTTTCCTTAGGATATCCCATAAAAATATATTTATTAGATTTAAATGTGAGTGTGTCCCAGACAACTCCTTTCCAAAAGGGTCTCACCATCTTAAATCTTTATGAAAGACAAACCGAGTTTTCTTTCACCATTTAACCTCTCTTGATGGAATTCAGATTAGTATAATCATAGCGGTTTTAAATACATAACCCCAAAATAAATAATGGAAGATCACTTTGACTTTGTCATCCAACGAACCGTATCCAATAAGGTTCTTATACTTCCACGCAGACATATCATTTAGAATGATATTCTTAGTGAAGTTAATTTGTGAAACCATTTCACAACTGTCAAATTCTTGGTTTAATTATTCATCATCATGATCCAATCATAATTTTTGAATAGTTTTACCAAGTATAACCAAAATTCTCTTTTAGCATTTCTTCTTAATGCACCATACACATTGAAATATATTAGGTCAATTAAGACATTAGCCTTTTTACCAATCATAGTAAAAGATGTCTTGATCCAAGTAAATAAGATTTGCATAAATCATGTGATTCTAAATCATATGACTTAAAACTCCGTCCCATGGAATTTTAGATATGCATTTCTCATTTATTTGATCAAAACAATAATGCATAAATAATTTTAATTATTTATGTTATAGTCTTTATTACTTTGTTCTTCAAGATTTAGGATATAAGATTTATTTATATGATAACACAATGAAGTAAATCATAATAAATAATGCACTTTTCTTATTCCAAATAAGAAATTAATATCCTTCATTATCTTATAACAAAATAATATTTCCTACTTCATTAGTAAAGCCACTTTACAAGTGTTCTATGAATAATGTTGCAACTCTTATTACCACTCATAGATCAACATTTACTATGAGTAGTCTTTCAGTTTACTAATTACTGCACATTTATACAAATGTGGGATCCATGTCCGGTATCCAATACCTAATAATTAAAGTTTGAAAGATTAATTTATAACATAAGATTCTCAAGTGGTAGTCCCACTACCATTCCTTTTATTGATCATCCAGAATTTTGACTACAATTCTAAATGGTCAATCCAATTGCCACATTACCAAATTGCATCAATTTAGAGTTATTATTATAACCATAATTATTTCCTTTTGGGTTTGACAACTCTTGTCTTACCTTTTGACTACAATTTTAAATGGTCAATCCAATTGCCAATTTTCCAAATTGCATCAATTATAGTTTTAGGTTTTGACAACCCTTGTCTTACCTTTCTTTTGGCATTTGACCATTTTCCATTATGAACCATGAGCTCTGGAGAACCATTCTCCAATATCTTCATCTTCGCAGTTTCTCAGCATGTTAATGCAACTCGAAGAAATTCTTATTCATTTTAAGCATGTTATAGTCCATCACTAAGTGATCATAACACTTAAACAATGAATCAAGAATGAGATCCATGGTTTGCTCCAATCCAATTGGACAACCAAGTTTCTCAAGATGCTCTACGTAGCCTTTATCTTAAGCATGTGAGGTTCCACTTATTGCATTTTACTCCTTTTGCATGAAGTGAATGCAATAATGGTTTTATACCTTTCTTGCCTAGATTGCTCTTTGAAACATGTAACTCAACTCCACGCCTATCTAATAGGCTTCCAAAGTTTCAAACTTTGTTGAAGTTTTAAGAACATAATCGTGAGCTTGAGACAACTCACATTCCTAGAATCATACTCATGATTCTTGTGATTGTCTATTCCGGCTTTGGGTTCTTTAGGAATAGGCCCATCAAGAATGTACAACTCATCTTCTTGCCTTAGAACCATTCTTAGGCTCAGGATCCAATCCATGAAGTTTGTACCATTCTTTTGAAGCTTTATCCTTAACAAGGATTAATCGCAACGATTTTAGTTGTCATCTACAACTTATGCAAAATTTCCAAAATTTTACAAGTACCAATCTCATTAAAGAGATAAATAATGTATTTTCCAAAAATACTCCCACTAAATTATATAACCTTCTTATACATCCAATGTATAATATAATTTAAATGGGCTAAGATCCAATCTTTAATTTGATTTTAAGTCCGCTATGGCGGATTACACAAAACCAAATTAATTAGGTAGACAACCCTGTCAATCATATCCAATATGACTCTTAGACCCTTTTTCTGAGATTCTTTTAAATTGGGCTAAGATCCATCTTTAATTTAATTTCAAGTCCGCGGAGGCGGATTACACAAAATCAAATTAATTAGGTAGACAATTTTTGTCAATCATATCCAATATGATTCTTAGGGATCCAATTTTAAAAGCATGTTTAATCTCATCTTTGCCTAGGCCCAAAACTGTTTTGACGCCTTGTTAAGTCCAACCATTTTAAACGTATAGTTAATGTGCCTCGCTAGGGCGTGCCCACATTATCTATCTTGCTCATACATAAATAAAGTTAATGCACCTCGCTAGGGCGAAAACTACATTGAAATTACTCATATACTAGCAAGTGTTTTAATCATGGCATGGCAAAAGGGACTTAAAACTTTCTTGAAGGTTTATTATCATATATCATATAACACATTTATGAGCACATAAGATAAACATGTTACGCATCAAGTTTAGCCACTAAATTAATAATCATTAATTTAAGCATAATATTTATGGGTCATTAGTTTTTCTATAATTATGAGGATGAGACTCTTTGAACTTTGGTTATCATCTCCAAATCAAGACAACAAGAAGTGCGGCCGAACTAAGCCATTGGCAACCACAATTCCGCACTAATTCAAGAAACTAAGAAAGTAGTCCATGTGGCCGAAACTAAGCAATGGATGGTCTCGATGAACGTAGGCCAATTGCATTCACAATTCCACATGGATCTCCAATCATTGAATCAAGAACCTTGTTTCTCAATTTTAGCAATTATGAACTCTTCATAGTTCTAATTTCGTTTTATCTTTGAAACCTTGATTGCGATCAAGTTTGGGAAACACAATCTCGATGAACGTAGATTAGCCATCCAAACCTTGAACTAATCTTAGAATCACAAGACTAAAACAAATAGGAGATTTAAACCCAAGATCCACACCAAAACCCAAACCCTACCCCCGCGCCAAACCCTAGGTCCGGCCGGGTCAAGGCTTGGGTCCGGTCGGACCCCTTGCGAAAAATCCGAATTTTTAAAGTTCCAAAATTTATCTCAAAATTGTTTTTCCCGATTCAATTAGGATTTGGTGTTCTTGGTGATCCAATCACCATGATCATCAAAACCTTGAATAAACGATTTATTCTTGAATCCCTAGAATATCAAAACTTTGATCCAATCAAAAATTGATAATCCAAACAATTTTAAATCCACCATAATTTTAATTGCGATTGAACAGTGCGATTAAAGTTTATAAAACAATAAACCACATAAAACGCATAGACCACATAAACATCATAATCCCAATATTCAAATCATGCTAGGCACATAAACAATTTATATACACACAACATGATTATGTATTGAAATAATCAACATGAACGGGGCTCTGATACCACTGTTGGGTTTCGTAGTAACATGCGCAGCGGAATTAAGCATTTAAAATTTATGAAACCCAAAGCCCATAGATCCATTCATATGATTAAGTCAAATACAACATAATGAATACTAGAATACTAACCCTTGATACCTTTGATTTTACAACCTTGAATTCGATAGAGGCTTGAAATCTTGATCACGAACAAAGCAAGAATCACGAACTATAAAGATGATAAGTTTCACCCTCTAGCGGTATCCACACCACGAACGAATATCAAGAACACTTGATCTTGGTTGCTAGACCAAATTATGAAACACGCTTTCACAATTGTAAGAACTATATGGAATTATGAATATTCTTGTTCTTCACTTTTGGGATCTTAGAAGAAGAAAATAACCTCTCAAAACCTTATGGAGGCACTCACAACAACATGTCTAATGGATGTAAAAAGGATACTTAAATAGGTCCTAATCCTTAACCCTTAAGGACTTAGGAAACCTAAATCCCGTCACCAAATTAGGCAACAAGGAATTCTGGCCGACTTGACTGGCACGGTCGTGCCCTACAATATGGCACGGTCGTGCCATCAGGTCCGCGCGAATTCCCCAGCCGCCCATTTCCGGCACGGTCGTGCTTGGTAATTTGGCACGGTCGTGCCAATCATGTCGACAGGTTTGCCTTGGTTTGGATTTATGGCACGACCGTGCCATTTTAAGGCGCACGACCGTGCCAGAGCCAAACACTGATATTTTTCCATAATTCCCATTTAGTCCTTTACGATTCGTTCTATTTGTGTGTGACCCTTTAGGATTACACTAAGTTGGCAATGGGTTCAAACATGAACCCATAAGATATGATTAGGTTCTAGCAAACTGTCATACCTACCCAAATAGTGTAACTAGATACAAGTTCGCATTCCTTTTAGAACATGTCATAATCCCTTTGTCCACGATGTCATTGAACACAAGTCATGGTCAACAAGTCAACTTGTATTGTTCAATACTTTTCTCGATCCCGAATATGTTGATAATCCAAATGACATTGATCCAATCAATCCATTTGACTTTGGCCAAACATTTCACCAACATCATTCCTTCGAGGGGCCCAAGCTTGACATCTCTCCGAAGAGGGACAAATCCATTTGGCTTATTATTCTTCCCTACGTGAATCCAATCATGCCAATCATACCCTTTATAACTACCGTGTTAAGGCAGCATTTGAATATGTCAAACATAATGTTCATCAAGTGGAAGACTATAATAACTTCATGTCTAAGGATTCAAATGACATAACTAATATGAGATTTATATATGACATCGACCATGACATAAATCTCATACCGCGGGTCATGTCAAGTACCTTGTTCCAAACAAGTACCCATAAATCTAACATGATCATCCCATGATCATTTAGCCTTTATACTAGTGCTTAAGAAGCTCTAGGGACGGAGATTATTATAAGCAAACACGAGCCATAATAATAATCTTATTATCTCTTTATTATTATGAATAAAATGATAACTTGTATTTCACAATTAATATGGAGCCGTTTGAAATGATTATGATGTAGTCGGGTATAATTTGTAAATTGGGTCGGAGGTAACCCGGTTGATGACACGATCTGGCCCACCTCATATCCTAGTTGATGGTATGGCCCGGCCCAATTAATATCCTATCCATAGCTTACGCAACGATGACGACCTTGTTGCACCATCCAACTAGACTAATGAAGTCGCCATAAAGGAGAGACCAATGAAGTCGCCATAAAGGAGAGACCGGTGAAGTCGCCATGAAGTAGAGACCGTGCAAGTCGCTACCTAGGTGAGACCGGGATCGAGGCGAGATCATTGGGTGACGTGGTCTTGGGAACGACCCTACCAGAGAATGTCCCATCCGCCGAACGCATTAAATGGCGAATGGAAGACGTCCACATCTCTGACGTTCTCTCCGTTGGTCCAATAGGAGTCCGGTAGGGGGGTTTAGTATGACGTGGGGTTTTGCATGTTTTCACCGTGAAGGACCAAGGGAGTAACGACAGGTGGCAAGTGGGGGTGGTGAGGTAACAGACATACGAGTATATAGAAGGGATTTCAGGCTAAGAACCAAGTAAGTTCTCTTCTGACTAAAAATACTCTGTGACAATTCCTTTGTGTTCAAACCATCGTATATCTGATTCTCACGCCCGAGGTTCATCGCCGGGAAACTCTCCCGGCATTGAATTAGCGGTATATTCTGTTCTCAATGATCTTTAGGAGAAGAAAGGCGGAGTCTCCAATCGCAAAGGCTAGACTACAACCGACCGGAGCGTGATGGGCTTATTTTCCGGCAGCATCAGCATCAGATTAGATGATTGGGAATCACTAAAGTGCTTATTATTAATCGAAAACATATTTCTGCCAAAAAAATAAAAATTATTCGTCTCTCACAAACTATAAAACCTAAGATCTTGATCCAATTTATTTCTTCCTTCGGTGTCATAGTAAGTCTTAAATAGTTGACTTGATAAACTTTCAAATACTCCCTCCGTCCCAAAAAATGATCTTCTCATTTGCCATTTTTCATTATCCCAAAAAATTCTTCCCATTTTTACAATTTAGGCTTAAATGTGACATGGCTAGTGAAGCAAATGTTAACACCCTTAAAAAGTTTGACTAGTCAAACGTGAAGATCATTTTGGGACGGAGGGAGTGATAAGTTTTACTTGTCGGTAATAGTATTTTTTTTCCTTATTTAAAACACGATAGTGTGATACTCTTTATAAAACATATAAGTAATATTTTCTATAGGTATTAAAAAAAAGTAATAATCATATAAAAAAGTATGGATTTGAGAGTAAAGAAAGAGAAAATAATAATAATTAGGTTCAAGTACTCTACCCTATGTGATTCTACTTTAAGACACAATTAATCAAGATAGCTTAGCTTCAATAATGTCTATGTCAAATGACAAATAATTAAGTTTTGTTGATGAGTTGGTTTTGGGGGAAACTAGTTCCTCCATAAGTTATAAAAAGTCATGTTTATTTAAGCCTTATTAAACCCTAAAAGGCCTAAACCTTAAACCCTAAACCCTAAACTTTAACCCCTATAAAAACAGGACTTTTTATAACTTACGGAGAAACTAGTTTCCCCAAAAAAATTCTCTTTGTTGATAGGAGGTCCCAATGCCTTGCGAGTATTAAAAATGAAAATGTGATGATAATTAATAAATATTGTCTTTAGCTATAAGTCAAACAAATATATGATCTAAAATGATATTTATCCTATTAATTGGAGTCAATATAGCTTTACCTCCAAGAACTCCACGCCAAATCAGTCCACACAAGAGAGGTTTAACTGCTCTAATTAACAATGCCTTCTATACATAAACTGACAAATCTTAACAAGATTACTGCCACAATATGAGGTGAGCTAATCTCCCATCTCTCTATATACTCCTTCCGTCCTATTTCACTGGACACTTATTATTATTTTGGTCCGTTCCAGTTCGCTTGATACTTCTCAAAATAGCTTATTTTTTTATAATTTTATATTCACTCTACCCCCACAACTCATTTTCTCTTTTTATTTTCAACCACTCAATTTATTCAACCAACACTGATTTTTAGCCCACTCATTCTCTCTCTTCATTTTCAACTACACATTTTCCTTATTTTATTATTTTTCTTTAGTTATTGTGCTCACTTGTGTCAAGTGAGGTGGGGCGGAGGGAGTATATTTCCTCCATTTTGAGATGATAATCTCATTTAAAAAAAAATATATATCAAAAAATTAGTCTAATTTTAAAATTAAGACTATAAATTAATTAATTTTCAAAATTTACAATGTAACTTTAAAAATGTAAAATGTCAAACGGCACTATATTTAAGACAGAGGAGTATATAATCATGTACAGTACACAGACACAACCACCTCTCTCAAAATAAATGTATACAAATTTCCAATTTATTTTTTTTTTGATAAAAAACAAATTTGATAATTTTTTGAAAATTTATTTTAAGAACGAGGGAATAGAATATTATTAAGTTGTACATCATCAATTCATAATAATAAGTATAATGCTTTTTATTTTGATCAATCCTCAAGATAAGTGTCATGTTTTCACATATAAGTAAATAACCGTATTGCGATTTGATCATGGTATACATGACATATACTTAAATAAATATTCCAAGATATTTTTCAATTTTTTTATATTTAATTAGATACGATCGGCATAAGATGTTACTTTTTCTATTTCAAAATAAATATCTATTTTTATTAGTAATGAAAATAAAAATAAAAACACATTGTAGGATGTAAATAACAGTTTGTTTGTTAATTTTCTTATTCTTTAATCTTAATGATACCATATTATATTATACTTAGAATCTAGAAGGTCAACATAATATTGTAATAACCAAAAGTATTTACAAGTCTATTAACAATTTTGACAAAATTCCAGATGCAAATAAAAAAGGGGTTGATATTGGTTTGTTTCCTAGTGTAACTTTATCTATATTTTTTGTCCAAAATGAGTATATATATTCAATTATTACGATATTTTATGTTTGGTTAGATGACAGTTAAATATATATACTATACTATATTGCTGTCCGTTAATATAGTATAGGGTTGTTTGCAGTATTTGATTTTGTTGGACTTACGTCTCTTGAGAGACTTGAATTACGTAGACAAGACCTTTTGTTGATTTAATTAAACTTGTTACTACCTAATCTTGTATGTACTCGTTATTAAATTGACAAAGACTTGTATGAGAACATCATGACCCGTTTTATAGTAGAGACGGGTCATTTTTTACCCCATGACCCGGATCCATGACCTACAGGAAAAAATAAATAAATAAATAAATTTTTATATAATTATTTTTAGTTTTTTTTGGTTTGTCAAAAGTAATAGTTACTATAACTAAATGTAACAAACGTGTTACTTATATGTAACGTTTGTATACATAAAAGTAATACATATATACAGAAAAGTAACAGTGTTTTTTTTTATGTTTTCTTCATTTGCCAAAAGTAATACTTATTACAACTAAAATGTAACGAACGTGTTACTTATATGTAACAGTGTTTATACATAATTGTAACACATGTATAGAAAAAGTAATAATTCAACCATCTACATTTTTAGAGTTAAAAACACTTGATTAGTATTACATGTAAAAGTATTACATTATCTATAGAAATATGTTATAATTTCTTTTATTAAAGTGTTACATTTACTTGTACAAACAATTACATTCATGTATATGAGTTGTTACTTTTCAAGTTTTACTTTCTTTCAAAAAACTAAATCAAAATACACAATATTTTACATTTTTGCAAAGCACTATTACATTTCAGTATAAATGATAATTACATTTAGATATTGTTTGGATTACACGAATTATAGTTAGTATTACATTTGAAAAAATTGGTAAAACGAGCTTTTGTTTTTGTAAAACATGTGTTACGTTTACTTATGAACAATGTTACTTTATAGGAAAAACTTCAAATATAGTACCTGAACTATTGGGATTATTTTGGATTTGGTACCTGGACTCTCATTTTTTGCACCCATCATACCAAAACTCTAATTTTTACTGTATCCGTCATACCTACCACTAACGACATCCATTTTTCTCAGTTAAGTCATCATGTGACCATACACGTGATCAATTTTGCAGGGGTAAAATAGGAAGACAAATGTGACGACCTTGCTTTAAGGTCAGTCGGGAAACCCAGGTCCGATCAGTAACCCAGTTGAAAGAACTGCTTTAAGGTCAAGAGGAAAAGCAAACCCAAATTCAGCTTCTGCTCGGGCGAATTTAGTGTCGGATAATCCAGATTGAACTTGGACGCCGGATAATCCATCTCGGCGTTTTTCCTCCGTTGATGGCGTCGAGACTTCTTCTTGAGTAATTGGTTGACGACCCGGCTGATCTTTCGCTGAGAGACCGTTGCTTTGTGAGTTCTGAAACAAAGAAGATTCCCGATCAAAGAAATCGGAGAGATCAAAACCACAACAAAAAATTCGATTTTCGTCGACGTAAAATATGGAGTTTCCGGCCAAACAAGGGTCACAAGTAGGGATGGCAATTTGACCGAACCCGATCCGAACCCGAAGGCGATCCGCCCCGAAAAAGTAGGGTTCGGGTTGTAATTTTCATGACCCGAGCGGGTTAGGGTCGAGTTTGGGTTTTGATATTGACACGCCGTGATTCGCCCCGACCCGCACCCTTATGTACAAAGTCAAGATATTATGTTAGTTAATCATATCATATGTTGTGCAATTTATTTTTATAGTTGTTTTTTAGTGAAGTTTGATGATTTTAAACTAATTTCTATAACTAATTAAAAATTTAAGCTTATACATAGATTGGGCCCAAGCAAATATGAGTTAAAATTTTTTATAATTTTGTACGCTTCAAGTAGGATCGGGTTCGAGTTTCCTTGTCTTCGGGTCGGGTCGGGTTTCGGGTCACGCCTTTTAACATTAGGGTCGGGTTCGGTTTTGACGAAACCCACACCGAACCCGACCCGTTGCCATCCCTAGTCGCAAGGAATGTAGCAACGATTGAAAATGGGAATGAGCAACGGAGCTCTCTTGAGAGCATTTCTAGCAATTTTAATGGCTTTTTCCGGCTCCGTCGGCCGTTGTCCCCAAGATTTAGACCAAAGAGCGTTCCGGGCGATGTGAAATGAAATAGAAGCGATGGGTAAATCAAGGGACGCGCGTAGTTGGTGTCACATTTGTCTTCCTATTTTACCCCTGCAAAATTGATCACGTGTATGGTCACATGATGACTTAACTGAGAAAATGGATGTCGTTAGTGGTAGGTATGACGGATATAGTAAAAATTAGAGTTTGGGTATGACGGGTGCAAAAAATGAGAGTCCAGGTACCAAATCCAAAATAACCCCAATAGTTCAGGTACTATATTTGCAGTTTTTCCTACTTTATATGTATACAGCCATTACATTAAGTTATGGTAACTATTATTTTTGGTAAACGACAGAAAAGCCGGAAAAATATACCTAAAAAAAATGGGGGGGGATGGGTGGTTATGCCCCATGGGTCATGTATCCGGTTCAATGGGTCGGTTGGGTGGGTCAAAAAACCTGTCTCATAGAAGAGACGGATATAGGTGTTCTCATAGGAGACTAGCTCTATTAAATTAGGTTAATGAGTTAAGGGGCTTGGACTCTAGGGCCCCTGAACCCAGATACAAACCTAAAATAGGAAAAGTCAAATACAAAATTCCTCATACACCCTTCACTAGCAAAAAGATGCAAGAAGACTAAAATGCCCTCATATCTCTTCTCACCCTTACTTTTTTATCAAATCCTAGTCAGCTCTTATAACTTATACATAATTATATATAAGAGTAAAAAAAATCATTTTTTTCATTTTTTTTTGAAAATAAATAAATTATTATTTGGTTATATTAGTCAAACTCGGTCAAACACTAGTCAAACTCTTATAACTGACACATAATTAACATAAAAAAAAAAAAAAAAAAAAAAAAAAAAAAAAAAAAAACCATTTTTAAAAAAAAAATATTAATAATATTTGTCAAACTTGATCAAACAACAGTCAAACTCTTATAACTGACACATAAGTAACATAGAACAGTAAAGAAAAATCACCTTTTTCCTATGTTATTAGAAAAAATTAATAATAGTAGTTAGTCAAATATGGTCAAACTCGTTCAAACTAGCAGTCAAACTCTTATAACTTACACATAACTAACATATAAGCGTTGAAAATTTTCACTTTTTTTCATTTTTTAAGAAAAAATATAATATTATTATTTGGTCAAATATGGTTAAGCTCAGTCAAACAGCAGTCAAACTCTTATAACTTACACATAACTAACATATAAGAGTAAAAAAAAATTCACTATTTTCATTTTTAGAAAAAAATAAATAATATTATTTGGTCAAACAACAATCAAACCCTTATACCTGACACATAATTAACATATAAGAGTAAAAAAATAACTTTTTTTATTATTTTCTTTTAAAATAATATTATTTGGTCAAACAGCAATCAAACTCTTATAACTGACACATAATTAACATATAAGACTAAAAAAAATCACTTTTTCATTTTTTTATTAAAAAATAATAATAATATTTGGTCAAACTCGGTCAAACAGTAATAAACTCTTATTACTAACGCATAATTAACATATAAAAATAAAAAAAATCACTTTTTTCATTTCTTTTTAGAAAAATAAATAATATTATTTTGTCAAATTTGGTCAAACTCGGTCAAACAGCAGTCAAACTCTTATAGCTTCACATAATTAACATATAAGAGTAAAAAAATTACTTTTTTCAATTTTTTAGGAAAAATAAATATAAGTATTTTGTCAAACTCAGTCAAACAGCAGTCAAACTCTTATAGCCGACATATAATCAACATATAAGAGTAAAAAAATCACTTTTTTCATATATATTTTTTTTAGAAAAAATGCAATATTATGTGGTCAAATTGGGTCAAACTCTTATAACTGACACATAATTAACAAATAAGAGTAAAAAAATCATTGTTTTCAAAAAAAAAAAATGAAAAAAAGTTAATATGATTTGGCCAAATTTGGTCAAAATCGGACAAACACTTATAATTAGTGTATATGACCAATTCTCATTTAATAATTGAAGTATAGGACTCATTTTTTTCACAAAACAAATAAATAATAATAATATTTTTTAATGTTGACTTTCATTTCCAGTCAAACAGCGATCAACTCTTATAACTAACATATAAGACATGTCCAACACTTATAATTAAAGTATAAGAGTCATTTTTTTTTTACATTTTTTCATTATTAATATAAAAATCTAATATTTTTTTGTCAAATCTCGCGTGATGAAACTCTTATATTTAGTGTATATGACCAATTCTCCTCTTATAATTTAAGTATAAGAGTCATTTTTCATTTTTTTCAAAAAATAAATGAAAAATAATAATATTTTATTAATGTTGACTTTCATATTCGGTCAAACAACAGTCAACTCTTATAACTGACACATAAGACATGTCCACCTTTATAATTAAGGTATAAGAGTCATTTTTTTTTTTTTCATTATTAATTCAAAAAACCTCAATCAACTCTTATAACTGACATGTGAGACTACTCGCTTCTTAATTAAAGTATAAGAGTCCTGTTTTTTTTTCAATTTTTTCCATCATTAAAGTCCCATCGAGTCTAATATGTGATGTATAAGACATGTTCGCCTCTAATAATTAAAGTATAAGAGTAAATAGTTTTTCACTTTTCTTTTTCATTTTTAAGAAAGAAACTCTTATATTATTTGGTTAAATCTCGGTCAAACTCTTATAATTGATATATAAGACTAATTCGCCTCTTATAATTGATGTATAAGAGTTATTTTATCACATTTTTTCACACAAAAATATATATTAATAATATTGACTCTCATATTGGGTCAAACACAAGTCCTCTTATAGCTGATAACACTACTATGTCTCTTGTACATGAAGTAAAAGAGTTATTTTTTTAACATAAAAAAAATTAACAATTTCATTTATCACCATAAAAAGTCTTATATACTATTAATGTAAGTCTTAAAATATAATAATAAGACTCATTTTTGCCTTATAATTTAATTATAAAAGTCACTTTTTTCCATATATAACACTTTTAACAATTTCAAGATCTATCACTTATTATAAACAGGTTCAATAAATACACAAATTTTTTAACAAACAATCAATATTACAAAAACTTACAGAACCCTAAAAGTTCAGGCTCAACAAACATTTTCATAATCATTTAGTGTTCATTTATATGAAGAGGTCCAACTAAAAGTTTAAAAAAAAAAAAAAAAAAACATGAAAAGCCAAAAAAAACAAAGTTACAGACCTCCACAAATTCGACTACACACACAACAAAAGCAATATGCAAG